>OZ012663.1:36923007-37115901 GCA_963942545.1 Oxycera nigricornis | reverse complement strand
ACGCCTCCCGACTGCTCCGAAACGACTACTTGCGATAAATACGACACCTGCTCGTCAAGTACAGCATTATGTCTTACCATTCGATTTTTAACTTCTTTAATACACTAATAGATGTTGTTAGAAACATTTTCAAGGATTTTGAACACAAAGAATGTTAGTACAGCGTCTTTTGATGTTGAGAGATGACGTAAAGTAACGCAAAATCAAAACTTTAAACACGTTTTTTCAAATTAGCAGGCAGCATAACTCAAACAATTTTCTATTTTTTCACTCTAAATTAATATCACATCTTCAAAACAACATTCCGCATAGAAATACGTGGCCGATTTTCGATAAGTAATGTACATTGACGTCCTGTATGGCATGTTGCGACATCCTGTTGGAATCATTTGTCCCTCAGACGATTGGCATTGATGTTGGGAATCCAAAAAATTACGAATCATTTGTCGGTAGCGATCGCCATCAACGGTAACATTGATTCCGTCTTCAGATTTGAAAAACCACTTATGCCGCCGACATACAAACCGCAGTGACTTTAGTAATAAATACAGTAAATTTAGTAATAAACTCTAAAACAGTGCTGGGCGGCTGCGGATTTAGTCGTTGGAGCCATCCTTTATCCACTGAGTCCGCAGCCGCCCAGCATTGTTTTAGAGTTTAGTACCAAGTTTAGCGAAAATTCCTGAGGCCGCCCTAATAGTCCGATTTTTGATTTTGTAAAGTGAATTTGATATGTAAAGTGTTCTGTTATATGTAATTTTCTAAATGCTTTACTTTGTGACTTAGAAGATTTCAAAATTTTGAATTTTTTTAAATAAATTTAGATTGCAAAATTATTATGCGATATCTAATGAATCGATTTTGATGAAATTTTTTATGCTGTTTTATTATATTATAAAGCTTTTCGAGGCGAATTAGGAAGGCCCTAAGTACATTCTAAGTGACGAAAAAAAATTAAATAAAAGAGGTTTTTCCCCCTTTTTATATTTATTGCAACTTTGAGGCAAGGGTAAAAAAATTAAAAATTTTAATCAATCATACTTTATAGAAAATTTCATTACACAAATTTTCTTTGCTCGCAACTTTGCTCTAAAATGAACCGGTTTAAAATTAGGAGCGAGAAAAGCAGCAAAAAATTGTTGTTTTTTTATAACTTTTAAACATTTCAATTTTTTAAATAATGTTTCTGACTTTTTTTAAAGGGAGGATAGGTCAATTAGTGTTATACGAGTTATTCTACAACTTTTTCTGCAAAAATCAGTGCGCCCCCTCTCAACGGTAAACTGAAAACATATCCGTCCTGGTCTATATATTTTGTACCCGAACACACAAGTTTCTCCTTCGAAAGATAAAATGGAATTAGCTCACATAGCGTTACTGGCACTATGGCCAGACATTTGTTTCTTTTTGACTCTTACATACATATGTCGCTTAACGTTTTCACTGGAAATATTCATCCTAACGTTTTATCTCTGTAAGTCTAGCCCCAGTCTCCCTTACTAGAAAGAAAAATGTATCGATCAATTATGGGACGTGAACCTTGGTTGTCATGAACAGGAGACAAACGTTCTAGGCAATGCTATTTCATAACGTGATACAAAGGTTAGTCTCGCGGTCCTAGAACCATTTTCAATAATGAAAAATATGATTAACATACAATTTTACCGCATAACCCTTGATAAACTCTCAACTACGCAAACAAGTCTTTAAACTGAAAATATTGTACACTTCAGATTCTGGGGATGATAATGAGGGTCCATGAATATAGCATATTTTATAATTTTAAAGTCATATTTTAGAAAACAAATTTTTTTTCACTTTAGATCAAATATTTCATCCTACTCTTTTCTATTCTATCATATTCGTCTAAATTTGACCAGAAAATTAAATTCAAATTTTTGATAGTAATAATCGATGACGCAACAGCCTAAATTGACTCAAAGCCTTGAGATGAAGTTAGCGTTAACTCATTTACCTAACCAACAGAACGCTAGGAGCTGAAGTGGTCAGCAACGCACTAGTTCGTGATTATCATCCTGATTTGCCTCATGTACTTATTCCCAACTGAGTGAACTCAGATAGTTCGGCAGCGAATACCATTTCCAATAGATATATGTCAACAAGCAGCTACTAACCTGTAACTTGGTACATAGGAAGCCTCTAACTACTAAATCAACCAGATGCAAACATCACCATCTTGAATTAAATGAACAAAATCGGTAAAAATTTAAGTGGTTTTGTAAAAATCAGCAATTCAATAGGCAAATATAATAACATTTATTTAATTATTTTATCAACATTTTCGAAAATTCCAATTTCAAGTCTTTCAAAGACCCCGTACTTAATGTTTTCAACGGAAACGTACGTTCTGAGGCCTCGCGTTTTATCAAGACAGCAACAGGCAATGCTACCCATTTAATAAATTGGAACCCACCTAACAAGTACGTGTGTAATCCGTAACTAGATGTATCTAAACACATGTTTATGGTTTTCAAACAACTGCCCACGCAAGCGACCACACAAATTAAAACATAAGCCTGAATACCTCCGTTTTACGTCCATCTTTATTCAACATCCGTTAGCAATTCGTATTCATTGCTTGATGAAAGTCGATAGCACCGGCTTATACAACCGACATGAGCTAAGGAAAAGTTCACATATGCACGCAGGAATTTCATTCATTCATTCATCCATTCGTTCATTCTGTCCATTATTTTCATTCATGCCATTTCAAATTTTCCGGACTCAATTGAATTGCGAATGGATGGCCGACGGTTGGCCGACCAACGTAAATTGCACACAAAACCGAAAAGCAAAGTCAACTTGATTGGCGACAATAACCAGTAAACTTGTTACGATAACATGTTGTGGATGTAACAGCTATTTTTAATTGGATTTCCTGATATGTGTGGGCGTTATCATTTCCAGCGCACATACATACGTTCCTATATGCATATCATTCACTTCTTCTCGTCGCTGGATGGAAATGAATGTTTTAAGAGTCTCCACTATCGCGAATATTTATGTGCATTCAGAAACTGATTAAAGTTTATTGCAACTTTGCATGTGAGATCTGGTCCGTGGTGAAGTCAGCAGAACAAAAACTTGTTCAAGGTGACATTTTTCGGAAGCAAAGGATTGTCGTGGACATAAAAAGATAGAAGAAAATAAATGAAACATGTTCGGAAAGAACCGCATGATGGCTAGTTTGTTTTCTACTTCACTAATTGTGCGCAAAACACGTAAAATATACAAAAACAAAAGAAAAACAAGCCGCGAGGTGCGACCCTTGAGGTCCACACGGTCAACTTCCCAGTAATATTTACATAAATATTAAAAATACTAAAAAAACTAATAATTATGAAAATAATACTATTTTAAATAATAAAACATAACAGTAATTGGAATGGCTTAATATTAATCGTATCATCTACGAGAGCGTCCATTGATTACGTAGGTAAGGGGGATGATTGAATATTCACGCAGATTAATCAGGAGGGTGAGGGGGCTAGGTTACAAAGCCTTTTCTACATTATTTGTTATTAACTTCCCAGTATATGGGAAGTTCTTGTAATCGCCTCGAAAATCGAAATTGAAATTTTCAACATTTGTTTACGTTTTGAGGTCTATAGAGTATATGTAAAGTGTTTTTAGAAAGGGAGATGTATGTGTGTGTGTGTGTGTGTGTGTGTACGTACGTACGTTCGTGGACACTTTTTTCTACGAGCATAACTCACGTACACAAAGTCGTATCGACTTCGTTAAGGTGTCAATCGAAGCGTCTTTGCAATCTTAAGAGCTGATTAGTTTTTGGGATACTTCGGTCTGCGGGGTTTGCTGTTTTGCCCGTTTGAAGGTCATTTCTGTCATGCATTATACCTCGCGAACCAAACGTACGATTTTTTTGAACAAGGTGTCAATCGACGCGTATTAGCATTTACGTGATTCTATCAAATTTTTAAAAAAATTCTTGGAGCCGATTTTTGATTTTTTAAAAAAAAGTGCAAAAAATTAGGTATTTTTCAAAAACTCAAAATTTTTAACCTGATTTTTAAACCTAAATAATCAATGTTTATATAATTTACATACTCCAAATAGTCCTTGTGAAAAAACCAGCAAAAGTTTTTTTCATGATTACAAACAAAATTAAATAAAAAATATAAAATCATTAAACGTTCAAGGTCATTTACGTCATTCAATATATCTCGAGAACTAAATATAATATTTCTATCATTAAGGTGTCAATCGACGCGTTTTATCGTTTTTATGATGTTTTTATATTTTAAAAAAATCTTTAAAGCGTTTTTTTTAATTTATTAAAAAAAATTGGAAAAGTAGTGTTTTTTTCATAAAAAAATTCATTTTTAACCTGATTTGCACATCGTTATAATAAATGTTTGTAGAATTTATAAAATTTTATCAATTTTTGTAGAGAAACCAGCAAAAACTTTTCTCATGATTACAAAAGAAATTAAATTAAAAATAAAAAATCATTCAAAGTCACCATTTAAAAAGTGTAAAAGGCTCGCGTAGATGTTATGATTAATATTAAGTCATTCCAATAACTTTTACGAGAAGTACAATTTTATTATTTGAAGTAGCATTATTTTCGTAATTATTATTGTGTTTAATATTTTTAATATTTATGTGGATATTACTGGGAAGTTGTCCGTGTGGACCTCAAGGGTCGCACCACGCGGCTTGTTTTCATTTCAATTCTTGAAGGACAAAAGAGCGCTAGCAAAAATTAATGCAGTTTTTGTTATTACGCCCACTGAAGAGATTTTGTCGCGTGGTGGACATTTTGAATAGTTGTATCCAAAATTGCCATGACTTCGGCATAATCATTTAATTTGTATTTTTTCACGATTAATAATACTTATTTCTTATTTTCAGTTGGTTTGAAAAACATTGAATGTGAAGTCAATAATCGGTTTAATTGCATGTTAGAACTAAATAGCCTCACGAATGATGATGGAGGCAGTAATTAAAATCTTACGAACACTAAAGATCAGAACTATTAAAAACTACAATTTTTCATTTGATGAAAGCTTTTTAAAGCATATGATCTAGCAAAGTATTGACTACAAAACATTTTACCATTCAAAGCGTTGATACCACAAATACAAATTTGATTGAAATTGTGATGGTTTTCAAAATTTAAGCAGTTTTTTTAATTAAAAGACTATAAAAACTATTTAAAATCTGCTCAAATTATGCAAATATTTTAAAACTTTGATTGAATTTACAACAATCTTTTAGAATAAAAAAAATAAAGTAAAAGCATTCGTATGAATCCTCTTTAAATGGTAACTTTGAATGATTTTATTATATTTATTTTATTTATTATATTAAAAAAAATGCTTAAATTTTTAAAACCAACAAAAATTTTCAAGACCAAAAAGGCACCCCACCGATTGATCCGCGTGAATATTGAATTTGTCCTCATCAACCAAAAACTTTACGTAATCAATGGACCCTCCCGTAGACGATATGATTCATATTAACTCATTGCTGTTACTGCTATGAATACCTCTCATTGTTGTAATGTTGTTGATGTTTATGTAGATATTACTGGGAAGTTGACCGTGTGGACCTCAAGGGTCGCACCTCGCGGCTTGTTCATTTAGTTTTTTCATAATCAAGAAAGAAAATTTTGCCGGTTTCTCTTCAAAACTTGATAAGAATGTTTACATTCTATAAACAGGTATTACTGTGCTGTGCAAATCAGGTTAAAAAATATTTTTTATGAAAAAAACTATAATTTTTTGCATTTTCTTCTATTAAATTAAAAAAAAGCTGAAACGAGTTTTTACAAATGTTAAAAACTTCACAAAGATATTAATACACGTCAACTGACACCTTAATGATGCAAATATTATATCTGGTTCGTGACATATAGTGAATGATAAAAATGACCTTGAAAATCATGACTTTTAATAATTTTTTATTTTTTATTTAATTTTTTACGTTATCATGAGAAAAAAATTTGATGATGTTTCTACACAAACTGTTTGGAGTATATAAATTTTATAAACATTGTCTACTAAATCACTCAAATCAGGTTAAAAATTTATTGTTTATGAAAAAAACCCTAATTTTTCGCACTTTTTTTTCTTAAATTTAAAAACGGCTCCAACGATTTTTTTTTAAATTTGATAGATTACTACGAATGTTAATACGCGTCGATTGACACCTCTACCATGCAAATCGTATGTTTGTTTGGCGAGATATAACGCATGACAGAAATGACCTTCAAAGGGTCAAAACAGCAAACCCCCGGCCGAAGTATCCCAAAAACTAATCAGCTCTTAAAATTGCAAAGTCGCTTCGATTGACACCTCAACGAAGTCGATCGGACTTTGTTAACGTGAGTTATGCTCGTACAAAAAAGTGTCCACGTACGTACGTACACACACACACACACACATACATCTCCCTTTCTAAAAACACTTTATATATAGTCTATAGACCTCAAAACGTAAAGAAATGTTGAAAATTTCAAATTCGATTTTCGAGGCGATTACAAGAACTTCCCATATACTGGGAAGTTAACAATGTTGGGAAGCGATTGAAATTGAAACATTAACAAATCTTGTAAAATCTATGTCAAATCGAATTTTTGCCGATATAAATAGAAATGGAAGTCATACTAATTATTAATATTTTTTTTCTTTAAATTTGAGTGTAAATATATAATAGATAAGTTGATTTTTAAGACTGCGTTAAAATCAATTTCGCTCTAGAATAGAGTTGTTTAGTTTAGTTTTTGTTATTTAGTTTAAGCGATGATATTACTTCTGATACTTCTGAAATTATCTTAAAATAATAAATGTAAATTAAAATAATCTCTATTTTTATTTATTTACTCCTTTTACGGCGTAACTTCCAGATTTGATTACACAAATAGGATGCGGCTAAATCAATTTCGCTGACTGTATGTTTGGGCACTTGAAGGCCGCTTGCGCCATAAAAAGTATAGTAGCGCGGAGGGGGACTACGAGCGCTATAGAATGAATACCAGTTTAGATATCGATATAAAATTTTGTACAGATATTTTTAAGGTTCTTTTCTAATGAAATATCCTAAATACGAAAAAAAAATATTTTCTCTTAACAGAGTACTCCCCCCTTAATGTCACTTTTTTGGTAAACTTTCAAATATGTATGATTGGTCAGTACGTTCCAAATGGCACAACAACCAAGCTATTTATTCTTAAGAAACTTCCCCGTTTGTCCAAAATTACTTTGAAATCCGTTGTAATAAGTCATGCACGTGACATTTCTGCGTGTCCAAGAATGGCACCATTGCACCATCTCGTCAAACTGCTGCTAACCATTTCCATTTGATGCAACTCTTCAGTTCCACGGTCATGTTCTTTGCTTGAAGCCAAATTAACTCTTCTCTTTGAATCTGCTGCATCCTGTGTATCTACCTTTGCTAACCATCTTGTATCTTCAGGTTGCCACGGGGCACATTTAAAATGCAAGTGAATGCAAAATGTGTCATGCCGGAAAGGAGGGTCCCGGCCACATAATTGGCCCTAGCAACAGCAAATCGCACCCTCCACGTTCATTCGCCAGCGCGCTATAGATACCATGGCTCCTGGTTCACCTGAACAGCTGCACTTTGGAAGCTAGTCACTCCACCAAATGTTGAATGGCTATTATCCGCTTACTATGCCGGTGGCAACTGAGGAGCCCATCAACATCAAGTATCCAGCCATTGAGAGAGTTCCACCGATCGATTTTTCGCCATTCATTCATGATTGTCGGTTCCACACGTTGTTGCGAAGATGATGGCTCGGGTGCCCGCGCTGCTCCCAATCGAAGCTCCCATTCATACTTTTGCCTCGATAACTTGTCGCCCGACATACTACGTATGCCGGCGACACATTCATTCATCTGCGCGCACAATAGCCGCATTCTAGTGTGATTGTGGCGGCCGTGGATTTTATTTTATTTTATGGCCAGCTATTTGCTTTGATCAGCCGCAAGAGGTGGCACACTCGCAGTACTTGAAACATTTATAAATACATACTGAAACGTATGTGCGGCTGTGAAAATCGTGAATGAATTTTCAAGGCTGCACGACGATGATAATGGCTAATTGAATTTTCCCATAAATCACATTGTTAAAAGCTATTGTAAATATTTTAGGAGTAAATCAATGCTTCGGTGATTTCGTTAATTGATAGCCGAGCTGTGCGGTTTGTGTTGGCTTATCTTTTGCTCTGATATTAATTTTAGATTAGAATCTTTGTAAGATACTTACACGAAAGAAATCGTTTGAATGACTGTAGATGTGAAATTTATTTGACCAGAAACTGGGAAACACAATCAAATCACTTGAAATTGTTTAAACAGTTATAATTAAGACGAATTTAAGGTATTTGCTTAAGGTTTAGTGGCAAGCTATCTTGAAAATTGTGTGGTGGGGTTTAATCATAATTGATGTCTACAAGATAACTCTGAATAAATGGCTATTTTCGGTATTTTTGAAAAATCATACTTTTAAATTGTTTTTAGCGCGCTATTGAAGACGTGTGCGATTTCCTAGTGATTTTCAAATCAGGTTACATGCTGAGCAGAACGTTTAACCAAATTTAGCTTAAGAGGTCTAGTGCCTAGAACCGTACCTTCCAAAAAATGGGTGCTGTTTGATTGAATATTCACGCGGATCCATCGGAGGGAGACAGGTTACAAAGCCTTTTCTACGTTATTTGTTATTTCTATATCGACGCTTCATAGACAAAAGGGCGCTAGCCAAAATGAATTCCAGACTGAAGAGATTTTGTCGCGCGACGGCCATTTTGAATTGTTGCGTTCAAAATTGCCATGGCTACGGTATAATCACTGAATTTGTATTTTTTCACGATTTTACATCAAACAGACTAATAATTGCTTCTTATTTTGCAGTTGGTCTTGAAAAACAGTCAATAATCGGTTTAATTTCATGTTAAAAAATAAAAAGTATTACAAATGACGAGCGAGGAAGTAATTGATATCTTACGAACACTAAAGAACAAATCGAATAAAAATTACAATTTTCTATTTGATGAAAGCCTTTTAAAGATCTTGCAAAGTATTGACTACAAAACATTTTACCATTCAAAGCGTTGATTACCACAAGTGAAAATTTGATTGAAATTTTTTTTTCACAATTTTAGCAGTTTTTTTATAAAAATAAAAACACGGTAGGGGAGAGCGGGGCTGAAAGTGCCGGGGTAAGTTGTTCCGATGCAAATATCGAAAAGACAAAAAGAGATAACATTATGTTCGTATTATGTCCGCCACTCTGGCACTCTAGCACATGTGCGGCGGCTATTTGAGTTGCGCCATAGTCGCGGACCTAGTGGCAGTGTGTGCAGTGTTCCTTCAGCATTACGTGAGTAAATATTTTTATATTTTATATTTTATTTTTTGGTCTCAAGTAAGCATTTTTGGTATTACGGATATGGAAGTTTTACTAATCTGTTTGTAATTTATCCTGAAATATTAATCTATGCAATTTTAACGCTTTGGCCAGAATGTTTTTTAGCATATGATGGAAAGTAAATGTATTTGAAACGGGGTAAAAAGTGTCTTTCAATTGGGGTCAATTGTGCCGCGGCACAACTAACCCCCAACAGACCTTTTAGACTCTATATTGTTTTGTTTGATAGAATGAGGACAAACAACAGGAAAACGCAAAGAGGAACTACTTCCCAGGATCTTCTACAAATGGCTGCTGATGCGGTCATTAAGGACGGGCGCAAATTAAAAACCATTGCACGTGAATTAGAAATTTGTTACACTACGGTATGTGAAGAAAATAAAGAGTTGACTGATTGGACTATTCCAATTTACGAAATACCAGGCGTAGTAAAATACGCTTTCCCCTTAGCAGCAATACCCATCAATATTTCCAACGTGTTTAAAAAGATTAATAATTGGGCCTATGATGCGGCTGTTGTTACAGAGGAAGACTTTGCATCGTCTTTCGTCACCGATCGCCTCATGCCGGATAATCAACCCTTACAAAAGATCAATAATTCACTGGTCCTTCAAACAAGGACATCCGAAGATCTACATGAGTCAAATTATACGGTTCACTGAGTTTATTATTGTCGGTCAATAATTCAGCCTGGTCCTCAGCTACGCCGATGCAGTGACTATATAAATGAAACGTGTTCTTCAGATGTTCAGCAATCAATCAATGTAGACTGTGGAAATGAGCCAGGTCCATCAGGTTATCAGCAACAATAGTCACGCCAATACAGTCCAGAGCAAAAGGCCAAAAATTATGAACGGCACAACCGACCTCCGTTCCGGCAGAACTTGCCCCAGCGTGGGGTCAGTAGTGCCTTACGACCCCTGCTTAAAAAAATAATTCTCAAAACAAAACAATTCCAAAAGCACAAAAACTGGGTATAAATTTAAAATGCAGATTAAATTCTACCTAAGATAAAATAGAACTATTAACCGTAGCATTCGCCTTATCCGATTTATTTAAGGATTTGTTAAAATTGGCACTTTCAGCCCCGCTCTCCCCTACTGTGAACAATGTCTTTAGAATAAAAGATAAATTTTGATAGGATGAAATAATATCATTCGTATGAACCATTTTAACAATGCGACTTTTAATGATTTTTTATTTTTAATTAATTTTTTTGTAATCATTAGAAAAAACCGTGCTGATTTTTTTACAAAAACTGATTAGAGTTTATAAATTTTGTGAACATTGATAACTGGGTTGTGCATATCAGGTTTAAAAAAAATTAATGAAAAAATTCCTAGTTTTTTGCACTTTTTTTATTAATTTATTAATTATTATTATATACCATATATATTTTTTTTATTAACTTATATATGTATATATTTTTTATAAATTTAATTGTTAATACGCGTCAATGACGCAAATATTATATTTGGTTCGCGAGATATAATGCATGATATAAATGACCTTGAAGGTCATGTCATGGTGACTTTTAATGATTTTTTTTTTAAAAAAATTTCTTGTAATCATGAAAAAATGTTGCTGTTTTTTTATAAAAACTAGTTAGATTGTATAAATTTTATAAACATTGATTACTGTCTTGTGCAAATCATGTTAAAAATTTATTGTTTAATTTTTTATTATTGTTTTTATTAAATTAAAAATCGGCAACAATTTTTCTTAAAATTTAACAGAATTACAAAAATGTTAATACGCGTCGATTGACACCTCAACGATGCAAATCCTATATTTGGTTCGCGAGATATAGTGCATGTCTGAAATGACCTTCAAGGGGTCAAAACAGCAAACCACCCCGACCAAAGTTTCCCAAAGACTAACCAAAACAAAGACGCTTCGATTGACACCTCAACGAAGTCGATTCGACTTTGCTTACGTGAGTCAAGCTCACGTATGGCGAAGTTAATAATTTCTAAGGTATTTTTATTTTAACATTTTTTTTTCAAATGTACGATTTATGTCAGTGTTTAATAGGATAGAAAATAATTTTATTACTAAAGAATCTTATGAAATTTTGCAATGCTTTCTTCTGAAAATATGGCTTAACAATCTTTCAATTATGCTTTTTCGTATGGATATGAAACTATTAACACCGTGCATAGCATTTAACGTTTCAAACTATCTGTAACTGTAGCCTCAGGTCTTATGACACAATCCGCACGTGGCCAGCCTTCTGGCTTTTTTTAAATTAAAATATTTTTCAAGTCTATTCGCAAACTCAATTTGTTAAGAATGAAAAGTTATTCAATGGATTTGCAATATCAACTTCAATAATAATATTAACGGATAGCTAAACCAGGAAAATTTTGAAACAATTGGTAAACAAGTACTCGGGAATTTAAGTCATGTCTGTAAACTTTCAATAACTCCTGGGCCAGTGTCGGACCAAGTCCGTCGACCGCCCGAGCTTTAACATAAAGTGGACCACCGGACAGCTCAGAAAATCCCAAATACATCCAAGCAAAGCTTAATGTCCAAAAAGTTATTAAAGAAGAATTCAATGACAAATTAAAATTGCAAAAACATGACTTTCCAATTACTATCAAAAAAATTTCCTTATCATCAAAAACATCTTCAATAAACTCGATTACAAAGGACAAACAAAATATCCTCTCAGTCGAACCATCCTGCATAACTAACTACACGAAAATATATTTGCTGTCCAATTTTAAGTATTTTAATTCATCCCACGATAAATTATAATAAATAACTCGTAAAAGCACAAATCGAGATTATGTCCTATTATCCTACACCTTCACTCCTACAACCGCACGGAATTTTTTGCTCATTATGAATGAGTTCTTTATTGCCAATATTTGCAATTGAACGGGCGCTTTTTAATGAAGTGGGCGGAATATATTTAAAATAATTTTATGCCTAACATTTCTGTTTTTAGAATATTCCGCTTGCGATGTGAATGAATGATGGCAATGAAAAAACCAACAGGAATGAATAAATCAATAGAGAAATTATACAAAATGTCAGCTTGAAAATATCAATGATGATTTGGAATGAGAAAAAAAAATTTTTTTTTGAAAATGGAATTGAACAAAGTTTTGTTTTTGCGCGTGCAGATATATGGCGGAGAATGTTTCCAATGAATTTTGATATGATGAAATAATTTTGTGGCATTAATTACTATGAAATCCAGATGTCGATATCGTTAACCATTTATAAAGAAGTCAGTATGTATTTTTATGTATGAAAGACTTGATCTTATTTGCTAAACAGACTGAAGAGGTGCTATGTGGGATGCATTAAATTTTTTTTTTTAAACTATACATCAATTATCATTAGAAACCGTTTTTATGAGGAGAAATGAGATTAAACATTCAAATCAGGTTTTGACTACCATTCATTTTAGTTTACATCCTTTTCAGCTTAAGTCGTTGAACTATTATTGCGTCCAGGTTAAGATAAAGAATCTCTTCATTGTTACTGCAAAAACAGACACTCGAGAATTGAAATTAGAGACAAGTTGAGAAGATAAGGACAATTTTAATATGATTTTAGACATCAATATGGTAAACACAATCACGTTTAATTGTAAGTGGAATAATTTAAAAGAGATGAAACACGATAGAGTAGCGAATTAAACATTTGTAATTTACATTACTAGATGTCATCTCTGTCAAAAACAATTGTGTGGTTGATACACCAGATAGATGATAGATATGTATATAAGGAATGTCTCTTCTTTCTCCGGATTTATCTCCAAGTTTTCATAAAAACGAAGAAAAATTTGCGTCGGCCATTCGTGCCTGAAATTTTCTTCGGACAAAATGTCTTCAAAACTAGAACAACTGTGTGGTTTCAATATTCCCAAGTGCCTGGGAAATTTAAATCATTGGTTTCATTTGAATTAGCCAGTGGAACTTATACAATAAGGGTTGTAATCTGCTTGAAAGTCTGCGTCGAACAGAAAAAGAGTCTAAACAGATAGAAAGTTCAGCGAGAAGATTCGACAAACAATTTTGGCCACTTCAAATTTATTTGCCCGAATCACTGCATAAAGAATAGAACAACGTCATTAGTTGCTATCGTGTAAGTTATAATAAGTAAAAAAAATACATATTTGGCAATCTCTTGGGCATAAATTTTATACCGCTAGAATTAAGGGCGGTGTAAGCTATAAATAAAAAACTAGGAAAATCGAAGAAGTTCGTTAAACAATGCATGGTTTGAAAGGGAATGCGCCAATATCGACTAGAATCAAAAGAATTTGTTGTGAAACGCAAAATAAACTCAGCCGTGTACAACGAAGAGGGTGTCTAAAGCCATTTATTCAATAATCGTGCAGTGTCCATAGAATTTTGGCAAAATTGGACGTCAAACTACTCCAGAAAAGCGACAATTCAGTGCTATGACAACAACAGCACGATACCCAAAACAATGAATTCTCATTCCTGTCCCCAAAAAACGAAAAATCGAAAGATATTAGATCGAAATGAAAACAAGCAGAAAAACGGAAAAATACCCAAAAATGGGCATGGTTTTCGATGAAAGTACAAAAAATTTTACGAAGAGGTCGATGAAAGTCCCAAAAAACTGCAATGAATGGATATTATTCAAACGAAAGTTAAAACTAACAGACATTTTTCTCATTGACCTTCTAAACGTTCATGAGGACGAGAAAACGAACGTTTTTAAACCGTGCAGGCAATTATGTTTGGTCTCTCAACTACTATAGGTGCGATAACTGTTGACCAGCCAGCTCAGTTTGGCGCGTCTTGTCCTGTTATTTCTCTAATTATTACTCCTAATCTCATTACATGAAGTTCAGTTTTCTAGAACCCGAATTACGAAATACCGACAAATCTAAAAGAATCACAATCAAAATCAAATCACTATTCGAGGCTATTTTTTTACTTTACTCTAAATCGTAATATCGCGCGCTTATCAAGTCAAAATTCCAAAATGGCGACCAATACCTTTCCAAGGGCTCAGACTCAAGCTACTCCAAGCGGACTTCATCCCGACAATAAATTATCAACACTACAACAAAGCAACGTGCGATTTATAAATCACGCAGGATCTCGTCACGCCACGGACATCAGCAAAGCTCGGCAGGCGTTTGGGCCCACCCGATAACGGACAATCGGTTGCGATGTTACATGTTCTCCAATGTTATTCCCAATTGACTTCAAAATAGATAATCAAACGAGGAGACTGCTTTGATTTTAAGATGGGGCTACAATAATTAACTATACGCAACTAAACCGCAGCGTCGGTTCAAAGGCGACAACGAAAATATCTTGCCCAGTTACGTCTCATAAGTAAAAATCCTGTTGAGACTGTAATATCGATGCAGATAAATGCCTCCAGAATGAATGAGAAACTTATGGATCACTAGCCTATTTAAATTCTCAATACAACGGATCGCAGTTTCTAATTTTGTAAATAAAATCTCTGGAAATATTTTTAAATATCATTCCAACGCTATTATTTTGGATATCTAGTTTATTTATACTTGCAGGTGCATTTTTGACTGAAGGCAAGCTTATACAATTATCTACGGTTTAGTATGCCAATTGAAATAATTATTTAATATAGTAAATACTTATAGTGGTATATTATTCGTTGAATTCACACTGATAGGTTTTGGATAATCAATGAAAATGAAATATTTTTTTTGAATATTTCTTAATAATATGATTAATGAATATTACGTGTTGATACTATACCAATTTGCTAAAGCGTTTATATATGTACATAAAGCATCATGAACAATATATAGAGTGTGACTAAAAGGGCCCACAGACGACCAACTTGGTTGTCAACTAAGTCGTCAACTTGCCATGTTGGTATCAATGTTGAACGTCTGTAGGCAAGTTGACGGTTGAAGTTCATGTTGAAGCTACGGTTGAAGTGAAATCAAATGTTTGTGATTTTTGTGGGAGGGGCTTAATGTTGACAAACATGTTTTGCCGTCTATGGCCATGTTGACAGACATCAACGTCAACATCATTTCGAGTCAAAAATTTGTAGAGTGCACGTCGTTAAGTTTCAATAGCGAAATTGTGCAAATCGATCAATTTTTGTGAAGAAAATCCCTTCTTCACATAGTTCATCAATTAAAAAAAAATGTGAAAAATATTTCATCACTCATTTTGAACAAAGCTTATGAAAATTATATACCGTACATAATCTGAGCAGACGTCCTCTCACCATGAAATTTTTGACAAAGTGATATTGACATTCAAGTTGACGATTCGGTTGTTCAGTCTGTAGTCTCAACCTCAACCAGGTTGACGACTTATTTGACAACCAAGTTGGTCGTCTGTGGGCCGCTTAAGAAGGATTTCGGAGGCCTTCCTAGAGCAAAGACTCAGAGCGAGAGGCGTTCTCCACGCTTGATTTTGTTCGCTCATACCTAAATAAAGCTACAAATTAAGGGTATTTAATATTTCATGTTTCTAGCAATCTTTTCAGTGAAGGATCTACGGTATTATAAAGACTTTTTTCATAAACTAAGAAAATGCACAACAAAGAGAAGTCACACGAAAAATGCGTTTTTAGCCTTTAAAAATGTCCGCACGTAATAAATGGATTTCGAGTCTATCAATGAGAGGAAATAGAGGTGGCGTGGATTTAGCATGGGTCCATTCCGGAATATATCATTGAATCATACTTGCTGTTGAGGCAAAGATCGTGTAATTGATTCCAATTGAAACGAAATTAAAGACCAAGCAATGGACTATGTATGATCTTTAATTTCGTTTAGACTAGAAATTAGCTCACGTTACTCGCCTTCTGCTCATATTTTATTGTACATTTTGTACTAGACCTAAAATATGAATTTCGTTAGTACAAATGTATTTTAACTGTTATTTTGAATGGATACTTTGATATTCATTATTCACTTCGACACATGTTGCAATGTTATGTTCCGATTCTACAACAATATCGTATCCACCACACAGTAAATAGAACGAAATCTATATAAAGAGATCTAATGCCTAATCGTCATAGCTATGTAGTTTTTTCTCGTTTCTGATCGCCTACGACTGAACAATAAAATTATTCACAAAATTTCCAATCTCGTAAATCTTCATCCATCGCAGATTGCCAAAAAAAAAACTTTCCAAATAACATCTGCCTAATCTACTCAATGCTTAAATAAACACAATATTCAAATTGCTTCTGCACCGAAACGTTGCAATGCTTGAAATTCGTTCATATTCGTTGTACACGCATACGCCTACTCAAATAAGTATGTATCTAAAACGAGATCATCATGCAGTAGATACGCCTATCTTCAGTCAATACGAGATATTTCAGGTAATGAAGTGAGCAAGAAAACGTTTGAAATTTCTAAATTTAAATCCGTTTCGGAAGTAACTTCCGCTATTACAGTTTACATATGCCCCGAAGTGCCAAAGAAGATAATATTTATTTCCGGATTAAGTACCGTTTTGCATTGTGACCCATTTTGAAGACGTGACGTTAACACTTATCAGATGTTTACGTATCCCTCACGTTCGATGTTTGCATCTTTAAAATGTCGGGATTTATTTTTGAGTGAAAGCAGTTGATCAGATTACATTTTACTTTAGCTAATATATGTATGTAGATTCATACTTACGTACGTAGGACACTTTAGGAAACATGAACGTTTACATTCATGGCATTGAAGCAGGTATTCAAATCGAATATAAAGCAAGATCTGAGAATTTTTTGGGATGCTGTTCAAGTTCTTAGGAAGCACAAAATTGACTTCGAGTAAATTTAATATATTTAATATAATACAAGAAATATACGAATATAATACAAAAAATATTATTATAAGTTTTGAAAATGCGGAATTATTACAAGACATTTATAAAATTAATTCATAGTCTTTACCCGTAGTTTTATTACTTAAAAAATAGAATTAATTTATAACTTAAAAATAGAACATACTTAAATACCTAAAGATGTTGATAATTTCAAATTATCCAAAACAATGCTCATTTTTTACAAGGTATTCGATTACAATATAAGGTAGGTGAGATGTTCAAAAAGGATATAGTAAATCAAAAAGTTAGTCTAGAAATTTACTGTTCATAAAGTTGTCACGGTATTTTGAATAGAATTAATGCCGTAACTCGCAAGATTCGTGATAACAATTCCCAAATGAAGAAAAGAAAACGTCCTAATAATTTTTTAACTTCCCAGTATATGGGAGGTTCTTGTAATCGCCTCGAAAATCGAAATTGAAATTTTCGACATATCTTTACGTTTTGAGGTCTTACGAGTATATTTTAAGTGTTTTTAGAAAGAAGTATGTGTGTGTGTGTATGTAAGTACGTACGTACGTGCGTTCGCGGACAGTTTTTCTACGAGCATAACTCACGTAAACAAAGTCATATCGACTTCGTTAAGATGTCAATCGAAGCGTCTTTGCAATCTTAAGAGCTGATTAGTTTTTGGGACACATCGGTTTGCTGTTTTCACCCCTTGAAGGTCAACCCTGTCATGCGCTATATCTCGCGAACCAAACGTACGATTTGCTTCAATCGACGCGTATTGACATTTACGTGATTCTAGCAAATTTTTGAAAACATTGTTGGAGCCGTTTTTTAATTTTTTGAAAAGAAGTGCAAAAAATTGGAGTTTTTTTTCAAAAACATCAAATTTTTAACGTTATTTTCAAGTCGCAGTAATCAATATTTATAAAATTTATATACTCCAAACATTTGTTGTGAAAAAAGCACCAAAATTTGTTTTCATGATTACAAAAAAAATTAAATAAAAAATAAAAAAATCATTAAAAGTCATCATGTCCTTCATGGTCATCTATGTCATTATATCTCGAGAACCAAATATAATCTTTGCATCATTAAAAAGTCAATCAACGCGTATTAACATTTTAATGATGTTTTCAAATTTTAAAAAAAATCTTTGTAGCCATTTTTTAAATTTAATAAAAAAATATTGAAAATTAGTGTTTTTTTCATAAAAAAATGAATTAATAATTAATAAAATTAACATCGTAATAATAAATGTTTATAAAATTTATAAACTTTTATCAATTTCTGTAGAGAGACCAGCAAAATATTTTCTCATGGTTTCAAAACAAATTGAATTAAAAATAAAAAAATCATTCAAAGTCACCATGTAAAAAGGGTTCATACGAATTTGTATACCTTAAATCTCTTATTCTAAAGACATTGCTGTAAAGTCAATCAAAGTTTATTATTATTTGCATAATTTGCGGAGATTTTTAATAGTCTTCACAGAACTGTGTTTTAACTTTAATAAAAAAACTGCTTAAATTTTGAAAACCAATACAAATCAAATCAAATTTGCAATTGCGATAATCAACGTTTTGAATGGTAAAATGTTTTGTAGTCAACACTTTTTGAGATCATATGCTTTGAAAAGCTTTCATCAAATAAAAGATTGTAGTTTTTAGGAGTTTTGCTCCTTAGTATTCGTAAAATTTCAGTTACTTTCTTCATCATTTGTAATACATATATTTTACTTTTTACATGCAATTGACCTATTTTTGACTGCATAATCAATGTTTCTCAAAATCAACTGAAAATAAGAAATGATTATGAGTTTCATTGATGTAAAATCGTGAAAAAATACAAATTCAGTGATTATGCCGAAGTGCTAGCAGTTTTGACCGCAACTATTCAAAATGGCCATCACGCCATCAAAATCTCTTCAGTTGTCGTAATAACAAAAACTGCATTCATTTTTGCTAGCGCTGTTTTGTCCTTCAAGCATCGATATGAAAATAACAAATAACGTAGAAAAGGCTTTGTAACCTGTCCCCCCTCCGATTGATCCACGTGAATATTAAATCAAACCAATCCACGAAAATCAATTGACGCTCGCGTAGATGTTACGATTAATATTAAGTCATTCCAATAACTTTTATGAGAGGTGTATTATATATTATATAAGCCACTGTAAATGACATGTAAATATACCCTAGCATTTAAGTAATAATGTTGCCTACGCACTTTTAGGCTAAGAAAAAGAAGAAGAGTTTAATAAAAGGGCATTCTGACGCCATCCGCCGAGACCGTAAGTTGTATTCGAGAGTTTTTATTCTACAGAGGTACATTTTTATTATTAAAAGTAGTATTATTTCCATAATTATTATTGTGTTTAATATTATTAATATTTATGTAAATATTACTGGGAAGTTGTACGTGTGGACCTCAAGGGTCGCACCTCACGGCTTGTTAAAAATTTATTTCGCATTTTTACTTGGCAAAGGGGCGGAATCCCTTTGTTTGTCGATAAAGTTCTGTTTATTAAATTATTCAGTACAATTTTCTCTGGCAATGATTATAGTTTCACATATACCTTACCATTTCTCATTGCAGATTTTCTTTAAATTAATTCTTTTAAATTATTTTTCCGAAATTTTCTATTTTGTGGTTGGCAACCATTGCCTGAATTTTAGGAGGTATATTTATAAATATGCAATTCAAACTTAAAGATTCTTTTTTTAAATTATACGCCTTTTGTTGGTACGTAATGCTTATGTTGTATATTTGAGCACCTGAATTTTAAATTGAATACGAAATAATTAAAAGGCTCAAAATCTTATTTAAATGAATGAAAAATACCTGCAATTGTTTTTTACCTCGATCATTTTTAGTTTGTAGAAAAAAAATGAAATAATAAAAAACAAATTCCACAACGTCGATCAAAGAATATCGAATAATTAAGCAAATATAATACCTGCGACATGAAACGAATTACTGAAACCATTGCATCTTTGAGCTTGGATCAATAAATACAACTGAAAGATTTGAAGTTTCAAAATCGTCACACGGTCATAGAATAACCAATTTATCTTAACAAAATGACTGTTTAGTGTGTGTTTTTTTTACTTCTTTCAAAAAAAAACCGTTAGTAACTGCGTTACAATGTTGCGTTCCTCCCTTAAGAAGTAAAAGAATAACATCCCTTACTTTATTTTCGATTTAGAAATTGTACATAATTTTGAAACTTAATTTTTAGGTATCATTCAGCAGAAAATATTTTTTTTTTAGTTTTGACAACACTTTTTGTCCTTTTCGCGCTCATGATCGTCGGTAGAAAATCTTGAGATACTGCCGTTAGTGTTATGAATTGTGTTGTGGCGTGTGCAGCGACGGATGAATTCATGCGGGTATATGAGTGAAAGCAACAAGAAGAAAGACGATATTGGGTTTGGTAAAAAACAAAGTTTGGTGCGTATGTTGCTTGTCATGTTACTTGCAATTGGTGTATTAGTCAATTATTCCTATCTATTCCAATTTATTTGACTGTATTGACGAATAATGCTGAAAGAGCTATCGACGAAGTCCATTTGAATCAGGTTAATTGAAAAACAATCAAGGCGTAATAGATGCAAGGATTCAAAAATATTTTGAATAATAAATGGAACTGCAAAAAAATATATGCAACTAATGTAGGTCAAATCGGATGTGTCAAGTGAGCATAGGCTAAAAGAAATGTGAATAGATTTTCTTTTAAAAATTTCTCAGAAGCGCGATGGAAACAGCAGTCAAAACTATATTCTTCGATGAGATGATAACCTTTCGTAAACCATCCACGTCTCGATCATGCTCCTTCTCGGTGCGCTCAAATTGGTGGGATTTGAAGATGAATTTGATCAGAGCGTCGTTTCGTAAGAAAAGATTCATCGAACACTTCGTGAGATAGGACGACAAACGATCGAAGATTTATCTCAAAAGTGACTTAAGAGTATAGGCTATTGCTAAACTAGCCGCAGCTGCCATTCAACTCAAATTATTTTCCGCAAATAACAAGAAGTTGCGCTCTTTTGAATAACTCAACATTCATTTCAGAGTATTCAAAGGTGTCTTTCAAACATCAATTTCAAAAATAAATCAACAGATGGCCAACTCTACTGAAACAAAGTGTTTAACACTCACCCACTTGGATTTCTACTCACTTGTGAAAATCATTGTGGATATTACTTATGAAATAAATGTATGATCGACAAACAAAACGTAACAAATACGTGGAAAAAAAATTTTAGATTAGAAAATGTAATAGTTCAAGACTACAATACATTTTAGCCGTATATACTTTTGTTATTTAGATACTAACTTAACTTTAGTTTGAGCTGGTGGCTGTTGCATTAATATTGTATTTCGCTGGTCTATCGCTGCTCGAATAATATGTATCATAATGGTTGATAATTGATATAAAGGATGTTGAAAGATCTAGATGTAGGGCTAGCGGTCATGCGCACGTTTTCCAATGTACATTTGAGCACTAGGAAACATTGAAGGCCGACTACATGTCTTTATCATTGGCTTGTGCAACTTATTGAGTTTAAGATATTTAAACCTTAGACGTCTCATCAATATTGGAAATTGAGACAACGTCCAAAACTCATACGGTAAGAAAAATCAAAAAGTATGTGAAAAATAAAAATTATAGAATAGTAAGAATAGTATAAACAGGGAATAACTTTTGTATCGATACAGTCAATATTAGAAATAAAAGCTCGAGTGCTGCATATCCGTGGGACCTTGCCAAAAAATTCGAAATACAGGTGAGCCTCGGTTTACGTCGTTTTCGGGACCGGGAAAATGCGACGTAAACCGAAACAACGTATGTCGAATCTAACTGAAATGTAGCCCATGGAAATGAACAACGTGTCTCGCACAACGAATTTTTTTATTAACGAGAAGCAACATTTATATTAAATCCAACATAAAAAATAAAAGTAAGTACAAAATAACATTATTTCAGAAAAACGTGACAAAAAATAGTTATTTAACCGACGTAAATTGAAATTTTGTCGACGTAAATCGAAACTGGGAATTAAAAAGTAAGACAACGTAGATCGAAACGACTTGAATCGATGCGACGTAAATCGAGGCCTGCCTGTATTGTTTGTCGTCATTAGAAATTATGGCACAGATGAGATGCCATTAATTCTAGTGTAGTTCTAACTCACTAGGCATTAGGTGTTCCTTCATTTTGACAGCCCTCTTTTCGTAAAAACATCTACCCATAACATGGCGATCCTGTTATCATTCCATAGCAAATTATTCGGTCGTAAATTATAAGAAAATAACACTGGAAAACAGCATGTCTGTTGCATGAGATTTTTTACATGAATCTGAATAATTTTTCCACGCTGATTTCAAAAATATATGCCGTTTTTATGTAGCAGCTCTAGTTTTGGAGTTACGAAGTGACAGGGTTTTTCATTGAAAATGCACATAGTTTATGTTTAAAAAATTTATTAAATATATTTATTCAGAATAAAATTTCCTTTTTTTGGATTTTCTAGAGTGAGATGTATTATGAGTACTATTTTGAATGCTCCAACAATAATCAGCCATCATATGTTCATTCCAGTACCCCTGATACCTCTCCTCCATAGTGCGAATATCCTGATGAAAGCGCTCTCCTTGTTCCTCGCTCAGGTCACCAAGATTTTCAGGAAAATAGTCTAGATGGCTGTGAAGGTAGTGAAGCTTAATACTCATGTTGCATCCAAGCCGCTGGAAGTGTATCAGCAACTGTTCAACGTGCTGAATGTAGACGTCAGACTTCCTATTGCCCAAAAAATTTCTCACTACCCAAACAAACTCTTCCCATGCACATTTCCCGACAGCTGTCATATGGTTGATGAAATTTTTATCATCTATCAACTTCCTGATTTGTGGGCCATCGAAAATACCACCTTTGATTTTCTCACTACTCAATTTTGGAAACACTTTTTCAATGTGTTTTAAACATTCGCCATCTTTGTTAAGAGCTTTTACGAACTGTTTTATCAACCCCAGTTTTATATGCAAAGGAGGCAATATAATTCGGTCTCTGGATACTAGTGGATCATTAATTACATTTTGCTTACCGGGAATCAAAGCCTCCCTGGAAGGCCAGTCTCTTTTTGTCCAGTGCTCAGCTTTAGCTCGGCTGTCCAATAAGCATAGGAAACAGGGATATTTTGTGTAGCCATTTTGTTGGCCCAGGAGAAAATTTACCATTTTCAAATCAACACATACAACCCAGTTATATTCCTTGTACTTGATTTTGTCGAGAACTAAAGATATTGTAGGATATTCTTCTTTAACCTTTGTAGAATGAGCAATAGGTAAGGAACCAAGTTTGTTACCATGATGTAAAAGTCCACATTTCAAACTTCGTTTTGACGAATCAATGAACAACCGCCACTGATTTGGATTATACTCTTTTAATCCCATTGCAGTCATTAGGCCCGGAATATCAGCACAAAACACAAAATTATTTTTTTTAGTAAAGAACCGAAGTAAATCCTTTTCCCTGTTACGGTAGTACGATATCTTCGTTTCTCTGATCAACAAATTTATTTATTTCAATCGGGAAGCTCAAATTTCTGATGCCGTTTTAGACAGTCCAAGGTCCCTGATCAAGTCATTTAGATCATCTTGATTTAGTGGTCGGGGACTACCGTAGCAATCAAAATCACTGTCGCTACCACTGCCGTCGTTTTCGGTTTGTCCGCTGCACTGGTCTGGATTTTCCGAAGATGTACATGGCTGCTGTGGTGTTGATGTGTCACTAATACTCAAGACTGGTCTTATGGCAGATTTTAAGTTTGGATATATCCACTTAGATCAATTTTTGTGGTTTATTCCTATGGTTTTCGTTACACCGAAATAACAGTCGTCATGATGGTTGGATGGTGCACGGCAAATCATAGGAGCTTTGTACTTAAAAGTGGGTCTTTTTTGTTTACCCACAGTCGCAAAGATTCAACACAACTTTCCCATACCAAACTTGGCATCCAAGGTTTAGCGTTTGACGGCAACGGAAACCCAAAGTAGTCTAAGTATGCCTTTTTCACAAAGTCCGACACATTTAAACGAAATTTTTGGAACATATATTCTCCACAAATAACACAAAAACAATCAGGATTATTTAAACACGTCCTTCTTGAGGAAGACATAATGAAATTTATAAAGGAACTAGTTAAGTTACACCGCTATTGATAGAAACTACCGACTACTTATGTAAATTCAAGACGGTACCTGTATCTCACTAACTAGAGCTGCTACAAAACATCCGAGGGTAGATTTGAAATCAGCGCACCCAAATTAGTAAACAACAGTAGAAAAACTTCATGCAACAAAAAAAAGGTTGATTTTGTTTTTCTGTGTAATCTAACTGTTATTGAAAATGAGAAATTACAAGTAGTGTCCTTTGATGGAAAAAAACGTGTTCTCAAGAAAACCAATCAAAGGGTCTCTCTCGACTTATCGAAAGAATCACTTTCAAAGCAAACAATACTTTGGAGTGAAAATATATGACGCTAGCCGACATAAGCATGAAGAAAAAATATTTTATTTTCCCTCACTTCACTTCACACTTCTTCACCTAGCATAATGCGTGATCGAGAATGATTATGTTATTAGTATCAAAAAAATCAGAATGCTAAAGATCTATACAATAAAGGCACCGCTTTATACTTGTGAAAGCTTTTATATACCAACGACTTCTGAAACGCGACGAATGAATCAGGATCTAGTGGATTGCATTCTCAGGACTTACAAAACTTGGAATGCAGTTAGCATCTTTTTTACAAAAAACCAAATAATTTAGCTCTGGTTTGAGCGATTATAATGAAGATTCGGTTTAGGTTAAGTAAGTAAAAATAATTCAAGAAAAACTAACAGGTAAAAATGAAAAATAAATATAATTTTTAATAGGCTACGAAACTATGTACTAAAAGCGCCCAAAATTTTTACCAACAGTATCAAACATTGAGAAGGGATAAATTATCGTCTGATATACGTATTTGGTATCTAAATAATAAAAGCCTTTATAAGCATAAAAAAAATATTTTTTTTATATCATTTGAGATACATCGATGTAAATATTTTCATTCCACTTGTATATTTTAGCTTCTATGAAGAATATGTTCAGTTCATTTTTGTACTTTAATCTTTCACCCAGATATTTTGAATTTTTGAAAAACAATCATGGAGAAGGGAAACATTTAGGACGTGATCGATCCTAAATATAAAATAGAATAATTGATTGCCAACTATAAAATGTGATACTATTATAAATATCATAAATCGCAAAGGGAATGGTGAATACGAAACAAAATTGTGTGACCACTTCTACACATGTATGTTTCTTTAAACTTACTTGAATCTATCAATTCAAATCGAATAATAGTATTTTAAATAGAATTTTCGCGCTCACCTTCGCGAAAACCAACATAAAAATAATGTCTTAAAGACAACCACTCATCATCAATGTCTATATTCGATTTTGCTGCATTCCGCATAGATCACGCATCGAAATATTTATAGGCACGCACCTATTGCAGCCGATACACGCAGACATACCAGAAAATCGTTCCACTTTGAGTTTTTCCGATGTATCCCAAGACGATGCAGCGCCCCAAGACAATTCCGTGTTGAATTTCAAATATATACATAGTTCCAATATTGTCAAGTGCTTGTAATAAACGACACATGAAATTATGAGCGCCGTTAAAAATTTCCCTGGCAACTATAGCTTGTTTCCTCCGTTGAATAATTTGCGACTGGCAACCATCATCTCCTCTTTGCGGTATCTTTTCAAACAAGAACGCAGCCATGACTACATTACGAGGTGCACACATGCAGGATTTTTTGCTACGATTTCCATCCCTTGAAGTGATCTCCACTTTAATTGAACATTTCCGCACCGAACATGAGAAAAGAGGAAACTGACCATGTTTAAGGCAGAAAAATTAGCCAGGTGGATCCAAGATAAATGGTCCTTGTTAGGATAGAAAACGATGGTCGCAAGATAGTTACTTTGATCGTGGCAAATTTATGTGTTTACTTTTTTATTAGTAGAAGAATGTCAAGTCAAATGAACACGTTTCGTGCAGGGGGACTGAAATTAAATTGTTATTATATTTACTAAGACCAAAAGAGAACAAAGCTCATAATATTTCGCGCATGTTTCGAAGCAGTCGATTAAAGCACTCGCAATATACACTCAGCAGAAAAAGTTTACGTTCTCAAGTCAAAAGAAAATTACATCGAAAAAACCAACAAAATGTATAAAAATTCATATAAATCATTTGCCTTTCCATGCAACGTTTTCCAGGCCGTATGTGAGGAAATTTGTAAAGATTGCTTTTGATCCAGCTGAAATAGTGCCAATTTTGTTTTCTGTTGTAAATGATGTGCCGAACAAGAGATGGCGTTTAAAAGAATTAGTGTAGCCGCTGTAAAGTTACCGCACCGCCATCTTTCTTATAAGTTGCGACAGGACGAACAAGGACATGTCTCGCTCCATTGTCAACCGCGCGACGTGAACATCGATTCGTTTCGATCACCCGATTATTATCTTGTACATATTAATAAATAATTTATCGTTAAAGAGTTATTTAGTAAACACCTACAAATTGGTGACTCCCGCTACATTAGCAGAGTCTGCCAAAGTTCAAACCGGCAATTGACCTCTCTCTCGTTCGTGTGTGGGAGTGTAATAAAGAGAATAAAGATATTTTGTGAAGACTTAAAAATCGTTTATTATCCAATATTTCGATAAACCAAAAATGTGTAGCAAAAGTCTACGTCCACTTTTAGTATCAGGGGATTCCTGAAAATTTGATGCGTCGAATGTAGTCTTTCGATTTAGAGTTAGGCTATTCTATGTAACAGGGTTAAAATCATGTTAGTGAGTTTGTGTTATATTTCCGTGAGCTTCTTGTGTTTTGTTTAACGATGGAAGGTCAACGGAAGTAAATAAGTGTGTCTGAACGGCAAATAAATGTGAAGCTATAGAAAGTTGGTAAAAGGTTTAGAAATATTGGAAAGACAATAAGAAGGGACTATTTTTCGGTTCAAACAGTAATCAATAATTTTAAATCCACCTGTTTTTTAACCGTTCATCGTCAACCGAACATCGTTCAGGTCGACCGTCAAAGTTAACATCTAAGGAAAGACGCAGTATTATTTCCTTAGCCTTTCGCAAGTATCTGCCAATAAAATACATAGCAATTAGCATCAGAGATAAATACAATATGAGATGTCCTGATACTGCTAGGAAAATTTTAAAGAAGGCTGGATATCGTGTAGTTCGCAGAAAACCTTCCATTTCACATTAAAACCGTTTAAAACGTGTAGCTTTCGCTGGAGAGCATTCAAACAAGCTACCAGAGTTCTGGAAGGGAGTAAATTCTGCATATTCGACATCAAAGGAAGGAAGGAATATTTAAGAAATAATGGGATAAAATAAGCGCCAAGGAAACAAAACGCCGTGTCAACTCTATGCAAAACAAAAGATTGCAAGAGGTTTTACGAAGACGAGGCTACCCTTCAAGCTATTAAGTCATATTTTTCCAATACTTATAGAATTAATTCATTGATTACTTGATTTATTTACTTTTGTTTTAGGATGTTCTTCAAAATAATTTGTTCAAACAGTAAAAGTATTATTTTGTTGAAATCCATAGGTTTGATTTTTAATAACCAATGAAGAACACAAATTAATTACAAAAATGTAATTGAAAAAAGTAAATATTTTTCATATTTTTTTTCGTTGTTTTATAAATTTTGAACGGGGGTGAACGTAGACTTTTTCTTCTAACAAAGAGAAGGCACGACATCGTCCTCTCAGATCTGGATGAAATTTGGCACATAAGTGGAAGACGTCAAGGATATTCGAGCCTTATAATATTAGAACGCAACACTCTCCCGTTTTTTGAGAAAAACGCCTATAAAGTTTTTAGCGTGTCGCTTATGGATTAGTAAGTTTTTGCGGCAAATTGTTCATTCATTAAGATATGTAAATTATACTAGAAACTCATTGTTGAACGGATAAATTATTAAAAACTGTTATAATCGAAGCAAAACCATAGTTGACGGTAAGATCATTCCTTATTCCTAGAATCAACCCTGCGTCCTCTTCGTGTCTCATAGCCAACTCGGTAAAAAGCAATAAGCCAGGGTGACGCCCGTCGTATCTAACCATAAATACTATGGTGCTCAGTAATTGTGCCATATAGTAGATACTAGGGACGTAATTGTTTAGCAGTTCCAAAACTCGATAGCATTAAACCTGTACTATACGGATGAAGGCTAATGCCGCGCGTCTCAAGGGATGGAATTTCTGGAGGCAGAGCTCTACGAGCATTTCATCATATTGAGAAGTCTCTGTAGAATGTGCAACGATGTTAGCAACGGCTATAGGAAGCCAGCACTGGGTTTTGGTACAAACTTTGTAATCTTCTGAAAAAAAGTGGAAAAAGTGAGTTGGCCAGGAACTGAGTCAGTTCATACGGATGGCACGAAAATGGGCTCAGGTGCTGGAGCCGGGATATTTTCCGAGTACTGCAAGTACTGGAGTCCAAGCAAATCGTTGAAGATATCCGTATACTGAACAATTGTGTAAGTGTAAGTAGCAATCTTGCGAGCTGCGCAGGAAGTGAGCAGGAGAAGGAATGTTAATAAAGACATCACTTTTTTTGTGGACATTCAAGCAACCATAAAAGCGCTGGATTTGTTGTAGTGTCCTTCGAATTAGTTAAGACCTGTAGGTCTGAACTGGGGAGGATTTTTCAAAAGAGCAGACTAGCACTGTGCTGGGTTCCTAGACTCCGTGAGGTGCAAGGAAATTTCAAAGCGGATCAGCTTGCTAGAAAGGGTTCCCGTGGCGGTGGGTACAGCACTCTCGATACAGATAATAAGGCAGGATATAAATGAATTGGCCCACGAACTAGCATTTAGGCGATGGAGAAATTTGGATACATGTTGCACTGTTAGGCTTATGTGGCCAAAATACGACTCGAAGCGTACTACATTCTAGTTTGTTAAGGGGTTATATCTATGTGAAGGCTAAAAAACAAGCCTTTTTCAGGATTTTTTTTTCAAGGATTTTGAAAAAAGCTTTTATAAATAATATATCAATATAAAGGGCAACTTTTCGGGAGTGCAAAAATTTTTTTAATTTTAAATTCAATACAAAATGGCGGCGGTAGTGCACGTCAAAGTCACTAGTATTTACAAAAGACGTTCCGCGGCCGGACAAGTTTCTCAGCCCCATCTGCATCTGGAACAATAATTTTTTTTTTCATAAACTCCATGAGTTTTGCTAGTGTACACACGATAATAGTTTAATATCGATTTTTCGCAAAATGGCGACCATTTAACAAAAAAATTGCATTTTCGACCCAAAAAAATGTCTTCAATTGTTTATAACTTTTTTTAAACAAAACCAATCGCTAAAATTGTGTGTACTTCACTAGATAATCATATCAAGAAACTACAGTTATAACGGCAAGTCAATCGGATGAAAACTGAAAGAGTTTCGTTTCCGGCAAATTTCAAAAATACACTTTCGAGATAAACGCGTTTGAAGTTTCAAAACCTTATAAAGTTGTGAATTTCCAAAATTTTACTATATACAAATTTTTCAACCTTTACTCTGCAATCCCAGCACCATACAGTTGGCCTTCCAAGACCGTGGATTTCTCCTCCTCGTCCTTTCTTGATGCTAAAAGGCCGCGTCTCGCCTCTTTTACAACGTCGGAAATTGAGCGCTCAGCAGCCTTTATTCGCTCGGCGTCTGTTTCTAAGCAGAAATTGTAAAAATTAGGTCCTGCAGTCAATCCTAATGAGTCTCAAACGAATGGCGATTAGGCGGACGCCTGTTGCTGATCTTGCTGCGCTTCTGCGATGAACTACTTGCTTTACTGCCTTTAAGGCCACTGTACAGTTTACTACTCATTTCTAACACTTTTTTATACAAAACAACAGTAAAAATATCAATCAAAACATAGTATTTTAACCCCAAATGCAGCGTGTAGTCAATCGAGTAAACAGAAGCTCTCCTAGCGGCGTTTACGAAGGAAAGTGCCCTATACAGTGTATATTAATTACTATATAGTATAAAGCGAGCAAATTTTACGTTTTTCGAGCATTGGAGTTGCTTCAGAAAATTGATTCTCAAAAATTTTCTGAAATATATTAGTATTTGGACCTTTTTGATTTCAATTCTAGGGATGTGTTACCATACTTTTAGCAAATAAAAAAAATCGAGAAAAAAAAATAAATTCACATAGGTATAACCCCTTAACTCTCGAATGAACTTCAACGAAGAATCTTTCGGGTTGACAGACGGGCCATGTGACTCTCGGTAAACTCGAAAGGAGAATCGGGCTCCCAGGTAGCGACCTATTTCGAAGCTGCGACAACGATAAAGAGGCGGGGTCAGTAGAGAACACTATTTATGCAAATGTCCGGCTCTAGCTCTACGAGATGAGTGAGCTGGGAACTAACAGAATGGACCAACTATTAACGGTATGATTTACAAAATTCCTCGTCTGCAGGGCACAATGGACCAAATCGATCTACGTGCAATAGGAGTCGTTTCGCGTGGCACACTCTTAACCTAGCCTTTCCTCGTTTTTTATATATGTAGTGTAAATAGATCTTTGAAGATTAAATACGACTATTTTGTCATATTGATATAAAACGAATAGTAAGACGTTGGTTTTAATTTTTGTCGCAACTATAACGCCGTTTTTTATACAAACGGCTGTGTGTGAAAAGGATGTAAGCCTTTAAAAATGCTGAGCTACCCTTACTGATCGCTACAGTAACCTGCAATAGTATGCCTGCTGAAGCACGAGAAGATAAAGAAAATATTTTCGGCAAATTCTAAATCATAACGAAAATTGACTCATTACGCTAAAGCGACAATGAAATGATATGAGAACAACATCTTCATATTTGTAAATTACAATTTCAGAACTAAGATTGTTGTGTTGATTGTGTCAAACTGCAGTGGAGAGCGATATCTTTAAAAAATGCAGATCATAAAAAATAGAGAATACAAATTGAGTTACTTCGGGGGATAGAATTCAGCGAAATGATCAACGATTTTTGATAAAAAAAACAACTAAAATACCTTTTGCCTAACGAAATTTATTTAAAATTATTTATGCTATTGTATAATGTGCGAATGATGGGAATCTTCATTGCCCTAGGCCGCCACTATTTGAAGTCAGGCACTGATACGAAGAGTACAAAATGTATGTGGATAACTGATACAACAGCAACTCGTAAAGAAATTATGTACCTTTAAGACAAATATTATTGACAAAATGCGACAGCAGGGACTTCGTGTTTCTTCAGATATTAAAATGAATTTACTCGAAAAGACCATTTTTTGCAAGGAGTAATAGCAAAATAACTCTTTTGAAGTGGCGACATAAAATATATGTATCGCTACTCAGTACATACTTTGGTGATTATATGATTGAAAGAGAAAGACCAAGAAAATAGTAGTAAAAAAATAAGACGAAGTTCTAGATTACGGTTAGGAAATGGGCAATGTGAACAAGAGCGATGAAATAACTCTGCCATATATACTTTCGAGAAAAAGGATGAAGTAAAACAAAACATTTTCCGCCAGTTTCCCACATATTTTCCCTCCTTGGATATGCCCATCGTGCTCGCAATTTTTTGATGCCAGTTTCGGTAAAGACTTAGGGTGGGTATCCATTCAATTGTGGACGAACGCTTGTAACTGCTGATTATTCTCAAAACGTTCTTCGCCAATCCTTGAGGGGCCAAACGAGTGAAAGTCGCATGATGACAGATCTGAAATGCACTGGACTGCCCTGGAACTAGGGAAGGTGTTCCAGCGCCGTCCAATGCACTTCAGTCATTTTTTGGATGGTTAGGGCTGCAGTGTGAGGTCTTGTGTTGTCATGCATGACCAAAACATTTCGGATGGGCTGGAAGCGTCTTTTCGAGCGATATGCAGCTTTAACCTGATCAAGAAGGTCACAGTAGCGAGCAGCATTTATTGTGCGACGATTTTGAAAGAAATCAAGCATCAAAACTTCTTGAGAGATCTGCTGCCGTCACCTTTCCGGCTGTAAAAACGCGTCTTGGTTATTGACGATTTCGTCGTCTTCTTTCACTTTATACTGGCATTTTTTCGATTCAGGGGTGTAGTGGTGAAAAAGACTGCCTTTTATCTTGAAAATGAGCAAAAAGTGCTTGGAAAACTTCAACACAACACTTCCAACGATGATTGACATTGATTTCCGCTTCTCACTGATTTATGCCACATAAAAGCGACTATCACCTTCAAAAAGTTCCCGAACAGCTGCAACGATATCTGGACTGATACTGGATCAGGCCAATTTCCGGTGACTGAAATTTTCAAGTTTTTCACGGCCCTCATTAAATTCTACACACCACGCTTTTACTCGAGTTTTCGAAAGTGTTTCTTGTCTGAACTGTGCACCCAAACATCTCTGAACTTTGACCGGTCCATAGCCTTTATTATTCAAAAACTTTGTAACAATGGGTTGCGCAACCTTGGGGTAGACATCTTTCTCAGCTTTGCTTCTTTATCAACCAATCTAGAACTAGACTGGCAGAAACTGAAGAGTGTTTAAGCCGCGATTTATTAACCAAAAATTAATTACTCCCCACAAATTCTGAAAAATAGGCTGAAAATTTTAGCCAAGTCCTTCGTATTCTATCGGCATTGCTTCTATGACTTTTCATACATTATGATCGCTTAATATAAGAAAAGGAGACTGGTTAAGTTTTTTGATGAGGGGAAAATTTTCCAATTGGCGGATAAAAGACATTGCAATCGTTGGACACAACCGAAAGATAATAATGGTGTAATGAAATTTACATCGATAGTCAATAAGTAAACTACAAACCAAAATCGAAATCTTTCATTAAAAGAGTCATTACGTTTGCACACCCCAAGATTTTTTACTATTTTTATTCGTCTTTCAAGTTAATATCCTTTGATAGTGGATATTCAAACCAAGATTTTGAATAATGAACGAAATTCACACACTAATCAAAAAAAATTGTTAAAAATCAGTGCGTCTCCTTATTGCCTGAACCTGCTTTTGAACTTATGAAATTATTAATGCATTCACTTACCGGTATTTTCGAGGTTCGCAGGAATTCTAGCAGCGCTTCGAGCGATCCAAGAGTCGATGCTTGGACATAAACACCATTCGGGTTCAATTTAATGTGACTAAGAGCATGCTTTAGTTCACGAGCAACTTCCTCGCTAAAAAAGTATGATGCAATTATTTTGAAGTTAGATACTAGCGTATTGCACTCACCGACAGATTTCTACTTCATCAGGTTTATTAGCAACCATTAGATTAATACCAGCTATAGCTTTCTCCAAATCTTTAGCCGCAATTTTAACACCCTGAGCTGCTTTGATTTCTTTGTATTCAATATAGGCGTTCTGTAAACCGAACCAAACGGAGTTTAAATAATGTATTATTGTATAGTTTGTATTGTAGCTAATGTTACCTTTACTCTCAATTCTTTCATTGGTTGTGGCATCAGGAGCGATCTAATTTGAGTTACAATCGGTCCATCGGTACCCGCCAGGATAATTGTATCGCCCTCACGCAATCGACCATTTATCAAGATGGCATCAATAGTTGTTCCCAAACCGGAAATCGCTTTCACCTCCAGCACAGTGGCTTGCAGCTCTTCGCTGAACATCAGTCGTTTTGCCAACATCGCCTGGCAAAACTCGACAATCAAATAGAGGAGATTGCCCATTCCTTCGCCTGTGATCGCACTAGTTGGCACTAGCGATACATACGTTTTGGGGTCTGGATTTTCGTAGAACAGCGCCGCATTCAAGCCTTGCTCGGCGAACTGAAGAATGACCTCTTTTGTACGTTGCTGGAATTCAAGTTGTGTGTTTGACTGTTGAGTTTTGAGTATATCACGAATATCTTTTCGGGGCATTGTTTCCCAGTCGTAGAGACGATCGATTTTATTCAACGCTACGACAAACGGCGTTTTCTTGGCTTTCAAAAGATTAATGGACTCGAGGGTCTGCGGCTCCAGGCCGTGCATAATGTCGACAACGAGAATTGCAATATCACAAAGAGAGGAACCGCGAGTGCGCAAGTTGCTGAACGATTCGTGGCCAGGTGTATCGATAATTAGCAATCCTGGCAGTTTAAATTCGAATTGAGACGTGCCCTTCACCATCTTCGTATTTTCCTTGACCGCATCGATTGGAACATTTGTTGCGCCGATTTGCTGTGTAATTCCCCCGGCTTCCGAATCCTGCACATGTGTTCGCCGAAGTTTATCCAAAATTTTCGTTTTACCTGTATCTACGTGACCAAGAACACACACCACTGCTGCCCTCAAGTCATCCACAGTCCGCTTCTGTTCAAAATCAATTCGTCGCTTCTCAATTCGCTGCAGAGCCTTTTCTCGCTTCGATTCTTCATCCTTGCGCTTATCATCAACACTTTCATTGTCGTCATCTGAACTATCGTCTTCTTCAGATTCCTCATCGCTTCCAGATTCGTCTTCATCCTTGTCCTGCGCATCAGCCATGCCTGATTGTTGAGCACTTTCTTGAGAATCTTCTTCTTCGCCGGATGACGAGCTTGCGTCCCATGCTTCTTTCACGGCTTCCTCTTCATTGCCTGCATTCCCTCCTTCGGACAAAGATTGTCCGTCTTTTGTGGCCTCATCTGATTTTTTCTCATCATCTTGCTTGTCTGCTTGATCCTTCCTTTTGTTGGGGCGAATTCGTGTACCCGGGCGGGGTTTCCTTTCGGCCGGATCTGGAAGATCAATGCCTTGCGCCTTTAGAGCTTCCAACATCGCCTGGGCACGTGCACGATCTTCCTTTTGCTTTTTGGTTAAAAGTTTACCCTCGGCTTTCAGTCTTGCTTTGCGTTCCAGTTCTTTTTGCTTTTTCTTCTCTTTGCGATCTTTTTCTTGTTGAATTCGTTCCAGACGTAGATTCTCAAGCTCCTCTTCTTGACGCAATTTTTCTTCCTGCTCTTGAAGCAAACGCTCTTCCTCTTCTTTGATTTTTTTCAAACGCTCTTGCATTGCTGCCACCATTGCTTTGCTTGGACCAGCCTTTTTCTTGTCTTTGTCGTCTTCATCTTTATCCTTTTTGCCTGATAATTGTTACAATCGGATTAAAAATTTATTTTAATATAATATGTGCAAATGAAAGAAGTCTTTGACTTAGAAAATTTCAACTTTTAAAGATAGACGTTAAAAATATTGACAGTAGCGGCATTGCGAAGAATAGTTGAGTTTCTAACTTGAAAAACTCTAGAAGCAATTGAGTTCAAACATAGAAATGGAAACAAATTGCTTGCCCGCTTGGTAACAAATATCAGCACTACTTTAGGTCGCAACGTTATCTGGGCATTAACTTTGCAGGCGGGTTTTATACTTGATAACATTTAGCTTTCATATTCTTCTTCTTAAACGCAAACGGCTTACCTTTGTCCTTCTTCTTTTTGCTCTTCTTTGTTTCGGTCTCGTCGGGATGTTCCTCGTGTATTTCTGGAGCATCCTCACTAATTTGTTGGACCTCTACGATTTCCTCTTGGACCTCCAATTTTTCAACGACTGGCTCCTCGTTTTTTTGTTTAGGATGTTCAGCCTGCTTTTGCTTGGCCAACGCAGCTTCGCGCTTTTGTCGTTCCTTCTTTTCTTTCTTTTTTTGCGCAGCAGTCTTTACTGTACTCTCTCCATCACCGTCGCCTCCGTCTTGTGCTTCTTCGTCATCAACTTCCGACGGTTCTTTTTGTTGCTGCTTCTTCTTCGCCTTTTTACCTTTCTTGTCCACTTCTTCGTCTGGCTGATCTTCCGCGACTGCTGCTTCAGCTTCAGGCTTTTTCGCGCCCGTGTATTCCATCTCTAGTTCAGCCAACAGTTTGTCAACATCTTCGTCACTGTCGTCCTTCTTCTTCTTCGCCTTTTTGCTTTTCTTGCCCGACTTCGACTTCTCGTCTTTCTTGGCGGCTTGCTTCTTCGGCGCGTCTTCGTCATCCACGTCCGGATCATCGGATTGCGGCTCCAGCTCCGGCTCGTCAACATCGGCCATCAGTAGATCAAAGCCTGCCTTTTGAGGCGCTGCCTTCTTACCTCCTTTCTTCTTGGCACGCTTCTCAACAGCTTCATCCTCGTTATCACCCTCGGATTCCGGGCTTTTGGCCTTCTGTTTCCCGCCCACAGCCATTTTACTGATGCCTTTCGACAGTCCTTCATCGTCACTTGATCCTGGCGCATTGCCGCCCGACTTCTTAGAGGATGCGGTCTTTTTCTTGTCCTTCTTCCCCTGTTTCTGTTGCGAAGCAATTTCCTCATCATCCGAAACGATTGTTTGTTTCACATCGACATTCGTGTCCCTGTAATATTCGCAAACCATCAAACAGTTTGTTTTGGCAATGTTTGCGGTGAAAGTTGTCGTCCGTCTGGGACGACAAGATACCACCAAAAAGACACAGCAAAAGTTGACAACGCAACAACAGTGGATGCGAGTGCATTTCGCCCGCTAATCTCGCAAACACTTTACTTACATCTCGTCGCCGGACACTACCTCTTTCTTGCCCTTTTTTGCCTTAACCATTTTCTGTGCGTCAACACCACTGTTATTGTGAAAAGGCGCCCCAAAATGTCTACGAAAATTGCAAGTGAAATGTGTATATTCGATTTATTCGGTTCGCACACAATTCGCGGCTAGGTTATGTTGAAGTTGAGAAAAGTCAACTGGCTGACAGAAGAATTGTGCACGTCGAAATTGGTATAGAGCGGCTGTCAGTTGAAAAGGGCTGCCGTTTCTAGTGAAAATTTAAAATAGTTTGAAATGTTCTATAGCTTACACGAAATTTGTCTTGTAGGTGTTCTTGCAGCTGCAAATAAGAAATTACAATGAAGAATTGATAATTGACCTTGGGCCAATTTGTAAAACTGAGAGACACTGAGGTACGATTTAATCCAAGGAAATTAATCGTTGTGCATTGTTTTCTTCAACGCTGGAAGGTGGAAATCTTCAAAAGATACCAAACAGCTTATGCCTCTTGGCATGCTGGATTTCTACCGACTAAAACGACCTCCGTTTCCTTCAATCGGTCTCTCTCCATCAATTTTGAGTAATTCTCCGTATTTAAATTTCAGTACATAGTACTTCCCAGACGATAAGAACCGATATAAGGGAAAGTACCAGTGGTGCTTTGGTGGTTTTATTTAAATGATTACAAGATTGTATTAACTTTAATTAAATGATAACCGGCTATTTACAAAATAAGCGTCTTTGAAGCGGCGCCATTCGCCGCGCATGATCATCACTAACTTCTCTCAGCTGATCAAAACAGCTTCCACACGATCCAATTTATGAGCTCCAATGCAGTACTAGACTGTTTTACAATCCTGTCAACTGGATTTTCAAATTGGAAATCAGTTCCCAAAAATAGTTGTGGTGTGTGATTATTTTTCGTTGCCAATGTTTGTTCGTGAAAATCATCCATTGCTTCGTCAAATCCCTTGAGCTTCTGTAAATTATTGTTCATCGCCGCACATTTGTGTTAAAAGTAATAAAGTGTCTAGGACACGATTACAAATCGTCATTTCGTGCGTGTAAACCGTAACTGTAACTGTGTTTTTGTGCTGTCCGGCCGCCTGTGAACTGTGTTTCTTGTCGTGGATATACCGCAGCTTATTCCATGATTACCGCTTTGCAGGAGAATTCAAAAGAAAATGTTCGCATGGAGGACGGTAGACGAATAAAATCATCGAAATCGCCGCTGGGGTCGAAGGATCATTCGAAGACGAGAGAAGCGCTTTGTGGACTCGACAATGCGAGACTCAGTGGTAAAGTACTGACCATTTTTGCCTGGTTTCTACATTTGATTTGCTTTTTTTTATTGTAGGCTGCAATGGGATGCCACCAGCGTTCAGCGGCAGCGATTCTATGACGGAACGATTAAGAGTATGTCTGCTTTCGTGGTCAATTACAGTTGACTGTAATCCACAAATTCAGTTGTTTTACACTTCCTACTCTCTCCCCCCGTCGTTAGTTTTAATACACCGCAACTGTAAATGGATGACTTCATGTCCTAACTTTCAAAATTACCTCCTTGCTGGACTTTGTGGGAATAAACAAGGGTGCTATTATTTATCTGCTAGTAATCAATGTTTTTGTGATATATTTTTTCAACGTTGAAGTTGGAAATCTTCAAAAGATACAGAGTCGCTCCTGTTTCTCGGCATGTTTGGCTTTCAGCGATTTAAACCACATCCGTCCCATCAAATCATTCTCTCCATCAATTTTCATTAATTTCCATTTCTTTTGGAATTTAGCTCCAGACGATATGAACCGGTATAAGGGATAGTACCCAATCCGTGATGCTTAAAGACCTTTCAATTTCATTTTTTTTTCCACGTTGGTGGGTGTAAATCTTCAGAAGATATCGAATCGCTCGTGCTGCTCGACATGTCGGGGGTTTTGGGTCGACTAAAACCACTTCCGCCTTCTTCGAACCTCTCTCTCTTCATCACTCTTTGCTTGTACCTTCCGTATGCAGCACGTTTATTCATTTTTTTATGTTTACTTAATACTTCCCGGACGATAAATATCAGATATATTAGGAAAAGCACTGGAGACTCATTATTTTTTTCATTATTTGGCTCAGTATAAAGATGTGGTGGTTTTAACAATAAATTCGGTTTGGCTGTCTAATCCTTGAATTTTCGCGAGCACTAGTAAGCTGAGTTTTCCTTTTCAAGTAGATGTTTCCTCAGTTTTGAAAGATGATAATTTGTTTATTTCTTTTAACTTATGTGGCAAGTCGTTGTGAAAATTGGCTGCACTGTTAATCAGCGTTCTGTCCTAGCAAATTTTATCAATATATTATTGGAATTTCTCATGTACGGAGTTGGGTCCTTTGCCATACTGGGAGTCTCGAACATCAAAGGTTTGGTCCTCTCCATGGTGGAATAAACTAAAATATCTGGACATATACGAAAATAGACAAATTTGTAAAAATAAGGTAGATTAGCTTGCTTAATTTTTATGCCACAGACCAAAGACTTACAGTGCCGATAGCAGGCATTACTTAAAGTGCCGCTAAGTAGGCAGGAGGTCTTTAGAGTGCCGAGAAGGATATAAACTGTATGATACTCCTTAAATAAATGTAATAAGACCTTATTTTCTGTAAATTCCTGTTCGCTATCTATACAAATTCTAAATGCTAACAGCCGTAGGTGGTCATACACTTATGACCTAATTAATAATGTACAATGTAAAAAAACCTGCTTTCCTCAACAAAAAGGTCATGCACTAATCGATGCAATAACTAATCACTACTGATTTTCCACAAATATGGTCAGATATGGTCGTTTCAATAACAAACGTTACATAATAATTAGGTTACGATGTCGCAAGGAAAATTTACGAGGTGGTAAGCAATATTCGTCCATTCATGAAGCGATGTATTTATTTGGTAATAAACACATTACACTCATATTATAATGTTACAGTAGTATTAATAAGTAGGTTTATTATATGGGCTAGCCAGCTGAATTACTAAGCCCTGGTGACGTTTAGGCAGTTGTTTTTTATTTGCCGGTTGACGAATTATTTTCAAAATATCTGGTCTAGTTTTCAAGTAGGAATGGAGCGCGTTACATGATTTGTTTATGTTAGCTTTGGTAATCAAAGTGGCTTCCAATACTGCCACACCTAACTGTGTTTTGTGGCTTGTCCATATTTTATCCATAAGAGATTAAATTCTTTCGAAACGTGCGTTACTTCCAGACAGGCACATAATATACTAAATAATTATACAAAAGTTATTTAAGTTGAGATTGTTAACAAGGAAGTGTTGAAGTAATTTCACCCAACGATTTCCAGCAGCAAAACTTTCAGCATTCCAGCTAGTAATTGTTTCATATGTGACATAGTTGGAAATAAGCGAAAACTTGTCGTATCTTGGCTGCTGCTAAGAAACCATTGGGTGATCAGCAAATCCATCACATTCTTCACCTCTTCCCACGAACTGACACCATTACTCCAAGTATTCTTTGCTGGTCGTATAAAACTCAGCCGTCGCAGTTTTCACATTCTGCTGAGCAACAGCAGCGTCAGCTTCTTGTAATTTTACAAGTACAATACGGACGGTGTGAGGAAGGAAAAGCGAGTTCTCTTTAATTGCCGAGCAGGGATGACTGGGCCATAGAAAGGAATGGGATACAGGAAACAATCAAGCTGCTATTCAATCATTATCCAACGTGGACATCTCATCCACAATTGTAATGGAGTGTCGCACACAACTGAAGGTGATGTCGCTTCACTGTGAAGTGATCCTATACCGAGGCATAGTGATATACCGAAAAATTGCGAAGCAGATGCCCTAACCAGAGCTGGCACTAAGCTCCAGGATTATACACTAACACCCCAAGTCAGAGGGCAGCATTACATGGAGGCTGCAAATAGGGCCCGGTTACTGGAAGAAACCTGTAGGACAACCAGGCAAACTTGGCACATACTGAGCACCAAGCATCTCCTCAATGCAAGCCACAGTCAATTCAGATCACTGCTTCAGTAATTACTTTGAAAAAAATCATAATTTACTACTAAATGTCGAATTGACTTGTGAATATGCTCCTAGATCATTTGCTTTGCTCATAGATGGCACTTGCAATAGTAAATTCTTTACTTCATTAAACTTCTAATGATGCAGCTTCTACTTCATTACCGCCAGCTCATTATGGCAGGTTGAGCTGATTATGAGCTCATTATAAGCTGTAGTGTGTCGGTAATATAAGAGTGCCCAATTAGAAACGTATTTGTGCACTGCCCTAAAGTAGGTTGTTGTTTGTACCAGCTGTTGTAACTGATTTATATTGGAAGTAAATTCAGTCAATTTGATCTATAAACGTCGCAAAATTCTCCGTTGACTTGTAAAATGTAGGTACGTCTTCAATGTTTGAAAAACTAATGTTGTATATTACTTTGAAGTTTATTCCGGTTTTAATATCAATTGCCGTTCCTCTACCTATTTTGGGTGGCCTACAGCAAACGGTAGCGTTGAAACCCTTTTTATTATAATATTTACTACTGATTCGCAGTTTCTCGTTCATTAGTGACCACACGTTTTCTATCGGGCTCGCGTCTGGATTTTGTGATAGTCAGGCCAAAGTTCTGCTTCCGTTTTCTTCACGATTAGCTTCATGAATCCTCATTTCCGAGCACCATCCGTAAACGTGCACCTTTGTCGGGTGTTTTACTGTGTGCCACAAAATTTTTTCGTCCAGGCTTTCTTCCAATAATTACATGAAACAAATGAAGATTCATCAGTAAAAACCACGTTGCTCCAATCACGGTCCAAATTTCGCTTTGTCTAAGTTAGTCTCTTTTCTACAATGGCTTAGCAAGTGTACTTCTACTTTTGATGTCAGATTCTTGCAATGTTCGCCTTATCGTATTAGTTGATACACTAATGACTTTATTCAGAAGTTTCTGTCTCGCATTTCAGAGACACAGAAGAGAAGAAGGTCTGATTCTCACTTTATCTGCGACGCCGTTGTACTCCAACTTAAATTCCATTTGACATTTGCGTCATCTTCACGACTGCGTGGCGTCACGTTTTTGAGTATTTAACTTCAAATCCATTTTGCACTGTTAATTTATGCAGGATCTGGTCCCGTAACAATTTGAAAAGAGAATCAATTTGGTTTTTTAAATAAAAACATTGATTCATGCGAAAACACAAAATGGCAGCATACCGACTACATAACGAAATCTAGTTGGATATCCCGAATGAGAGCGCTTATCCTTCAACACTACAGACTTAAGTTGCCATGTCCTTCATTGATATATGTATATGCTAGAGAGTAAACTGGCTAAGAAATTCGGTTACTAGCAACAGCTATTCCTTTTACAGATTCAGCGACAAAAAGCTTTAAAAACATTGGAGAAAGTTTCGAACCCCGATCGAGCTTCGCTCTCTTCCTTAAAACATTTGCAAGTTGCTCGGCTTCCAAAAAGCACATCTAAGAAATCTCCAAAATCAATAGGTATTTTGTAAAAAAAGCTTGTTTTCTATCCCCCCAGTATTAATTTCATATTTTTTTAGGTTTCAACCACACCGATGTTCCCATCAACAAAAACTTCGAGTTCAACATTTCCGACCTCGTTGCTGATCATACAATCGATATAAAGTCCATGACCAGCTCGGGAACCGTTAGTAAAATTTCATTTGAACCATCTGAGATAACTGGACGATCTACAATGTGCCTTCCGCGAAGCGATCCTGAAGCAAAGGTTCATCGAAAAACTGTCAAGGATATTTTATCTCAAAGCCTGGTGGACGACGTGCGAAGCCTAAGCGATACCTTGCCAAGCTATGACAGTCTCACTCGAACCGTTGACAATATTCCCGATTCGAATGCGAGCAGCTGCAGAGCATCGTTTGCTGCTTGCGCACGGGACGATAATAGCGAGTTGTTTGGCGAGAGTTTTAAGCCTGCGGAAATGATGAATTCACAACTGTGCGCGGACGAACGAGCATGGGAGCAACAGTTTGCAGATATTCCAAATTTGCATCGCAAAACAAGCGATGAAAAACAAAAGCGGTTGAGCGACACCATGCGATTGGATAATAATTTTTCAATTGGCGATTATTTCAGTAAACATTCAGAAAGTATCCGGAATATTGTCCCGAATATCAAGAGTCCACTAAAACGACCGCCAGTTGCGCTGCATGAAGAATCTATGGACGGTTTCTGTAAGTTGATGAGTTAGTAGAATAGCTTATAAGTTTGGTTGAACAGATCGATCAAACTGTTATGAATTCTGATTTTGTGTTTGAAGTGGAAAATGTGCATGGACGAGGTGGTGTTCAAACTAATTACGGTACGGCCTTCCACAGACTTGTATGTTGGCGATTGTTGACTGGCTAGCTCAGTTCGTTGAAAATGCGATTGCGGTTCGTTGGCCCTAGTGTTCGCCCAATCTTACTTTACGAGACTCCATCCCTACTAAATGCGCATTCATCAAGGCTATACTTCCTACATTACTTTTCACGCACAGACTGACTATAACCGCATTGCAAAACCATCTAAAAAGCACAAATTACCGTTACTCCACGCGGACTCAACTTTAAAAAGGGAATTACTAATACCAGGGGAAACGAGTGAAAAATTAATCCCCCGTAACAACCACTGTGTAATGAATGTAATGTGTGTAATGTATGCGACGAGATTATTGTTGTCTCATCGCGCAGGCCAAGTGATGAGCGTCTTCTTTTATACTCCTCTAAAGTTATAAACTTCTTCTCACTAGAAAGAAGTTATACTCAGAAAGGATGACAATATATGTGCGAGGAGGACCTACCGGCATTCCGAAGATTGCCACATGTTTGGCGCAGTTCAAAAGAACAGGCGGCCGATATTTCTACTAATCGTAATTGCCGAAATTTAAGGCAACTTGTAATCTGCCGAACTTTCCAAGGCAGACTTTGCTTAAATGTTCCTTTCAAACACTTTGCCGATATGAAGGCAAGGGTTGCTGTTTTAATCAAACAAGCAACTTCGTCTGGCTATGGAACAACTCTGTGCTGTGCTAGACTCGTTCCTTCCTTTTATTTACAAATTTTTCTGTACATTGAATTTGCTCATTCTAACAATTCTTACTCTAGTTTCAAATCTACTTACCATAACCAATCGAACGCGTTTCAAATAGGTTCCCACGGAATTCGTTGCTTGCAATACTGCTTGCTCTGCAATGACCCAAATGTACATTTGCTTACTCTGGCCTCAGTGCTCTACTAAGAGTTTCTCACGATACTTTAGATTGACACGCGGGTTCGAGAATGTGCTTATTAGAGAGCTTACTGAAATTTGTATAGGACATCACAAAAGTTTGAGTAGGACGTCACAAAAGCTCGTTTGGGACATAGTTGTGTATTGGCTAGTTCCAGGTTTGGAACTGGGAATACACTACACCCCTTTCCTTTAGAAGAGTATTTGTTTGCAAATACGACTGATTGGTTGTGGTATTTTGTTTTACAACTATGCTTATAGTTACGTGATTCTGATGATGAGATATAATTTCGTATTAAGTATAGAGTGTACAATAATTTTACAATGATTGAGTGAATCTTTTATATAATTTAAGTCTATTATTATGTATCCATTTACATTTGTCTTCTATCTCTAATAGTGTATTTACATTGTTTGTGTTTATTACTTTATATGGGCCCTTGTACGGTTTCTGGTTTTTCTTTCTGTCTTCTACTGTTATCAGTACTAGATCACCAATGTTTAAATGAAGAGGTTTTGTATATGCTGTTTTATTGCTCCTAGCTAATTTTGTTTTCTCTATTAATTTTCTGGCTTTTGATGCAGATATTTTTAATCTTAGCTTCAACTCATTCGCGTAATTTTCAATATCATAGATTCTATCTGTGTTTTCTAAAGTGTCGTTTGGCAAATAAGAAAGTTTTCCGAAAACTAGTTCGTATGGTGTGTAGTTAGTGTCCACGTGTGGGGTTGTATTATACGAGAATGTATAATATGGTATCCATTCGTCCCAGTTATTGTCATCAACGAATGCTAACAGATATTCATTGAGGACACGGTGGTTTCTTTCTACAACACCTAACGTCTCGTGGTGATAAGGAGTTGAAAAGATTTGTTTTATTTGTAACAGTTCGCAAATGTTCTTTAGGAGATTATTAGTAAATTCTGTCCCTAAATCGGTTTTTAAAATTTTGAAATGACCGTATTGTAGTATAAAATTGTTTACTAAGGCCTTTGCTACTGTCTTAGCTTCCTTACTTTCTAAGGGTATAGCCGTGATATATTTCGTTAATTCGCATTGTATAGTTAATATATATCGAAAATTGTTTGAAAGTCTTAATGGACCTACGATGTCAGCGCTTACTATTTCAAAACTAGTAGAGGGTGTATCGGTTTTTATCATTCTTTCCTTTGTGTGCCTTGTGATTTTGTTATATTTGCATTTGTCACATTGGTTAATGTAGTGTTTTATCATTCTATTCATATCCCTCCAACAGTATCTTTGTTTCAATTTTAAAAGTGTTTTACGAATTCCTGTATGTCCTCCGTGTGGCGATTCGGGGAATTCTTTTATAAGTTCATTTTGTTTAGCGATGTCATTAATTCTTTTGGGGGGTTTATATATCATAATTTTTAACTGGATATCCATATTTCGTTGCAACGTATTGAATAATTTCTTAAACTCTTCTTTGGGTACGTACCTGAATATTATATCTTCCATAGATGGAGCTAGCTCGTTTATATTATGATTCCGCGAATAATTCAGTAACTTCTCTTCACTACAGAAACTAGTTTCGTGTTTGAATTATCGTTACAGTTATTGCGAGATTTCACACTTTGCTTGTCGCTGGCGGAAGCGTATTTCTCGTGAGCTTTATCGCTAAAGTGGACCATTAAATTATCTTTCTCTTTTGAGATTATTATACTTTCTTTATCGTTGCGCAACATATTAAATTTTAGTTTTAATGCCCCTGTTATATCGGATAGTGAAGTACAATCGAACGCATAGAGGTGATCAATCTCCCGTTTTCTTTTGTCGCTTTCGTTATCGATTTTTGTGCTTGTTTTATCACTTTGTTGTTTGTCGCCATGCTTCTTGTTATCGCCATAAGTTTCTTGCTGATACTTTCGTCATTGGTTGGGGTTATCATTGATTTTAGTATTTCTGAGTCTATTGTATAGGACTCGAAATCAATTTTGCACATTTATTTACTGAATATATCTCTACCTAATATACCATCAGTTTCAATTGGAAAGTCCTCATCTACTATATGGAAAGAATCTGTTATCATCTTGTCTTCGATGATGAATTGTATGCCCGTGAGTTTGCATTTATTTTCGGGCTTTAAATCGATATTAGTGCGAATTAAGCTATTTGTTGAGTTTTATTACCTTCTATTTCTGTAGCTAGAGAAATAGCTTCGCTCAATTTTGCAGGTCTCGCTGCAAATACTGTTTCCCTTATTTGGTCGTTTAGACCGTTTTTGAATACTGTTAAAGCGTATGTATCATTTACGCTGTGTATTGCTTGTTTTGCTGCCTGTATTGGGTTTGGACCTAGTTCATTTATTTGTAGTTGGTTTAGCTCATTAACCAAATTTAGTATTTTGTCTTTATATGTGGAAATAGGTAACCGTTTTTGTGTAATGGTTGATAATTGTGTGTGGATTTGAGGGACTGTTTTTGGGTTTTTATATTTTAGTCTTAGTTCGTTTTCGAAATTTTCTAAATCTGTTACATTTGATGTGTTTAATGATGTTCTTACATTAGGGCTAAGTTTCACATGTAAGATGAAATCTAGCAATTCGGTTTTTCCTTCTTACGTTAGTTTTTTGCCAATGAGTTTTACTACTATTAAAAATGTCTCGAGCTCAGAGAATTTACCGTCAAAACTTGGTATGGTTTTAATAGCTGTTTCAATGTTAAATTCCGCCATTGTAGTGTAGGTTATATCCTCATCTATTTTTACAAAAATATTTTCGGCCTTCAGCCGTTGGATTAGACCTGAAATCAGTGCCTTACTAATGTTTGAGATTGATGATTTGAGTTCTATTTCTGTGCCTTCTTTGAGTTTGCTAAAAATATCTAGAAATTCATTTTCTATTTCTATTGCGGATTCTAATTTTTCTTTGAGTGTTCTTACCGTGTAGGTCTTTGTTTTCTTTAGATTCGATAAGGTCGTTTGTAGTTCGACTAATAACTCTTTCAATCTGTTTGTAGGCATCTGAGGAGATTTTTGTGTTCAATTTTCTAAACATTATTCCTGCTTAAGACAATGTTCATATCTACTATTTTTCTAGCATACTGTTTTTGTCTGTTGTTATATATGTATAAGAATGTTAAGATGACTAAAAAGAAGACCGTAGTACTATATACACTACAACTGGAACAAAAGGCCTCTGCTGAGCTCATCAGGCTTAAGTGATGCTGCCTGCTGCTCACATTTGCACGGCCTTTTATTCGGAAGAAGTAAACCTTTGAAGGGCACTACCTCAAAAGGATACCCGCTAGGGCATCACAGAAATGAAAGCACACCCTCTTTCCTTGTCAAAATTCGAAACAACTAAGTAGGCCAACCATAAAAATACTATCCAAAAAGTCTGTGAAGACTGCACTGGTTCATTTTCCCTTTGTTTGAAATGTTTTAATACGATACATTACAACACTCACACACGGATAATATTTAAAATTTCATGTAAACCTTTTTTATGCGTTCTAACTTGCATTAATTTCTTTACGCAATTTTGGTGACGATAGCAATGTTTAAAAGTTTAAAAACATCGGCGTTTCCTGGATTTATGTAGTTCTAGTTGTCTTGGATTCGCTGGTCATCGGTGACCTCCAATGGCGTGTTAAAATACATGATTGGCTGTTTTCAGCACGTCACGCTAGACGAATTCGTGATGAATCCCGCTTGAAGCGAAACAAGTACTCGCGGAATAGGCACTCGCAGAACTCATAATGGACACTCAAAAAAATATGAATAGGTAGAGATTGACTTTCTCATGTTTCGTAACCTGCGATCACTAATGAACCTGTAAGTTCAGCGACCCTTTGTTGATTGCTTCTACAGCTTCTGCTATCTCAGCAAGGATGCGGAGTGCTATCAATATGTCCTCTAACATAGAAGGTTTTTCAATATACTGTCTATTAGTATACAAAAAAAGGAGACTCTCTTCGCCGGCTTTACTACTTTATATATGGGGCCACCTAACCCGTTCGCTCCTTTCGCCGCCGGTCAAAGCCCTTGCGAATTCATTGGACTCTTTTCGCTTCTGATCGCCCAATCGATTTTTTGCCAATTGCCGGCGCGCTCAGATTCACCTTGAATAATCCTCGTTTTCAGCTTGAATTGTTCAGGGCATTTCTCCTTTTAATTGGATCGGCTACGTTGCATGGCTAATGAAGGCTTCTATTTTGTTATAAAAATATAATGAATATTTTTTGTGGAAATAATCGTAAACAGCGTTTTTAATTTCATAATTAATGTATATTTATATTTTTACCTCGTAAGTCTACGTTGATTTTCAAAACAAACCATTATCGAAAGGGATGGCTCGAGGCTGTAAGGAAGATGATTAATTTCGGTGAAACCACATTGTTTAACTGTAAATTATACTAAGTTTATCATGGGCTAGAACCTCCTAGTCTAGTCGACAACTTTTATCTTCTAATGCGCTTTTGGTTAGCGACTTGCTAACACTATTGTTGCACATTAATGGAGGTTTTTGTTTCCAGGCTTTGCCTGGAATATTATTAAATGGGAAGTGTGGTTTCGGCGTGACGGATGGAAACCACCAGGCAAAGCCTGGAAACAAAAGCCTCCATTAATGTGCAACAATAGTGTTAGCAATTCGCTAACCAAAAGCGCACTAGAAGACGAAAGTTGTCGACTAGACTAAGAGGTTCTAACCCATGATAAACTTACTAATAGAATAGCGACGTAGGCATATATACGAACAAATTGACAGTCGTTATACTTCGCGGATACAAATAATAAAATAATTGAAATATAACGAGCTTAACCCATCAACAAGCCTAACCGTGGTCGTGCTGTCTCGTGGCGGATGGCAAATAACAGCACCTGAAGAGGATGCCATCCGTCACGCCGAAACCACACTTCCTATTTGTAAATTATAGAGACCGAAGCATTATTGTGAAACAAGCAAACACCCTGATTGATTTTTCATCGCATTTTCTGTCTTAACAAATTACAGTAACATTTTGCGTTAACAACTGTACTTCGTTCTTCAAAGACGATTGAGAAACTTCTTTCACAGGCTCAGAAAATTGTCGGCATGATTTAGTGCTTTTGATAATTTTGATTTTTGTTATTGGTTCTCCTTTCTGCTGCCATTCCATTGAATTTCTTTTGAATAGATCATGGTAAATGATCATCCATCCGTTACTATCGATTTTTTCTGATCCTTACGACAAAAACTGCTGATAACAATTAGCGCGTGGTCTCTTTTGAAATGTGTTGAGAATTCGAGGATTCTTCCTTGCACTAATTTCTGTCATGTTTAAATAATCGTGAAAGATCTGAAGAATTTAACTCTCGATTTGTGCTGCTATTTCGTTTGTTTTTAGCCATTATTCAGATAATACAATATTTGCCACAAACTGAATATTTTTTTATAGTGATTACCGTTACCGAATCTCCTTCACGCGGTTCATATTCTTACGATTCTCGACCCCCTCGATGTCACTTCGAATTTGTTATTGTTGAACTAGAGTCATCGCGAACAGCAGCATTTCGTTCGTACTCTCTTTTCTGTTTAGTTTACAGGTCTACAGCAGCTTAAAATGAAGAAAGCAAATGTTATTTGTTTAATAACAAAACTAAACCATAAAAAATCTCCTGGTATTGACAACATCACCGTAAAGACGCTAATGGAAATGTTAACTATTTCGATTACTTAACCTTCTTTGCGACTAGGATATTTCCCCAAAACGTGGAAAACATCCACAATCATTGTGATTCCTAAACCCGCAAAAGATAGCACTGAAGTAGAGTCATACAGGCATATTAGCCCCCTGCCTATTATCTCCAAACTGTTTGAATGAATTATATTCCGTAATATTTTGCCAGCTATGAACTTACTCATTATTCCTCAATATCAATATGAATTCAGGGAAGCTTAAAGTACAATTGAACAAGTGCACAGAATCGCTGCTTAAATCAGGGATACTTCTTGAATCAAGAATTTACTGATCGGCTATCTTTCTCGACTTTGGAAGACTTTCGATATGGTCTGACATTCTGGTCTCATCTCTTAGATCGTTAAATACTTGCCCGAATTCCGGCATCATACCTTTTGGACAGGAAGTTCCCTTTATTTGATGTAGACTGCCGTTATCCCTATGAGATCTACGTTTGCAGACGACATTGCTCTGATCAGTTCACATAAAAACCCAGTCATTGTATCGGCATGGTTATAGATTTCTAGTTGATTTCATCTTCACAAAATGCTTTAATTGTTTTTCAAAAGAAAGTTTTTTTTAAAATTTTGTCTGTTTTTTTTAAATCCGATTTTTCAGCGATTTAGAATCGTTTAGGAACGCCGAAGTATTACAGTCGAAAATTAATTCTGAATGTAATTAGAAACACACACAAAATTAAAAGGAAGTTTCTTTTGAACAAGAATGGTTACAGAGCAATTTACTACTGTTAGAAACATGAATGAAAAATCGACGTATGAAAGTGTATTCACGTGACCTTCATTTAAATAAAATTAAGTCCTTCCTGGTTGTCGTTTCATACACCGTTTCGATGAAGTCAAGTATCTTGGAATACACCGAGATAGGAGACTAGTGTAAAAACAACACAAAGCTGCTAACAACTTGAATTAAGAAGCAGGGCATATACTGACTGCTCGAAAACACTCGAATCTGAAACTGACCACATCTGAACCTGCAATTAAGGGATCGCACCTATCTAAGTGCCATTAATATTTTAGAAAGAGCCCAGGCACTGGTGTTAAAACTCGTCACTGATACACCATGGCATATAAAGAACTCGAATATCCTCACGAATCTTCAGATCCCAACAGATGTCAAAGAAATTGCTCGTGTTAATTGCTTTTCGTTTCAGATATATTTCCATTGATTTCAGCAATTCTTTTATTTCTTCTGGTCGTATTGATAACAGATTCAAATCATCGATCTAAATGTTATCGTCACGGTTTCGTTAACGCACCATTTATCCTTACTTTGCTATTAGTTTTCCGAAACATTCATTTTTATGTCAATTTATTACCCTCCAGGGCGATCTAGCTTCTCGCGTGAAAGTATTCAAATAAACTTAGTTGCATTTTGGCCTTCTATTGTTGAGCATATTTGTTTGAATATGAAAGGAAATGGACTTTCGATTTTCCACCGTACCACCAAATATCGTTTTCCACGAAATTCAATGCGCTTCGACGATGCAACCGGTGTCGCTCACGCCAGCAACTGCCGTTATCGCCACTGATTGCCTGATGGTGATCGTTCCGGTCATATTCACTTCCACTGAGTTTTACAATTCTTTTCCGAACAAAAAGCTTGCAAAATTTCTGTAATTCTTGGAAACCGCCCGAACTTTCGTATATATAACACTGGAAAACAGCATGTCTGTTGCATGAGATTTTTTACATGAATCTGAATAATTTTTCCACGCTGATTTCAAAAATATATGCTGTTTTTATGTAGCAGCTCTAGTTTTGGAGTTACGAAGTGACAGGGTTTTTCAGTGAAAATGCACATAGTTTAAGTTTAAAAAATTTATTAAATATATTTCTTCTGAATAAAATTTCCTTTTTTTGGATTTTCTAGAGTGAGATGTATTATGAGTACTATTTTGAATGCTCCAACAATAATCAGCCATCATATGTTCATTCCAGTACCCCTGATACCTCTCCTACATAGTGCGAATATCCTGATGAAAGCGCTCTCCTTGTTCCTCGCTCAGGTCACCGAGATTTTCAGGAAAATAGTCTAGATGGCTGTGAAGGTAGTGGAGCTTAATACCCATGTTGCATCCAAGCCGCTGGAAGTGTATCAGCAACTGTTCAACGTGCTGAATGTAGACGTCAGACTTCCTATTGCCCAAAAAATTTCTCACTACCCAAACAAACTCTTCCCATGCACATTTCCCGACAGCTGTCATATGGCTGATGAAATTTTTATCATCTATCAACTTCCTGATTTGTGGGCCATCGAAAATACCACCTATGATTTTCTCACTACTCAATTTTGGAAACACTTTTTCAATGTATTTGAAACATTCGCCATCTTTGTTAAGAGCTTTTACGAACTGTTTTATCAACCCCAGTTTTATATGCAAAGGAGGCAATATAATTCGGTCTCTGGATACTAGTGGATCATTAATTACATTTTGCTTACCGGGAATCAAAGCCTCCCTGGAAGGCCAGTCTCTTTTTGTCCAGTGCTCAGCTTTAGATCGCCTGTCCCATAAGCATAGGAAACAGGGATATTTTGTGTAGCCACTTTGTTGGTCCAGGAGAAAATTTACCATTTTCAAATCAACACATACAACCCAGTTATATTCCTTGTACTTGATTTTGTCGAGAACTAAAGGTATTGTAGGATATTCTTCTTTAATCTTTGTAGAATGAGCAATAGGTAAGGAACCAAGTTTGTTACCATTATGTAAAAGTACACATTTCAAACGTCGTTTTGACGAATCAATGAACAACCGCCACTGATTTGGATTATACTCTTTTAATCCCATTGCAGTCATTAGGCCCGGAATATCAGTACAAAACACAAAATTATCATTTTCCCTGTTACGGTAGTACGATATCTTCGTTTCTCTGGTCAACAAATTTCTCTCTTTCAATCGGGAAATTAAAATTTCTGATGCCGTTTTAGACAGTCCAAGGTCCCTGATCAAGTCATTTAGATCATCTTGATTTAGTGGCCGGGGACTACCGTAGCAACCAAAATCACTGTCGCTACCACTGCCGTCGTTTTCGGTTTGTCCGCTGCACTGGTCTGGATTTTCCGAAGATGTACATGGCTGCTGTGGTGTTGATGTGTCACTAATACTCAAGACTGGTCTTATGGCAGATTTTAAGTTTGGATATATCCACTTAGAGCAATTTTTGTGGTTTATTCCTATGATTTTCGTTACACAGAAATAACAGTCGTCATGATGGTTGGATGGTTCACGCCAAATCTTAGGAGCTTTGTACTTAAAAGTGGGTCTTTTTTGTTTGCCCACAGTCGCAAAGATTCAACACAACTTTCCCATACCAAACTTGGCATCCAAGGTTTAGCGTTTGACGGCAACGGAAACCCAAAGTAGTCTAAGTATGCCTTTTTCACAAAGTCCGACACATTTAAACGAAATTTTTGGAATATATATTCTCCACAAATAACACAAAAACAATCAGGATTATTTAAACACGTCCTTCTTGAGGAAGACATAATGAAATTTATAAAGGAACTAGTTAAGTTACACCGCTATTGATAGAAACTACCGACTACTTATGTAAATTCAAGACGGTACCTGTATCTCACTAACTAGAGCTGCTACAAAACATCCGAGGGTAGATTTGAAATCAGCGCACCCAAATTAGTAAACAACAGTAGAAAAACTTCATTCAACAAAACAAAAGGTTGATTTTGTTATTCTGTGTAATCTATATATTTTTTTTATGCTGTCTTAGATAAAGAGTTTTTTTTGTCTAACGAAGGTATCATTCAATTGTACGTGTTTTATGTTGCAAAATTTGTTTTCAAGTGTAAAGTACTCTTGAAAATTTGGAAATTAATAAAAGAATAATCCACATAACAAGTTACAAGCCGGCGGAATGCTATATTCTGCCTAAAATTTATAACTAAGCAATTTTTTCACATAGTATCAATGAAGCGAGTTAATCTTCGGTATTATTTCAGCATTTTTAACGTGAATTTACATTTCCAGCTGACCATTCAATGTTGTCCAATCGAAAATATAGCATGGAAAATCGTACGCCTAGAATCGATGGCAAACGATACAGTGAATATATTAGACCAAGCATGCCGCCTCCAAAAAATCACTCGCTCGAAGATGAAATTGATAAAGCACAACGAATGAACATGATGGCCATAAAAAAGGCTTTATGTAAGTTTGCCAAACAATGTAATTTCGAACCACGCCTTCTATTTTGCTTTTTAAAGATGAAATTAATCCAGAAGATACTGTCACTGCAATTAGAAGTAAATTATCGTCGGCAATGAGAGACATGAAGATCAATATGTTGGATGGAGACGAGCATGAAATCAATCAAAACTTGCCGTCGTCCAGTTTTCGAAAAGCGTATTTGATACACAAAGATAATTCTAGCCTGATTAAAGATAGGGCAGGAGACTCTGCGCTGGAAGACACTTTAAGTGTAACGAAGTCCTACTTGGAAATGTCTGGCAGTAGTTGCAATTCGTTTGGCTCGCCTACTAAACGAGAGCACGATAGTAAGTATAACAAACGATTATCCTGATTTTATTTAATTTTATTATTGAAAATTTATCAGAAAATAATCGTCTACAATTGGCCGCACCGTCTACATTGAAAAGTCGGAAACGATCGCATTCCTCCACGCGGCTGGACAGTGGGACACTGTCTGATCAAGAGGTACCCATTCGTCGGTCTCGGTCGCCTGCAACACATTCCGAACTTGCCGCCGCATCAGGCTCACGAACAAATCCATCCATGCCGACAGCTTCCAAATCACACTTGCACGGAGATTTATCCTCACGTTGCAAAGACCACTCGATGACTGAATCGGATCGGCAGTTCTTAATTGAAACAAAATCTCCTGATTGTGGTAAATACTCCCTTCCGAGTTATGGAATGATAGCACGATCGGGATCAACACTTTCAAATCAGCCTTCGAAGTTGCGCTGCAACTCACAATGTTCGAGCTCCAGTGAGTTTAGCCACCGCGATGGAAAGTTGCCATTGAAAGCGTCCATACTGGAAGTTTCGTGGGGCTGTGTAAAATTGCGAAAATCCGTTCAAAAGTCAATTCACATCAAAAATACTTCAAATAAACGTTTGATTTTGAAAGCAGAAGTGTCGGGACCAGGCTTTCAGCTTGTTACTTCTTCGGAAGAGTCATCCAATATAATTAGACTTCATTCGCAGGAATGCCGAACTTTGAATTTGAACTTTTGTCCGACAGTTATTGGCGCGGCTGCAGGTCAGCTTGTGTTTTCGCCGCCATATGGTAATGTTAGCGGTGAAGGAGGAGAAGTTATTAAACTCTACGGTCATGGTGGTCATTGCAATGTAATACCGCGGGGAATCTTGAAGGGACCAATAGGTTCAGCTTATTTGCCATTGGGTGAGCTGAAGCAGCTTTCTACGGATTTGAAGACATCGTTTACTCTCTTCAATAAAGGACCACTGACGGGCTTCGCTTACGTAATGGTAGAATCTGTAGGTGAGCATTTAACTATACTAAATACCCTGTTTGCATATAACGCTACTTGTTGATATTAGTTATGAATTTCTTCTCTTTCCCAATAGGTCTCGAATTGCCACGTCTGTGTGATTGCATGGAAGTTCGCCCGAAGACATTGCTAATAAAACCCGAGAGCAGTGCTACAATCACGATAACATTTCGTCCTCGCCGCGACGACATCAAAAAGATATTCAGAAAGCTCGTGAATAAAAACATGGAAGTAATAACGCTAGCCAACCTAAAGGTGCTAACGGGAGAGAATGCAACTCGTCGTCGTATACATAGTTTAATCCAACAAATGAACGACAGTGAAAAGTCAAATTTCGAAGGAACATCGTTATCACTTATATGGGCCTCATTCCCGGATGAAGAGCCTCTGAAACCAGTCGAAATATTTAAAGAGAGGGTTGCTTCCACATTCGACTTATTGTCTACATTGCGCACGCACGAAATAGCAATCACTTTGAGTCACTCGATTCTCGAGAATACCGTCCAGGACACATTACTTTTTTCTGGAAATGACGAGACCATCTTGTTTCGAACAATTGTGTCCGATGCGTCGTTTTGCAACAGTACTAATGAGGATAGTGATTCTGTAGACATCCAACGTAACAGTGTGGAATCGTGCTCGGTCCGTCCAAGTAAAGTTGAGATCGATCTTGCCGACAAAGCTGTGAATAAAGCAGTGTTTACGATTCATAGCAATTTCTTTCTGAAAAAACAATTTCGCGTTGATACAAATGTGAGACATGTTTTACAATGCTCACCAATGAATGGTTCTTTGATGCCTGGTGAAGTGGTGCAAGTGAAAATTCAAATGAAATTTGGATTTTTGCCGACGGGACCAATTCAAATTTGGGTAAGAATGACTTCAATTGCTCACTTGAATCGTGAAATAAGTAATCAATACAACTAACGCAAACTATTTTGCAGGTATATTTGGATGATCTAAAAATTACATTGCCAGTGGTAATAAAAAACGGTAATTTTCCCACCCACATTGAATGATCTCCGGCTGCAAATGATAACGCAATGAAAACGTACTTAAAACATTCCATTCGATAATAGGTAGGTTTTAGTGGCAGCTCTCTGATTTACAAATGGCTCATTTAGGTCTCAGTAAGCCAGCTTCGTTCGAGTTTAAACTATATTTATATTTTTCATGATGCTTGTTTAGATATTAAAGAACAGTTTTATAAAAAAAAAAACAAATTTGATGTTTTATATTAGATTACATGGAGTAGAGTAACCGGCGTAGGTGATTGAAAACTAATCCCGTGTCATCAGATTTTTGGGGCACATATATACTTCCTAGAATCATCGTCTTGTAAAAATGGGTAGGGTTTTTTCTTTGAATTTTCGCAGGCATTCTTATTATCGAAATATAGCTGTTTATAGTTGAAAGGTGTTTTAACATACACAAGGTCTTCATACACTTCCAGCAAGCATACGATAGTCTAGATCGGAATATACTATACTCAAGGTTTGGTTTTAGAATATCTGTGACATCAGTCCGGATGATCAAATTTACGATGGTTGAATAGAGTCCCAAGTTAGAAATCAAGGTGAACTAACTCAAAGCTTCACAATCGACTTAGGTCTTAAACAGCGTGATGGCCTTGCTTCATGCTCTTCACCTTGGGATTTAAGTACGTCAACAAAATAAAATTAATAGTTTAAAAACCGTTTTTATTGTTCGCTATTTTTTTAAAAACTTGGTTTACACTTATTGTACATTTTTTTTAGTTCTTAGGTTGTACAATTTTAGATTTATGAGATTAATTTCCATTTAGAATATTTTAAGGCTTACAATATCAAATACCAGTTACGAAGAATTCAAAAAACACTTTATATCGAGAAAGAAAACATGTTTCGAAAAGTTTCACATTCATTCGGCCAATGTAATCATTTGAGTTCATACTGTAATAAATCTTCCTTCTGCTCTTTGTGATTTCTTGATCGGTACTCCGCAAGGGAGATGCTTGTTTTGAGGCTATGTGAGAGACGGGGATTCGTAAAGTGTACAGAAGGGAAGAATAAGAGGGAGAAGACCTTACCGGCAAATCATTGCTGTTGCCACAAATTTGGCGCAGGATCCAAGACCCAAGCGTCCGATATTATCAAGCCACGTCACGGCTTGCAAGTCTACGTCTTGCCTAATTACGGCAAGCAGGACTGATCGTTGCCAAGTCACGGCAGTACAAATCAAAATCGTGTTTTCGATTTGAGTCGATCAGAAGAAGACTGCTCTCGTCCTTTAATTCCATATTTCTTAAATACTATTTTTCATGTACAACTTACAACTAAATATATAATCCCTACTCTAAAATTCGTATTTACAAAATTAAATCTTATATTCCTAGTACGTGACCAATACTCAAAAGAAGTAATAAACTCTGATACTTTATTGACCTAATTTATTACTTCATAAACAGAACTAGAGTCCAATACTCATAATTTTGTCTACGCGCATAAATTATGAGAAGCACTTGACTCTTGCAGCACATACATGTACATGTAAGATGCTTATCATCTTATTAGTTCTGTCGCCGGCCAGATAATTAATGTGCATCGGCTGCCATCTGTGCTATGTGATTTTTCACGCGCCCATCTGTGCTATGTGATTTTTCACGCGCGTGATGTAGATCACGGATCACTTGTGTGGTAATTTATGTGGGCTATTTTATGTGGGTTCACTACACCCTTAACCTTTTGAGTTGAGAGTTTGGATCCAAATTCGAAACTACGAGAAAAATTTAATTTTTTTTTTTTGATTGGTCAGGTGTTAGGATTGGATTTTTACATTTTGCATTTTTTTTTTTTGTATTCTTATATTTGATTTTTATTCTTTTGAAAAATCTTAAGTCTATTATTATGTATCCATTTTGTTTTATTGTCTATGTCTAGTAATGAATTTACTTTGGTTTTTTCTATTACTCTAAATGGACCTTTATACGGTTTTTCATGTTTTCGCTTATTCTCTACTTTTATTAACACAAGATCATCAATTTCAATATTTAGCGGATTTGAGTAAGGTTGTTTATTGGTTCTTGCAATTTTAGTTTTTTCGATTAAGTCTTTTGCTTTCGTTAGAGACATCTTTAATCTAAGTTTTAGTTCATTTTTATAGTCATCAAGATTGTATATTTTATCTGAATCTTTTAAAATGTCGTTAGGTAGGTACGAGAGTTTGCCAAAAACAAGTTCATAGGGTGTGTAATTTGTATCAACGTGTGGGGTTGTATTATAAGAGAATGTATAAAAAGGTATCCATTCATCCCAATTGTTGTTATCAACGAAAGATAGCAAATATTCGTTAAGGACTCGGTGGTTCCTTTCTACTACACCTAACGTCTCATGATGGTAAGGGGTTGAGAATATTTGTTTAATCTGAAGTAACTCGCATATTTCCTTCATTAGGCTATTGGTAAATTCAGTCCCTAAATCTGTTTTTAAAACTTTAAAATGACCGTATAATAATATGAATTTATTTACTAAAGCTTTTGCCACTGTTGTAGCATCCTTACTCTCTATGGGTATAGCAGTAATGTATTTAGTTAATTCGCACTGAATAGTGAGAATGTATCTATAAGTTTTTGAAATTCTTAACGGGCCAACAATGTCTGCGCTTACTATTTCAAAGCTTGTAGACGGTGTATTAGTTTTCATCATTTTTTCTCTAGTGTGCTTAGTGATCTTATTCAACTTGCACTTTTCGCATTGATTTATGTGCTTTTTGACCATTTTCTTCATATTCTTCCAACAATATCTCTGTTTTATTTTCAGTAATGTCTTGCGTACTCCTGTATGTCCTCCATGTGGCGAATTGTGGTATTCATTAATTAGTTCTTGTTGTTTTTCGGCGTCCCGAATTCTTATGGGCGGTTTATATATCAGTATTTTCAGTCTGTATTTCTCTTCACGTTGCAACGTATTAAATATATTCTTGAACTCATTCTTTGGTACGTACCTAAATATATCATCATTAGAAGAAAGTGCTAGTGCATCAATGCTATTGTTCCGTGAATAAATTAGCAATTTCTTCATGACAGAAACTAATTTCGTGTACGAATTGTCATTGCATTTATCGCGAACTTTCAGTTTATCGTTGGCGGAAACGGGTTTCTCGTCATCTTTATCGCTGTAGCGCACTATTATAAAATCTTTCTCTTTATATATTTCATTATTATTTCCTTTGCTGCTGAAAATATTATTTTTGTTTTCTTTCTTTTCGCTGCGTAGCATATTAAATTTTAATTTCATAGCCCCTTTTATATCTGACAATGAAGTGCAATCAAACGCATGGAGGTGATCAGTCTCTTCGTTCTGTTTGTCACTTTTATTGTTGATTTCTATATTATTATTTTCGCCTTGTAACTTTTTTGTCTTGCTCCTTGTTATTGCTAGCAATTTTTTGCTGATGTTCTCATCGTTCGTTGGAGGTATCATGGATTTTAACATACTCGAATCAAGTTGTATTCTTGACAGTGCATCTGCATTTGTATTTATATTGCCCTTTTTGTATATTATTTCGAAATCGTAATCTGATAGATCTAGCCGTATTCTTGTTAGTTTTGAAGATGGATTTTTGTGCGTAAACAGGGATACTAAAGGTCTGTGGTCAGATACGACTATAAACTTGCGTCCATACAAATATGGTCTGAAAAAGTTTATGCCCCAATGTATCGCTAATAGTTCCTTTTCTATGATCGGTTTGTTTAATTCGTGCTTATTCAAAGATTTGCTCGCGTACGAGATTGGTAAATCTGAACCAATTTCTCCTTGAGATAGAATAGCACCTAGTGCGAAATTTGACGCGTCCGTAGTAAGTATGAATGGTTTTTCGAAATCAGGGTATTGAAGTATTGCAGGTGAAATCAGTTTGCGTTTTAAAATTTCGTAAGCTGTTTGCTGCTCTTTTTCCCAAACAAACGGTGCTTTTTTCTTTAAGAGTGAATTCAAACTCTTGGCCGTTTCTGCAAAGTTTGGTATGAAACGACGGTAGTAGTTGCAGAACGCTACGAATCTTCGCACTTCATCCGCGGTCTTTGGGATGGGATAATTTTTGATTACTTCATGTTTTGCAGGGTCTGTTTTTATGCCATCTGCTGTAATAAGGTGTCCTAAATACACCACTTCTGATTTTAAAAACTTGCATTTGTTTGCATTTAATTTCAAGTTGTACTTACGAAGTCTCTGTAAAACTTTTCTCAAGTTGTCGTTATGATGTTTTACGCTGCATCCGAAAACCATGATGTCGTCCACATATAGAAATGCTGAGTCGCTTAGACCCGTTAGAGCAATAGTGAGCATCCTTTGAAAACTATTCGATGATATTTTCAATCCGAAAGGTAATCTTTTGAATTGGTAATGTCCATCGTTGGTGGAAAAGGCGGTTAACGGTCTTGATTCCTTTTCCAGCTCGATCTGATGAAATGAACTGGTCATATCCAAGGTTGAGAAATATTTTGCCCTGCCTAGTTTGTCCAGGACATCTTCCAACCTTGTCAATGGGAATTTGTCGTTCACTAGTTTGTCATTCAGTTTCCTGAAGTCTACAACCAATCTCCACTTTTTCTCATCGTTAGAGCTTTTCTTGGGTACAACTAACAATGGTGAGTTGTACGGGCTTGTTGATTGTTCGATGATGTCGTTATCTTTCATCTCACGTACTTGTTTTTGGATTTCTTCATTCTGTGTCTGTGGTAGTCTATAATTTTTTATGTAGACTGGGTTTTCATCGCATGTGTTTAGTTTTTGTCTGTAGAAATTATTTTTTGTGAGGTATTCACCTTCAAGGTGGAATACGTCTTGGTATTCTGTAATAATTTCCAGTAGGCTCTTGTTAGCTTGTTCATCGAGACTTTTGGTGTTGATAATGTTTATCAGTTCGTTCAATCGTTTCCTGTCAAATTTCTGCACTGTTTTTAATATTTCGTAATTCCTCAGCGGTTCTACCTCTGTTTGAAAGTCTTTTAGAGTTATGTCATGTTCGTTGGTATTAAGTATTTTCGCATGACATATACCTTTCGCTGGAATTATACAATTGCTTAAGAATATTCCTTTTTCAATCTCCTTGTTTAATATTATGCTGTCTTCTGATCTATCTACGTCTATTGGTAATATAACTTCTGTTCTCGCGGGAATTGTTATGCGTGCCATGTTTACTTTTCTCGTGTACATTGGTATTACTACATCTCTGTCATGAGTACTGAAGGATATGGTATACGTCTCGAAGTCTATTTTGCACATATATTTGATAAGCATATCTCGTCCTATGATGCCATCAATTTCGATAGGAAATTGATCATCTACCGCATGAAATGTGTTGGATATTATAGTGTCTTCAATGTTAAAGTTTAACCTGATTGTTCCCAGTGACATTGTTGTTTCGTTTGTTATGCCCGTTAATTTGCATCTGTTGTGCGTTTGCAAATCATATTTTGCTAGATTATGTAACTTATATATGGAGATATCCGCTCCAGTGTCTATTAGAAGTTTAAGATATCTGTGCTCAGATTGACTGAAGATTTTTACATAATTTGTGCATATACCCGTAATTCTATATATCTTATTATCTACCTTATAAGTGTTGTATTCGGCTTTAGATACTTTGTTTCTTCCGGGAGGTTGCCTTATTCCTCTCGGGAATTTGTTACGTTTCCCTGGTTGTCTACTAATCTTATTCTTCTGGTATCGTTTCTTCCGGAGTTACTGTTATATCTGTTGTTGTTATTATAACCATTGTTGTTCCTATTTTTGTTGAAATTTCTGTTATTGTTTGGAAATCTATCATTGTATCGGTTGTTATTTCTGAATGTATTATTGTTAAAATTGTTTCGCGATTGATTGCGATTTCCCCTATAGATATTTCTATTAAAATTATTTTGATTATTTTGTCCTCTGTAGTTATTATTTCTACCTCTGTTAATGTACATTATGCCATTAGGTTGAGCTTCGTTATGCTCAATTTCAGTAGCTAACGTGATGGCTTCACTGAAAGTTTGCGGTCGTGCAGCGAATATAGTGTCCTTGATTTGATCGTTAAGACCATTTTTGAAGATTGTTAGTGCGTATGTATCGTTAATCGTTTGTATTGCTTTTTTAGCAACTTGGTTTACTTCCGCGCCAAGTGCGCTAATCTGTAGTTGGTTCAGGTCATTCACTAACGATAGGATCTTGTCTTTATATGCTGTGACAGGCATGCGTTTTTGCGTGAAATTTGCCAGTTGGGTATGGATTTGCGGAATAGTTTTATTTATTTTGTATTTGAGACGTAGTTCTGTTTCTAAGTTATCGATGTTGACTATTGTCGAAACGTTTAGTGCCGTTCTAACGTTTGGACTAAGTTTGATATGGAGAACTAGGTTTAGCAACTCTGTTTTTCCTTCTGGGTTAAGTTTCTTGTCCAACAGTTTTATAATAGTTAAAAATGTCTCTAGCTCAGTGTGTTTTCCCTCAAAAGTCGGTATTATTTTAATCGCTGTTTCGATGTTAAAGTCAGCCATGTCTTTGTGCGTTATACTTTCTTCAATCTTTACTAATATGTTCGCGGCGTTCAGCCGTTGTTTCAGGTTTGTAATTAGGTTATCACAAACTGAAGAAAAAGTTGATTTTAGTTCTATTGCATCTCCTTCATTGATGCTATCAAATAAATTTGTTCCTTCTATTTCAGCGTTTATAGTGTACTCTAACTTTTCTTTTAATGTATTGACTGTGTAGGTCTTTGATTTTTTCAAATTTGATAATGTATTCTGAAGTTCAAATAAAATTTCCTTCAATCGCGTTGTCGACATTTATGAGAAGTATGTTATTGAGTCCCAAAACAATATTCCTATCCACTACTTTCTAGTGCGTTATTTCTGCTAATTGAAATTATTTTGATGAAATTGATTTTTTGACTATATTCTAAAATTATGTTTGTTTGGGTTGAACAATTATTACTCATTATAGTTAGTTTTTTACAATTCTAATTTTTTTTTCAAATTTCTTAATTCTTTAGTATAAGTTTTCCGCTGTTCTCCCGCTGCTATGTGGACTAATCTGTGTAGGATGGCCTTGTCTCTCCTTTCCTTGTATTTTCTTCCGCCTCGTTGTCGCCTCTTGATCTTTGTTATTTGCGGATTTTCGTTTCGCTTCTTCCTGAACTCCTGAATGTTTCTTGGTTGTGGTCCCGGTAATTTCGTCGCTGCATATGCTGGTGCCTCAGGGTTCTTGATGATTACGTATGGTTGCACTATTTCTTCTATGTGTCGCTCGGCGTTGATTAAGCATCGCTTAAAGGCTTTATTGAACTCCTCATCGTTTGAAATGTCATCGTGTAGCTCGCCCTCCTCGAAGTCATCGGGTTGTTGTTTTGCTAATTTGTCGGTCGTAGGTTCGTAGTTCGCAGGATCGCCATGTAATAAATCTTCCTTCTGCTCTTTGTGATTTCTTGATCGGTACTCCGCAAGGGAGATGCTTGTTTTGAGGCTATGTGAGAGACGGGGATTCGTAAAGTGTACAGAAGGGAAGAATAAGAGGGAGAAGACCTTACCGGCAAATCATTGCTGTTGCCACAAATTTGGCGCAGGATCCAAGACCCAAGCGTCCGATATTATCAAGCCACGTCACGGCTTGCAAGTCTACGTCTTGCCTAATTACGGCAAGCAGGACTGATCGTTGCCAAGTCACGGCAGTACAAATCAAAATCGTGTTTTCGATTTGAGTCGATCAGAAGAAGACTGCTCTCGTCCTTTAATTCCATATTTCTTAAATACTATTTTTCATGTACAACTTACAACTAAATATATAATCCCTACTCTAAAATTCGTATTTACAAAATTAAATCTTATATTCCTAGTACGTGACCAATACTCAAAAGAAGTAATAAACTCTGATACTTTATTGACCTAATTTATTACTTCATAAACAGAACTAGAGTCCAATACTCATAATTTTGTCTACGCGCATAAATTATGAGAAGCACTTGACTCTTGCAGCACATACATGTACATGTAAGATGCTTATCATCTTATTAGTTCTGTCGCCGGCCAGATAATTAATGTGCATCGGCTGCCATCTGTGCTATGTGATTTTTCACGCGCCCATCTGTGCTATGTGATTTTTCACGCGCGTGATGTAGATCACGGATCACTTGTGTGGTAATTTATGTGGGCTATTTTATGTGGGTTCACTACAATACCTGTAACATGTGCCACATGTAATAATGATTTAAAAAATCTTTGTATTTTGTCTGTGGTCATGTTTGTACTTCTTTAAAAAAAATTACGAATTTCGCATGGCTAGATTTGTCTTGGGCGTAAATAGGCTAAGGCCAGGCGCACAGAGTTCAAGGATAACTAATGCACGTTTTCCAGACAGTAAATTGTTGGGTCAGTCCATAAGTCCTCGCGTTTTTTAAAATAATTTTAAGTATGTACATAAAAAAACAGTTAATTTTAATATCAATCAATTATAGATTTTCTTTCATTATTTACATCATTACCACAAAAGTGGGAAGAAATTTTGTGGTAATTGTTGAATCCCATCGAAATACAATTTGCCTTTTGAATTACAAGACGTAATTAGGCTGATTGGGATATCATCTTTGTTTTGAAATACTTTGCCACCTAAAAACGTCTTCAGTTTTCTAAACAAATGAAAATCGTTTGGAGCAATGTCTGGGGGAATATGCTGCATGCATTATTTCCCTGTCTGCATTAACAGAATCCTCACTAACAGAGCCTACACTAATGATCATCTAAACCAAATCAAAATAAGAAACTCTAACCTACATATGTGAAACCTGCGACACCAAAGAGTAACCAAATCTTCCACTGTAGCGAATACTCAAGTGCTAGACAAAACTTTGAAATCTTTAAAAAGTGCTTCAACATAAACGACATCTATGCCAAAAACAACAGTAAATACCTAGAAGAGCTAGGCAAATTCATAGAACTAACAAAAATAGATATTTAAACTAACAAAGCAAGCTCACAAGACCCAACACAAAGTGCTAAAGACAAAATCTGAAGAAATCAGCCCCTAAGAAGTTCTAATCAAGTGAATCACACAAATAATATAGCCAAAAGTGCAAAAGTGAACCCGATGGCTAGTACGTATAACGTCAATACAGCCAATCACAGATCCTCCATTTAGGATCTATCTCAATACAAGTTTTGAGACTAGTTTAAAAAAAATCCCTGTCAAATTCTTTCAATTTTTCTAGGGTGCGCTGAACGTTATCGTGATGAAAAAGAACTTCCTCCTGTTTTCTAAAGAAGAGCGTTTTTTAATCAATTCTGCATTCAAAGTACTAAGTTGAAAACAATAACCATTTGCTATGATAGTCTTATTAGGATCCAGCAATTCAAAATAGCTAACTCCAGAAATATTTCACTAAACAGATAGAAGAATCTTTTGTGGGCGCAATCCTGATTTGGCAGTTAGTTCTGGTGTCTGATTTGCATCCACCCATTGTCTTTTCCGCAAGAAGTTGTTATAGACTATTCACTTTTTGTCCCTTGTTACAATACGACTGAGAAAAGGTTCCGATTCATTGTGTCGTAACATATGGGAATAAACATATGAATACACATTTCAAATTTGCAACATGCAAGCTGGTCAACGAAATGTCTAAAAGTAATATTTTCAAACGAAAATTGGTTCAATTGATGAAAATCTTGATGGTTTCCGGTACTCTTATCACGATCTTCGACAGGATCTTTTGATACTGAGTAAGCGGCAAATGATTTGCAGTGGAGTAATGATTTAGGCGGCCATAGAGTATCATTGGAAAACGGATATTATGTTTAGGGAAAACCGTATGACTAGTCCGCGATACATTACAATGATTCATGAACAGTTAACGCGCCATATAAGAAGAAGTGCCGAGAAAGGATACATATTTCAGCATGATCATGCATTTATACATACCGTTGCTCCGGTGCATCGTTTTTTTATGTGCAGGAACTATCAACTCTGGACTGGTATATACGTTCGCTAATCCTAAACGTGGTCAAAAATATATGAGAGATACTGTCCAGTATTGATTATGCGGATGGACAATTCACGACAATAGTTGCATTAAAAAATTGTGTTTTTGATGAGTGAAAGCCCTTGAACCAAGATTATATAAAAAAGTAGTCGCTACCGATTGAAATGCACGGAGTCATAATGAAGAGAGCCATTCATTATTGATACGAGAAGACTGCTGTTACTACCAGTAATGGAGTGGGGTGTGCTATGGTTTTGTTGCAATTTTTTTAGAATAATTTCTATCACAATTTGGATGCTTTCTTGTTTTTGTTAAGGTTAGTGAAAGAGTAACCATTTTGTATGGTCAACAATTTTTTTTCTGATATAACCCTTCCAATAAAGTATTAATGGCGTCTCAGTGTTCTTCTCTTTGTTTTCATTGGTTATATTATTGGTGCAGATATCCGGAGGGCCGAATAAATTCGTCTGGAATGCCGTAACGATAACTGCCACTTCCCTGGAATAAATATCCTGAAAGTCTCCGAAACCTGCAAACCCGGACTTCAAATAAACGGAAATTCATTACACGTTGAGCGTCCAAAAATCACCTTTAAGCGAGCATCCGCAGAAATTTAGTTCCAAACCTAAAAAAACTCCAGATTAACCGTTGCCACTGAGATCTCACCGATTCTTGCAAAGAAATAGAGTATAGCGATTCGTGGCGTGAAGTATGAAATCGACTGCTGAACAAGGAGGACCAAAATTTCAAAAAGTGGTTTGCAAGCCAAGATAATCAACTCATCATTAAAATAACAACACTTATTTAGTGTGGCAGTGCCGGATTAAGAGGGGGGCTAAGGGGGATACAGCCCCGGGCCTCACTTACTGCAGGGGCCCCGCACGTTTTTGGAATAACCCAAGTATCTCAAGTAACTTCAAGCGACCCAGCTAGAGCAATTTTTTACAAATTTTAATCTACAAACCCAAGTAACCGAATCGACCCAAGTTGATTCAATTGTTTGGGTCATTGAGTATGCTTTGGAAGTAAGCTAATCGACCCAACTCAATTAACTAATTAGACTTCGGATAAAAAATCGTAAGAAACTGAATCAGTGAGAAAAATGTAAACTTCGTCCAGGCTGTTGCAGCACCGGGGTACAGCCGATGCCTAGTCACTTGTTTTTCAAGCCCTTGTTTTGCTAGTGTCATAATAAGTATAACTTTAAAAAATATAGGGATATTTTCGATTCAGTATCCCCAGGAAAATATCGAACCGATTTCACAGCCCAAAACTTTGCTAGTACCATTCTTATGCCACTTTCTGCTAGAGAAATGTAAAATGTATAAAGCATTAAAAACATTAGAAAATGATGACGACCAAAAACGAAAGGTGAGACGTGAAGCCTCCGTTTTAAGAAAAAATATTATTAAAATAGAAAATTGTTACATGGCTGTTTTGTGGAATTCTATTTTAAATCGATTTGAGTTGACAAGTCAGTATTTACAAAAAGTAGGTGTTGATTTAATAACAGCCAGTCAAATGTTCGATTCATTGGTGGTTTTTGTGAAGAACATGCGAGAAAAGTTCCACGAATTTGAAGAAAATGCTAAAAATCTTGGTAGTATTGAGAAATCTGATTATTCAGACTCAACGGAAAGAAAAATTATTAAAAAATTAACAGATGGAAGTACGCAACAAAGTACTTTATCTGGGTCTGATTTTAGAGTAGAGTCTTTTTATTTAATAATAGATAAATTGGTGGTTGAATTGAAGAAAAGGAGCGAGGCCTACGCTTATATAATTAGTATTTTTGGTTTTTTACAACGGTTATTATCGATAGAAGAAGATGAACTACGGATTAAAACGAATGAGCTAGTTAACATTTACGATGGGGATTCAGATGGAAATTTATTGGATAAATTTAGGCAGTTCATTTCTTTACTGAAAGGTCAACCGGAAAATAAATTCACCAGCTCAGAGTCCTCTAAAACTAATAGAAATATTCTCGATCCATTAAAGGTATTAGATTGGATTGTTAATTTTGATATGCAACAATTTGTTCCAAATGTTTTCGTAGCCTTTAGATTATTATTAACGATTCCGATTGCTAACTGCGAAACGGAGAGATCGTTTTCTGTCTTAAAACGCGTTAAGAATATGTATAGATCTACAATGACTGATTATAGATTGTCCTCATTAGCCACACCTAGTATTGAAAGCGAAATTCTCCGATCACTCAATTTTGATGATGTTAAAAGTAAATTCGCTGAATCGAAATCAAGAAAAAAGTATTTTTAATTGTTAATTTGTTTTAATAAAAATTATTTGTTATATTCATGCAACGTAAAAATTGTTCTATTTTTTTTACTTTCGTTCCTTTATTCTACTGATTTACTTAGGATGTTTATCTGCTTTCAAGCTCTCTTTCCGACTGGACTACTTGGGTTATGATGAATTACGTGGGTTACTTAATGTTCTTGGGATGCTGTTGCGTAATCATAGGGCCTCATTTTACTTTTAGCCCCAGGCCCCACGAAGGCTTAATCCGGCACTGAGTGTGGGTTTATTTAACCCACGCTGCTTGCTTGTGTTATCACAATTATAGCAGGCGTAATACTCTTCGCTACGTCTAAGGTATCCATATCAGTCAGGAAAACTGAAAATCAACATAAACAAGTGGAAACCCTATTCAAATCCACCCAATTTGTAGTTTAAGCGGATGACATTCATATTATGATGCGATCAATTTTGCGTGCTAAATAAATTTTCATGGACCTCAAATCTGCGGCGAAGAAAGTCGGCTCAATGATGAAGATCCTTTCAACTACTTTTCTGCGGGGTGATAAGCGATATTGATGAAAGCCAAAACATATTGTATAATCTTTTCCGTGGAATATGAACACAACGAAATCAGACTAGACATTTGCAACTATCGTACCAATCGGTATAGAGATCGATGAAGACAATTTAGTAACGAACAAACAAATTCAAGAAGGAATTTTCGTAATGCATCAAGCCAAAGTGGTGCATTAACTACTGTTGCATAGTTTAAGACCCTGTCGTTTTCACATAGACTATTATGGCTATGCAATGCCTTCCTTCAGAAAGTTGTATGAATCACGGACCTAAGAACATTTCGGGTTGCTTTCGCTTGTAAGAAGATAAGCTGTAGCTGTAACAATGGTTACGCAGCAAATAAGTAAGAAAAAATCGACCATATTACGCAATGCTTACCGTCAAGCACGCACTCGCAGCCTGGTTAGTGATCCATCCTGATGGCTAATAGCTCACCTTGAGGTTTTCACATTTTTATGTAGTTTTTTTTGGCTGGTCCCAGCATACCTTCAAACTTGGCGTGAAATTGACGACGTTTTTGTGAGTTCCTTGATTTTCGCTTGAAAAAACTTCCACTATAAAGTCCACTTGCGTTTGTCCTGTGCGAATTGTATTTTGGATCTTATCATTTTGAGTTCACGGTGAATTGATCTTCCATCCGCATTCATTCTAGTTCGTAAATACTAAATCGATCAAGAACACTACCTTTTTTTTTATAAAAATGCGTAATACAAACTTTATTGGCAGCATTAAACTAATTAAATGCATTTAAATTACACGTCAACAAAATTATTTCCTATTATTTTATCTCAGCACTATCAAACAAAAGAACTTAACTCCCTTTTCAAATCTCTGACCAACAATCAGAGCGCATCAAAATTCTGGAATTATTTTATAAATTCGACACTTGTCTTCAGTCAAAGCGGCCGCTAACGTTGTATGACCATCATATATAGCACATGTATCATATACTACATCAGCAATGGGCAATGATTGGCTACGACTCAAGTCCGACGCATTCCATAAATTGAGCATTTTTCGATCCTGCAGGTATGCCGTGACAAGCGTTGTATCGTTCATAACAATTTGCGCAGATCGTGACATCACAGGCGCCACACGTGATCCTTCAAAAATTGTCATGATATCTAGGGCTGGAATTTCATTTATCTTATCTAGTTTGGAAAGGATATATCGAGTTAGATTATATTTAGCTGAAGGGCGGGTGCCAATCAAGAGGCTGTTCACCGCTGCATCGTAGTCCATCGATACAAATGGTCCTTCAGCATTTAAACGGGTACTAACTACTTGCTGGGTGGGCATGTATTCATAAAACCACACGCTTTGCAATTTACATACTACGAATGCGCCTAACGGGAACGTTGAAGACGCTGGCACAGAAGCTATCGCTATCACTGGCGACACATCCTCCTCAATTCGGAACTCTTCCACTATAGAGTCTGCATTACGAATATCATAGATGTAGGTGCTGCCGTGTCCGGAGCCCAGGTATATAAAGTTTTTTGTGTCGATATCGAGAGCGCATGCCCAAATTGGTTTGTCGGTCGGCACAAATGTATTGACTACAATCCTATCATGCACATTGAACAGTTTTACGCATTTCTCTAGAGTGGCGGATGCCATCAAGTCCTCGTTTGTACTATAGCAAAGATCACGCACAGGTTTCGATGACATATGCAGATAGTTTGTGAAGCGGCACGTTTGAACATCGAAAATACGCACGCCGAAGCCTGGAAATAATGCCTGATTCGATTTTTGTGAAATCGCTAGTGTAGAGCTTTTACGCGCGGCTAGCATCACCCGGCATCCAGAATCCTTCGGCATGTCAATTGCTTTGTCCTTGGCGAATTTATATCGGATTCCTTTAATGTATGCCGTGTGAACCGTGCTGCCTACATTGCCCGGATGGTTTTTCTTATAGTGCTCTAATTTACTTTCCAGCTCTGTTAAATGCTTGTTTTTCAACGCCAATTCCATTCTGAGCATAGCTATCGTTTGATTCAATTTGGAATTGGCTAATTTTTCTTTGTCCAACAAATCAGCGAGACGATATTCTTCCGATTTGTCAAGGACACAGATGCGTTTTGCATAAAGACATCGAATATCTTTGTTCGCGGCGCGCGTCTTGCATTGTGGGCAAACACGACTGCTGCCTTGGCATTGTTGGAACCATCGTTTTATGCAGCTATGCCCGAACAGATGTCCACATTTGAGGGATATCAGTCGATGTGGTCCTATCATTTCCCATTGATCCAAGCAAATGGAGCATGTTGTTCCGTCATCCGATTCGTCTAATGATTTCTCTTTTTGAGGGGACGTCGCGCATTCTGATTGTGATCTGGAAAAATCCAACAGAAAAAATCAAAGTTAAGTACATCCAAGAAGATCGATTCAATCTGTTTTAATGGTTTATTTTGTTTATTAACTTCCCAGTATATGGGAGGTTCTTGTAATCGCCTCGAAAATCGAAATTGAAATTTTCAACTTTTCTTTACGTTTTGAGGTCTATAGAGTATATATAAAGTGTTTTTAGAAAGGGAGATGTATGTTTGTGTGTGTGTGTACGTACGTACGTTCGTGGACAGTTTTTTCTACGAGCATAACTCACGTAAACAAAGTCCGATCGACTTGGTTAAGTTGTCAATCGAAGCGTCTTTGCAATCTCAAGAGCTGATTAGTTGTTGGGAAACTTCGGTCGGGGGGGTTTGCTGTTTTGCCCGTTTGAAGGTCATTTCTGTCAGGCGCTATATCTCGCGAACCAAACATACGATTTATTTGAACAAGGTGTCAATCGACGCGTATTAATGTTTGTATTATTCTGTCAAATTTTTAAAAAAAATCTTGGAGCGGTTTTCAAATTTTTTAAAAAAAAGTGCAAAAAATTAGGTTTTTTTTTCAAAAACAATAAATTTTTAACCTGATTGTCAAGTTTTAGTAATCAATGTTTATAAAATTTATGTACTCCAAACAATGTTCGCAAAAACGTCATCAAAACTTTTTCTCATGATTACGTAAAAAATTAAATTAAAAATAAAAAATCATTAAAAGTCATCATGATTTTCAAGGTCATTTTTATCATTCACTATATCTCACGAACCAGATACAATATTTGCATCGTTAAGGTGTCAGTTGACGTGTATTAACATCTTTGTGAAGTTTTTAACATTATAAAAATTCGTTTTAGCCGTTTTTTTAATTTAATAGAAGAAAATGCGAAAAATTATGTTTTTTTTCATAGAAAATATTTTTTAACTTGATTTGCACAGCACAGTGATCCAGTTTATAAAATTTATTCATTCTTATCAGTTATTGGAGAGAAACTGGCAAAATTTTATTCCATGATTATGAAAAAACTAAATTAAAAATAAAAAAATCATTCAAAGTTACCATGTAAAGAGGGTTCATACGAGTGCTATTACTTTATATCTTTTATTTTAAAAAAATTGTTGTAAATTCAATTAAAGTTTTAAGATATTTGCATAATTTGAGCAGATTTTCAATAGTTTTTATAGTCTTTTAATTAAAAAAATTTGCTTAAATTTTGAAAATCAACAAAATTTTTCAACACCAAAAAGGCCCCCACCAATTGATCCGCGTGAATATTCAATCTGTCCTCATCGACCAGAAACCTTACATAATCAATGGACCCTCCCGTAGACGATATGATTCATATTAACTCATTCCTGTTACTATTACCTCTCATTGTTGTAATGTTGTTGATGTTTATGTAGATATTACTGGGAAGTTGACCGTGTGGACCTCAAGGGTCGCACCTCGCGGCTTGTTTGTGTTCTCGGTTACTCATGATACTTAGGTTAAAAGGCAAAATACGAACCAAAATACGCTCTCAACCAAAGTTCTAAAAAGAGATCTTTTAATCGACAAAAACATTAAAACTCAAAACTTCTTCGAATCCCTTGACCATTCTATAGAAACCAACTACTCAATTTGGAAAGTTAATAAGAAAATAAAGAAGGCTATTATACCCGAAACGCTGATCAAGGATATCAACGGTAACTGAATCGCCGCTAATGCTACCAAATCAAAAGCATTTACGCAGCATTTTACTGAAGTGTTCCAACCAAATAAAACCTTTGGCAATAAATAATAACGGCTTAAGTCGACAAGTGTTTTTTGATTTTATTACATATTTTAATTTCTCTTCTTCAAGATCTATCACTCAGCTAAATTTCAATTATAAAATGTAATTATTGATGAAGTTATACCCATTTAAATTTTAACTTATTTTGTTTTTGGAAAATAATACATTAGTCATAACATCTTAATTCAACTTAATTTTTTTTTGAACACAATACATCAATATCAAAATGTTTGAGCATTAAAACTTGTATGCACTTCAGTTGAATAACTAACAGCCGATTCAAATTATTGTTCATTAAAAAAAATCTTATATTTTACTAAGCTCTTATATTACAAAGACCTCCTTTAATTTTGTCTACTTAAGTGAACATAAGTTCTTATAACAGAATTGAATTTTTACGATGCTTGACATCTTCATTTTTGCAAAACATCTTAACTCTACTTAGGCTATTATGTTAAACTGCCGTTGAAAGATAACGGCACACCGTAAGTGCTTGTAGGTTTTTTTTAGTGTGTGCTTATGGAATTTTTTTACAAACATAAGCTGTTGAGTTCAGTTTGCAGACAGTGCTGGCGCGAGTAACATCGTAGAGAAATGGATGATATTTTTATGGAAAGTGTATCTCCTACTTCAGAGTTTCTTAATGATATATTAAGTGATAATACATGTGCTGATAATAATACTAATATACAAGTTGTATTTTGTACTGATGATAATACGAATATCGATGTTAATGCTAATAATACGGAAAATGAAGATGATGTTGATTATACGGAAAATGAAGATGATGCTGTTGATGATACTGTAAATATTCTTGTGATCTTGCACATTTATTGTTTGAAATTATGTATTAAAAATTTAAATTTAGGGAAACACATCAAGCGTTGCAGATAATGCAGTTTCGTCAAGGAACACATGCAAAGAAATTGAGAAACGAGGGAAAATCTTATATTTCAAAGTCCGGCAAAATAGTTCCCGAGCGTGCATTGCGTAAGTTGGAACCGTGCAGGAAAAAATGCGCTGATAAAATATCTTACGACCAGCAAAAAGAAATACATAAGACTTATTGGGCACACGGGTCATATCGTTTGCGCAGAGCAGCTGTTGCTGCATTGATTGAAGTGCAGAATACTAAAACTATTAAGAGGTTTAAGTCCGATGTAAATCCAAGAAAAAGGGATTATTCTTACAACTACTTTTTAGAAATTAATACTGAAAAAATATTGGTATGCCAAAAATGTTTTAGATGTTCTTTGTGCGAGTCAGAACAATTTATAAAATCAGTTGTTAGAGCAAAAACTTTGGGAGCTGGATTTGCAGATATGCGTGGGAAACACAAAAATGCCAGAAAATTATCATCTGATAAAGAGAACGAAATTTATGAATTCATAAAGGGTTTTCCATCATATGAGTCACACTATAGTCGTCGTGATACATCGTTACGTTACCTTCCAAGTGATCTATCTGTGGCAGCAATGCATCGCTTATATTGCGATAAATACGACCATTCTGTAGCGTTAACAACTTTTTCGAAGCTGTTTAATAAAATGGGATTGAAATTTAAAAACCCAAGGTGGATACTTGCCATAAGTGCGACTTACTTGCACATAAGATAAGAGTTGCTACACCTGAAGAGGTTGATTCTTTAAAAGCAGAACAAGCACATCATCACAATGAAGCGCAACAAGCATATGACTCGAAGAAAGCTGATAAAGCAAAAGCTATGAATGATGCTTCACTTAAGTTGTTTTGTTTTGATCTTCAGCAATGTCTGCCAACACCAATGTTGAGGACTTCCTTATCGTTTTACAAACGACCATTATGGACATTCAATTTAACTGTCCATGATCTTGAGACCAATCAAGCAATATGTTATATGTGGCATGAAGCTTTAGCAAAAAGAGGTGGAAATGAAATTGCTTCTTGTGTTTTTAACCATCTTCAAAATATGGGCTCTAAAACAAAACACGTAGTTTTTTATAGTGATTGCTGTCCAGGTCAAAATAAAAATAGTTACGTTGCAACAATGTTTGAAATTTTTGCGCAAATGGACAGCAATATAACTACTGTAGATCACAAATTCTTAGTGCCTGGTCACACTCACATGGAGTGTGATAGCGACCATGCTCTAATAGAAAAAAGAAGAAGAAAACATTAATAAAAATCCATCATCCTCGTGATTGGTTTCAATTTGTTCGATCCATTGGATTAAAAAAAAAAACAGTTTTAGTTACGGAAATGGATCAAAGCAATGTATTTGATTTTGGAAACGCTGCTAAACAGTTATTTACTTGGCGGAAAGTTGACGATGCTGGAGAAAAATATTATTGGAATGAGATCAAGTGGTTCAGATTTACGAAAGAATTTGGGAAAGTATATTTGAAAAAATCACTCAATGAAGAAGATCCATTCAAATTCATAAATATAGTAAAGCGGGGCATCAATAGGGTGAATATTAAAGATTTGAAAATATGTTATGAGTCCCCAATACAAATAAACGAAAATAAGAAAAAGGATTTATTAGATTTGTTACCTCTTATTGACGAAATATATAGAGACTTCTTTAAAAATTTAAAAACAGTAAAAATGCTAGATTTTCATCCTGATTTAACTGAAAATAATGAGTAATTTCTTATACAATATAATTATTAATATGTCGAAATGTGAATTAATTTTAATTTAACTTAATATTTTATAAAAACTGGTTTTTTTATGGATTATTTTTTGTTTGTTTCTTATATGTCTAATAAAGCCTAAAAAATTATCTTATCTCATGTCTTCCGCATTTTTTAATTTAACCTAAAGCTCTTATCTCGACTAACTATCAATAATAATCATTTTGCCTTTCGATATAGTAGCTTAAGTGAAGTTTAGTTTTTATTTTTCTGCCAATGAATTTATTCATAATATCTTAAGTACAAAACATCGAATATTAACTAATAAAACATATTTTTTTTTAAAATATTAACATTTTTGTTCTAAATAAATCTGTATCTTTTTCTTTGGCTAAAAATTTTATATAAAAACCAAACACATTTTATTTTACACAAAGCCTTTAATATCTCAAAACACGATTTTTCGACTTAAGCTGTTATTATTTGTTGCCACAGAAACTAACCGCTATGTGCGACCCTTCAGATCTACACGGATAACTTTCCAGTAATATCTACATAAATATTAAAAATAATAATGATAATAATGAAAAGAACTAATTACATTACTGTTACATTCTTAGATGATAGATAAATATTAAGTAAGTGGAATGAGTTAATATTAATCTATCATCTCAGGGAACGTCCGTCCGTTGATTACGTAAGGGCTTTTGGTAAATGGGGGACAAATTGAATTTTTACGTGGAACAATTAGAAGCGGGGCAGGCTACAAAGCCTTTTTATGTATGTGACTATATTGTCGCTTGAAAAGCGTAAGCGTAAATTTTGACGAAATTAAGACTGAAATGTTATTGAATGCAATTTTGGTTTCTACGTCGCCTGAACTAGATTTTGTCGAGCAATGGCTATTGTGTGTTGCACTTATTTAACCGAGATTTCGCGAACCTCGGCTATATACAGCAAAGGTCTTATGTGTATCAAGTACCTTGAGTAACAATATCGCAAAATAAAATATTAAACGAAGGGCTCCCTCTCAATGTTCTATCTAAAAAATCGAATAAGAAGACTGCAGTGTAAATGGGGTCTTCCCCACCAAATCTGTTTAGTGGTGTTATTTTTTGGTCGCTTAATAAATTATTAAATGCTGTCTGAAGACATGAAGTTGACAGCCAGTGTAAAAAGGTTCTATTATTGTTTATTTGTAAGTCTTCTTGTCCCTAATAAGATGCCAATGTGGGTAAAACCTTTTGAGAGAACTCTTCAATTATGAGAGAAACTTTCAGATCTATAGAACTATTTACCTTTTCCGTTTCTTCTGACTGCTGCCATTGGGTGACATACGTTCGATAAGAACAACAGGCTCGACTCCACCAAGCGGGGCAGCATCTCGTTCTCGGGCGTCCGCCTCCGATCCTCCTGGGTCGTTCGAGTCTCCAGGAACTTCGACTTCTGCGTTAGCTGCTGGTCCAGGATCTGTTTCTTCAATTACAATGACTTCGTCTGCTGGCGCCGCAAGCACTATATTCTCGGAAGATACCGGTTCTTCATCATCGTTACCATCGTTGGCTGGTGCATCCATAATCGATGCTACAACTCCGATAAATGGAATAGTATCGAAAACACTACGCTATGCTTTTAGCCAGGCTGATTGCTAGTTATTGGGCGGCCTTGATATTCCAATAGAATAAGGCCATCACTCCCATCGCGAGCGAGAAAGGATACTGGGAAGACTGTTTTGTTTGGCAGAGCTCTAGGACATAACAACCAGGCGTTTAGTTTTTTTGACTTTGACACTTCGCAGGGCTTTGAATTTTGACGTCCTGGTTGCTTGGACTCGTCGCTAGATGCCACTAGCATTTGGCCTGTATACATGGACCAGCTTGAACGCTCGGAACTTGGTCGGGTCATCGAGCGCGTAAATAGTTGAAAACATTCAAGCTATACCTTAAACACTTAAATTAGTATTTTTGATTTACGGAACTTAAAATATATCTCTTCCTCATTGCTTATTTGCCTTCTGGAGCAACACAGAAAACAAAAACAATTAGTTTTGACAAACGTTACTACTACACACAACACAAGTCGATCTATCGATCTTCGAACAGGGCGCGTATTTCAAGTCGATCCGATAAAATTTCCTGATCGACTCGACTCGAGCGAATTCGGTTTACATGTGTACAGGCCAACAGGAAATATTTACAATACAATCTAATCTATGTTTATTTTTTTTGTCGAAAAAATATGCCAAAAAGCTATCCAATAGCAAAATAACGCGAAGGCTGGATCGTATAGCTTTCAACTTTAGCAGCTCTGTTTATCAACATGTCATGTTGGAATACAACGTCAAAACAACTGAGAATGTTATTTTGCATTTCTTTAATATCTGAATACCGAATCCCAAGCTTTAATTAGGTTACGCTCAATATAAGCTTTTATTGCGAATAGCAATTATATTTTCTTATATCTCCTTACAAATGATACAAAATTTCAAATAAATCTTGAACTCCCGCTTTTTATTTGCCCATTTTGACTCGCATGTGACGTACGCCCTTAACGTCAGCAAATTAGGGTTTGTGTCACACACAATCATAAAAGTTAGCCCATCGAACTGCTCGCTGTGTCTAAGGATAGGTAAATTGCATATGCGAATAGAGGTAACTATGGAGTGGAACATCAACATAATTTGTGGTAGCAGTTTCAATATGTATTTGTGACACCTTCATGTAGTGGTTGGTTGTCATTGGCGGACGACATCAAAAATTTGAGGGACCGAAATTTTGGCGCAAGATTTCAAAAATTTTGCATATCGAAACATTATTCAAGAATATATTACGACAATTATAGACCTTCAATGAAAAGGATTTGGATGAATATCAAATAGAAACCGAAATCAATTATGCATGTTAGGCTACAGCCCACTCACTTAACGTTTAGATTCTGAACATATATGATGAGTTTTCAAATACATGTAACATTAATAATTTTAGTTTTAAACATAGCAAAAAACATTAAAATCATGTCTTCGAGACATATTGGAAGATGATTTTCTATAGTTAATGTTAAACTTTAAAAATTCGTCAATATCGCAGTAAACCACTCAATATTTAATATTAACAATAAAAACGGGAACACTCCACTTAATTTGTTAAACTTTACAGCCACCCTCTTCTTTTTACAACCGGGCTTGGGACCGGCTTTGGCAGAATTATGGCTATCACCAACATCGAATTTGAAATAAATAATTGATAAAATTCATTTCGTCTCATTAATTTTTGAAACGCCACTGGTTGTGAATTGTACACAATTCTGGGAAATGTCATTCTTTGTTTTGGATATTTCAGAGTTCATGAAAATATGAAATTTTCAATCAAAACAGCTTTTAAAAGTACTCAATCTTTTGAACAGATAACAGCGTGTAAATTTACTGCACTTAAGTACGAAAATGCACTCCTTTATTTCGAAAATATGGTAAACCATAAATTTCGCACTTCATATCACAAATTCTTGAAATTCACAAACTGTCGCGTCAATTTATCAACACTGTTTTCTTTGGGCTGCTACACCCGAGGTTAACACTTGTTTTTGTCACATAACACTTCGAAATAAGGTCAGGATTTGTATAAAACCACTGAATTTCGAAGAATACGCGTTTTGCTTTCTTTTTGTTAAGACAAAAGTCGGTTGACACTTATGAACCTTTGACACTTATGAACAGCGTTCTATTGATACCACACACGTATAGGCGTTTATTCAGTTCGTTCCGTTCCTGTTAGTTTCCTGTTCCAAGCATATGCGTGAATCTCTGTTTTGAGTAACAGAGGAAGCAAATGGCATGTGAATAGTTTGTGCACGAAAGACAGAGATGACATGAAATCGCGACCGACAGCGAGAAATGTCATTGAGTATTTGACAATTCGCGATCGGAATACCGCATGTAATCTAATTTTGAATTTTTTCAATGAAAATCTAAACAAATAACAGTGACAAGTGCGGGAGAACAATGCGTTCGAAATATGTGATAATCGGTGCTCCACTAAGCATATTATAACTTTCCTTATCCCTCTTCCCGCGTGGATTAATGACATTCCAGCAGCTGTCACTGACAAAACATACGTCAAACGAGTACGATTTCGTCACGTCTGATAAGGTGTTTTTTTTTTTCAATTTCTATACGTGTTGTCGAGGTGCCGAAATATATCTCGAATTCGTTTTGAGGAACGCAACAAAGATTGTCCATTCGTTCAAATTCAAAACGCATCGAAGGATCACAGTGCTAGGAAATCATGTCGGGGCTATCAGACGAGGCAGCTGCCCGCATCGATGCAATGAATAATTGCGGGAATCCGAATCAAAACTTGCAGTTGCCCAGTCCCATAATTACAAAACGCACGAGGACTGCCTCTACGTGAGTAATAAACAAAGCGTGCGCGCTCGTTAAAGCCGACCAATGTAATTCAATTTGTTTATTCTAGGTCTGCGAAAGCGCTTGAGAATCCCATCGAAACGGGAATTGTAAAGTCCTTCAGCCGCGGCAAAGGGCACGGATTCATTGTACCGCACTCGGGTGGCGAGGACATGTTCGTTCATATATCCGAGTAAGTTGATTGCTCGAAGCAAGAATAATATTCTTTAGGCGTGTTAAGAATGATTTGCCGCGAAGATAAATATGGAAGCGTCACTTGTCACTCACGAATTCTAATGAAGACGTCTCTCTCGGCGACAATATGTTAATTTTAATTGACACTTGACCCTCAAAGCTTGGTCGTAATGTCATACCGACGCGGAAAGTAGAAACATAAAGGAAAAATACTGTTTTCTTTGCTGACAGTGAAGTACGAAAGGCTCGTAGCCAATCGCCAGTAAACATGATAGTTAATCGTAGCTAATTGTCCCACATACTTCGTCGTCTTTTCATTGTTCGAAGCCCTAGAGCTGATCTTCACTTTATTCCATTGCTATGTGACGTAGAATTGGAGCATGAATGAAAGCACGAAGATGTAAGAATTCATTTAAAACACGGTTTTTAACTGAATTTTTGTGTTACGTTATTTTTAATGAATTTGAGACGCATATAGACACTCCTTCCTTTGGTCATTTCTAATTTTAAGACACCAACCTTGACCAATAATCCAGAGATAAGACGGAAACTAAGTTTCAAATTCCACATTCGCCACATTATGACAACAAAACAACACGAATCATTTACACGATGATTACTTTTAATTTTTCTCAACGAAAATTTTCGTATTCAAATTCTATGTAAATCTTAATCTATATTAAATTATTGCATCAAGAAGAATCTACGTAAATTTCGGATAAATCACTTGCGATGGATTTTTTACATGTTTGTGAGAGCCTCCTCATAATGGCTCTTCAAATAAACATGCATCATGGTTTCAGCAGCTCGCCCAGCTGATATTGAATCGCTCCTGCAGTCGCGCCCTTAATGTCTAACTATCTTGAAATTAAAAAAAACCAAGCTTATTGGCTTTACAAATCCAATAGAACTCCGGAAAATTATACTGCCTCTTCAAAATATCGTGCTTCAGCCAAACTGCAAATTGAAAATTCGCTGCCATCGAACCAATTAAAGCCGTTTTGGTCCTATGTCAATCCTCTTAAGTCTTCGTTCCGTATTCCTAATACTGTTTCCTGAGACAGTAAAGACGGTTCGACTCCTGAACAAATCTGCATAATATGGTGGCCACGAGTTTAGCACACTCGTTATCTGTGGCTTTCAAGTGCAAATATCTTCTACTGTTTAACGTTTTTCATTCAATTTCTTCTTCTTTTGTTTTGTCCATGATGTGACGATTATGTCCCGTTAATTTCGTTTGTTTCCTTTGTTCCGTTTCGTCTCGATTCTCATTTAACTGCAAGTGGTACGTGATCTAAGCTGGACACGAGTTTAGCACAACTTGAAATATTCCTAATTACGATGTTTAGTTTCTGGTAAATCAAATTGTTACCAGATTTGGCAATTTTTTAGTTCATTCATGATTCTTGTTTAAATAAAATGTGTGTTTAGAAATGGCAAAAGGTACATGGTGCACAGAGGCTCAGCGGCAGGTAGCTCTCATCAAATGAAGATCAGTGGAAGCACAGTTATGCAAATTGCAAGTGCTTTAAGATGTTCCCGAAAGATGGTTTAGAACGCATTAAACCATATGCAACAATATGGGAGCTCCAAGAGCCCGAAAAATCACAATTAAAGAGAACTGTTTGATTTATAGAGCCTCAATCAAGAACCCTTATAACAGTTCAACCGCTATAAAAAGGGATATTTCGTCGGAATTTGGCATTGACGTATCTTCAAGGACAATAAGACGACGGCTCAATGAAAAAAATTGCGTGGATGCATAGCACAGCACAAGCCGCTTGTGTCAAAAAAATATTTAAAATCTCGAACTGCGTTTGCCCGTGAGCACTTGCAAAAACCGTTGATTTTTTGGAAAAATGTGCTTTGGAGTGACGAGTTAAATTTTTTTCGGTTCGGATCTGACGGTAAGCGGTACGTATGGCGCCCTTGAAACATGCAGCACCATCCAAAGTACACTTTGAAGATCGTTAAGCACGGCGGTGGGAGTGTGATGGTGTGGGCTGCATTCTCTTGGTACGGAGGTGGGCTCATACATAAAATTGATACAAGAATGGATCAGCACGTTTACAAAAACATCATTGTTAACACAATGATGCCAACGTGTATACCTCATCCAAAATTGTAATGGAATGTCGCACACTACTGAACGCGATGTCGCTTCACTGTGAAGTGATTATTTGCTGGGTGCCGGGTCACAGTGATATACCTGGGAACTGCGAAGCTGATGCCCTAGCTAGTGCTGGCACTGAGCTCCAGGATTATACACTAACACCCCAAGTCGGCCATCCGTTGGCCTCCGTCAAGCTAAGTTTCAAGCAGTATTATATAGAGGCTGCAAATAGGGCTTGGCTGCTGGAAGAAACCTGCAGGACAACCAGGCAAACTTGGCACACACTAAGCTCAAAGCGCACCAAGCAGCTCCTCAACACGAGCCGTGAAACATTAAGTTTCATCGTATCCGTACTGACGGGGCATTGTCTCATTGGCAGACACGCAGAAAGACTGGGTGTCCCTTTCCACGATTTCTGCCGCAGCTGCAGATCGGAGGAGGAGGAGGAAACGATCCAACATTGTCTGTGTGAATGCCCAGCACTGTCCAGGAAACGCATGAAAACCTTAGGCTCACCCTTCCTGGACAGCCTCACGGAAGTAGCTGATTTGAACATTAGCTGCGTTGCCGGATTCATACGAGAATCGAAATGGTTCTCGTCACCCAACAGGTTTTAGTGCCGCTCCCTATTGAAATGTGGTATCACAATGGGCCTATCTTGGCCTAAGTGAGCCGCCTTTTGACAAAGGGGGCTGCCACTACAACCAACCAACCAACCAACACAATGATGGCATTTGCTGATGATAACATGTCCCTTAGATGATGTTTTATGCATGACAATGACCCAAAACACACTTCGCGCACAGTGAAGGGATGCTTGGAAGAGAACCGAATTGATGTTCTAAAGTAGCCAGTCCAATCACCTGATCTCAATCCCGTTGGGAATTTGTGGAACGATGTCAAGGAGCATATTCACATAGTAAAACCTTAAAATATGGCCAATTTGTGGACCGAAATTCAAAAAGCTTGGTACGCAATTCGGAGGGAACGTTGTATGACCTTGGTCGACAGCCTACCGAGGAGATGCGCTGCTGTCATCAAAAATCAAGGATATCCGACAAAGTATTAAATTATTGCATTTAAATTTGCTCTTTGTTTTTTTTGGCCATATAATAAACAGTTTTTATTTTGTGCTAAATTCGTGTCCAGCTTTTTTTCATCTTATTCACAACTAAACTCAAATAAAAAAGAATGGGAAATTCTTCGTTTTCTCGGTGTTTTTGCGCCATTACAGTAATTTATTTTAAGTAAAACTTTTCCAAACGCAAATATTTTATATTCTAATAACATATATATATTGGGTTGGGGAAAAAGAAATGTCGTATTTTGTCAGTAGATGGCGGCACTTAAACATATCTTGTGTTGTACTTATCGCATCGGGTCATAATATACGGTGATTTGAAGACGACAATCTGTGCTACAAGTGTCTCTTTGACAGTGTTGTGATCGTACGTTTCAGTCTCAAGTTATAGTGCGTCAAATATGGAGTCTACCAAGCAAGAAATTCGTCATATTTTACGTTTTTACTACCTGAGAGGTAAAAATGCAACGTAGGCTGCCGAAAAAATTTGTGAATTTTATAGGCCCGATTCTGTAAACATTCGCACAGCACAGCGTTGGTTCGATCGATTTCGTTCTGGTGTAGTGGATGTCGAAGATACACCCCGTGCAGGTCGGCCAATCGTCGTAGAAACCGATAAAATCATCGAAATCATTCAAGTAGACCGGCATGTGAGCATTCGCTCGATTGGTCAGGAACTGGGTATAGACCATAAAACTGTTTGAAACCATTTGCAGAAGATTGGATTCCAAAAAAGATGGATGCTTGGGTGCCACACGAGTTGACGGAAAAAAATCTCTTGAACCGAATCAACGCCTGCGATGCACTGTTGTAACGGAACGAACTCGACCCATTTTTGAAGCGGATGGTAACTGGTGATGAAAAGTGGATCACGTACGAAAACATCAAGCGAACAAGATCGTGGTCGAAGCGCGGCGAGCCGGCCCAAACCATCGCCAAGCTCGGATTGATGGCCAGGAAGGTTTTGCTGTGTGTTTGGTGGGATTGGAAGGGAATCATCCACTATGAGCTGCTCAACTATGGCCAGACCCTCAATTCGGTCCTCTACTGTGAGCAACTCGACCGTTTGAAGCAGGCGATTGACCAGAAGCGGCCACAATTGGTCAATATAAATGGTGTTCTGTTCAACCAGGACAACGCTCGGCTTCACACATCTTTGATGACCCGCCAGAAGCTACGGGAGCTCGGATGGGATGTCTTATCGCACCCACTGTATAGTCTGGACCTGGCACCAAGTGATTATCATCTCTTCCGGTCCATGCAAAACGCTCTTGGTGATACTAAGTTGGCCTCAAAAGAGGCTTGCGAAAACTGGCTGTCTGAGTTTTTTGCAAATAAGGAGGGAGGGTTTTATAAGAGGGAGATATTAAAGTTGCCTTCTAAATGACGACTAGTTTGCAAACAAAACGGTGCATATTTGACGTAAATCGGATAATTCTAAGTCTGTTAAATAAAGCGTCAAATTTCGATCACAAATACGACATTTCTTTTTCCCCAACCCAATATATTTCAAGGGTGAGAGTTCCCTCTTCTTCAGTGTTATTTTACTATGTAAAATAACTATATATAATAATAATAATAATATAATATAAAATATTTGCGTTTGGAAAAGTTTTACTTAAAATAAATTACCAAGAATGGGAAGACAATAACCACATGAAACCCACATGACATAATCATCACATCGTGGGAAAAAAATTGGAATGAATAACAAATAACAGTACAAAATATTTGCACTTGAAGACAGATACCAAGTGTGCTAAACTCGTGCCCACCACTGTATGTTGCCTCCACTTTCCCAAATGATATTAATGTTCCTCTATGCTTTGCACTTATTCTTAATTTTATCTCCACTAACCCAACTGAAATCCAAACATTGATCAATTCTTTAGCTTCCAGCGTTGGTTCTGGGCCAGACGAGCTTCCTAATATATTCATTAAATCTTCATCCTCCTCACTTGCTTATATTTTCAACGCTATTTTATCCTCCGGTATATTCTCCAATTTGTGGAAGTTGCTAACATTTTCCCTGTACTCAAGTCTGGATCGTCTTCCAAAATGCTTCCAATTATCGTCTCATTTCGTTACTTTCTTGTTTTCCCAAATCCTTCAGCGCATTGTCTACATCAAAATAAACCAAGCTCTTAATTGTAGGCAGTCCCCATTTCAACATGGATTCCTTCCAAACCGTTCAACCAGCAACATTTGACACTGTCAACCTAAATATTCTTCTTCGGAAGTTAGCTCACTTTCGCCCTGCCAGATCTGATAGGCAGCGACATTTGAGCCGTTTGAAATGTTTTAATCAAACTGAGAGATCTTTGACTAGCAATTCAAAGCCGTTACATTTTCTCCTGGATACAGTAATAAGTATACAAGAAGTACTTTAATGTGTTGAAAGTTATTTGTTATTGAGAAATAAGTAAAGTACTGTTAGCTTTTCTGTGATTTTTTAAATGTATTCCTTCGTACAAGAGTTTTATGTATTTCGCTTTGTTCAATACAGCTAATCAATATCAAAACCTGTGTTTTCATTGAGGATACTTACTTCTCTGTGTGACTGAAGTTGTTTAAAAAGCAAATCACTTATTTAGTAATGTCAAATATCACAATATACATATATTTTAATGAATTGAGCAACTTCTAAGTAATTTTCCTTTAATTTGTCTGAACAGTATTGAAGGCGAATATGTTCCCATGACTGGCGATGAAGTTAAATATCGTTTGTGTGCCATACCGCCAAAATACGAAAAGTATCAAGCAATCCACGTTCAAATCATCCACTTAACTCCAGAGAAGCATACAAAGTGGGAAGAACCGTGCAAAGATGAAGGACATGGCCACTATTAGGTGAATGGCAGTACGCTCAATATTGTACAAGACGAACACAGTTAATATACACAAAAATTACTTACAACTTAAGCAAACAAAGTATACATTCACCATCAACAGCAGCCAAAACAATCGAATCAATCCAACGAAGTGTTTCTTCGTTGTTATTATCAGGTAATAGTCTAGTTCTGGATTGAATACAGACTAACTTGTCTTATGAAGTATTACCGTCTCAGCTAAATCAATTTAGCATGTTAATTTTTACCTTTTTACAATAAAATACAATAAATATAACAGATCAACGTTTTGTAAGCGTTAAAACACATAATAATAAACAGCACAAAAATCTATTTCGCTCTATATAAACCAAGCATTTTATAAGATTCTTCCATATGTGCACATTGCCACACATTTCGCAATTGAAATATTGTTTGCTTAATTCAATCATTTCAATTTTCTACAATTACTTCTGTCCTGTAATTGTTTGTGCATTTAGTTTAACTCGCCGTCTGTTTCTAAATCGAAATAATTCAACTGTTCTCCTGTCGTCTGTCTTTCTTATGTAAAGTTTGTACTTCAAATAAATAAAGTTTATGGTAGGTAGAGATTCTAATCGCATACTAATCTGGTGCGAAAATTTTAAAATATAGTAAAAAAATGTTTTTCATGGAAAAAAACATACATTTAGATTTATTTAGATTTAGTTTCATCTGCATAAAATGTATATTGAAAATGTTGTCCGTAAATATTGTTAGGGGGTAAATATTTGTGATTGTAACAGAAAGTAAACTGAAAGCATAATTGGAATTAATTTCATCCCAAATATTGTAACAATATATGTTAAGTGCTTAAATATATTATTGCAAATAATGTTTGTGTTTTATGTTTTTCTTAAATAATTTAAAAGTCAATCTAATCTTTAAGAATCAAACAAAATGTTGAAATTCGGATGTAGAGATGAAATGTGTCCTGGCATATACTTTCATAATTTCATCGTATTCCTTCATCTGTTGGGGCTTCAGCTCTGGTGAGCCTTTTCAGATAGTCTCTTGAACCGGAATTGATCTTTAGCGATTGTTTACTATCCGCTTGGTTATTTAGGTCGTAGTCTTCTATGATACCTGTCACCGTGACCAAATATTCTTTTCAGCATTTTGTTCCATATAAATTTCCTTGTCCGTTGATCAATTCATCTAATTCTGTATTTATTTGTTTAGGCACGAAAATTTGTTGGATATTGTTCGCCCCAATACTTGCAACTTATCTTCATCATTTTGAGTCGTCTTTATTGAAAAGAAAGCGTAGTACAGTTCACAAATCTTAATAGTGATTTGCCATCTGTATCTGTTTGTCTGGTGGTCAGAGAGAGTACCAGATTTACGTGGCTACCTGACAGTTGTGCCTTCACACCACGAGCTTCTCAAGCTACGGGTTACGATATGCTCGCACCAAGGCCCCCATAAACGTACTAGTCAGTAACCCATAACTAGTATGAGCACTGCTTTTCCGAATACAGGCACCAATTTTTATCCAAAGCTTGTCTGGACTTCTTCTAATCCTTGGTCGATATTGGACCTATCGATCATCCATGCCGCTTTTTGGCTAACGGCACCCCTGTCGTAAGCGCAGCAGTACGCCAATGCACCACAATTCAGAAGGGTAGCCGAATTATTCGGTCCCAAACTATATTAAAATGAAAATACCCGCTAATGGGTGCACAACCACAACCCCCAAGTTTCAACCTCCACAGATTCCTCACCGACACCAGCAGGGACAAGGTCCCTGTGGCCCCAGATCCTTTGGTATCAGTATACCCCTGGATGGTTTCGAGGGAGCACAGACACAACCTCTTCAATTGAGCCCCATGCAAAGCTCCGGATTGATCGCCGTATTCTAGGGCTTATCATCAGTATGCCACCCTATTAATCGTCACACTTTTAACTCAGCAGCCTGTGTTTAAGCTGAGAATCAGTCAGAATCCCTCCTCCTTTACACTGGCTTGGAACAGTTCTCCTCGGAAAGCGGAGTTGTCTGGTGGTCAGAATAAGTGAGTGATTTAACGTGCTTTCCCCGAAATTAATCATTAAAACACGGTCCTGGAGGAGGACTTATTGAGATAAGTGTCAATAATCACCCCTCCCCTTGGAAACGCCCCGCATAAACATGACTTGCATAGCCATGCGGGAGGTCTCCAAGGGGGGTCCCAGATTTGCCGCCGACTTACAGGGCCGGTGATGGCGGTACTGGTTGACCAAGCGCGGACTATCTAGCGTATTTAAACCACAACCACCACGTTGCTCCCACAAGGGGGCCTCACCGTGTCGAGGATGATAGCAACCTATCATGGGCTTCTCGACCCCGTGGTACCTTTACAAACCCAGGGGTAGGGACACAGCCGAAGGGCTGCTATGGTTTAGTTCCTGTACGCACGGACTTTTTTCCACGAGTGCCTCAGGTGTGTGGGGTCGACATTCCCAAGAGCTTTACAATAGAATGGGCAGGTCATTCTATTGCTCCACTCCCCTGCACTTTGTCTGGTGGTCAGCTGCCAGTTGCTCGACCTTTTTTATTGCACCTAGGCTTTCAATAATCATCCATGCGCTTCATATGGTAGGCATATTGAAGTCCGCCAAACTTCGCGAGGATCAATACAGCTGGTTAGTCAAAAATGGGATACAACTGATGAAGGTATATGAGCACTTCTTTTCCGCGGGGAGTTGATTATTTTAAATCTTCAATCAGCTCGCTTTAAACGCTGACTCTGACTCTATGCAGGTCATTCTTAAATTGATCATCTGAACTAATTTGAAAGGTGTTCCAAAATCGAGTATTATTTTGTGTAACATGATACTATTGTATCCTCCCTGGAAGTCTACGAATACCTGGTGCACGTCAATATTATATTCCGATTACGGTGTACGGTGTTAATCTCTGTTCACCTCTTACCGTTAGAAATTAGTTTATACAACAATTAAATGCTTCTGTAGTTATTGCAGCTGGGCTTGTCGCCTTTATTAAATAATGCTTTTGCATTATTTGTTGACGAGGAAGGCTTTTTCAAATTTCCGGAATGATAGTTAGCAAGGGAATAGCTACTGGAGACGGATGTAGCTCACAAGAGTATTGGCTCCATTTATTCTTGTCGATGCCTAAAAAGTGCTCAAATCCCTTTTTCTTCGTGACTTCCAGCAGCTATAGCCGCTCCGACCCCTGTTTCTACTTTAGTTCATTCTTCTCCTAGGTCGCTCATAATTCTACCTTCCTTGTCTCTAAATAGACTATTTTGCCGCTTAGAACATTGTCTGATAAAATCTGCTGTTTAAACGTACCCCGAATCATTTACGTTCGTCATATTTTTTTAAATTATTTTGGAATAGTGTTTCCTTTGTTTGCGTTTGACTGGACTTAAATAGTTTTTTATTTGCAATGCAAACATTTAGAGTTACTTAGAAATGATTGTCAATAATCAAAGGCTTTCGTATTAAATGGAAGTGCACACTGCTTTGAAATTGTAATATTATTTCTTCGGATATTAATGAGTGCTCGCTCGGATATTTCATTCATTCATTCATTTGTTTCAACTGAATTGTGTGCTGAATATTTATTGTTGACCCAGTAATGCTTTTGGTTAGAATTTGTCCTTTTTTGCTCAGTTTACTCACCATTGTTGTCATTCAGTGCACGTTGATATTGATAATCACCACAATAAGGCCATGAAAATATAAAAGTCGAACAAAAGCTGTGAAAAAATTGCTCAAACCGTGGAAACAGGAGAAAAGAGACATACAGTTTTGGCTCGTATTGCACACTACTGAAAAATTCATCGCCCACTTGATGTGACATCTGATTGATACTGCAATTTATTTTGAACTTCCACACTATTTGTTTCACAATTGATCCCTCATTTGGGAACAACAAATGGCTAAGAATGCTTGACTTTCGTGAGTGCGTGGATAGATGCTATTTTATAGGTAAGCAACGGTCCCAAGAGGTAAAATAGGAGGGCCATAATTATGTAGCGTGAACTTGAGACGATTTGGAAAAGAAATGTGAACGTCGCATAGGAATTCTATCTGCCATCGACGAAAGAACCGCATAATCGTGGAATTTTATAGGGACTATTCGCTTTTGACAATAGGTACGATACCACGAAATGAAACAAAAAACCAGATAGAAAACGACAACATTTTATCAGCTTTCCGGATAACTTCGGATGGAAGGAAAATTACGATAGAAAAGAATTAAAAGTGTATGTATGTGTGTGTAAAGTGTAGTGTCAGAGTTGCTAATTAAAAACGACGGAAAAAATAGGACGAAACTTAATATCTATCATTTTCTATTGGATTTAATAAATTTTTCCAGGTATAAATCATACTATTACGAGATGTGCAAAAAACGTGTCGAAAAGATGTGATTTCAATCGAAGTGCGACTCGTCGTAACATTAGAATTTCTAGCAACTGGAAACACTTTACAAAGTTGCCATTCAGCAAATATCCTAAATAATTCCTCAGGTTCACTGGGTCCTTTATAACACGTTAAAAGAAATTAATTCAAAAAAAACTTATGCAATTTTTTGTAAGATGATATTTATTCAGCGTCTCTTAATTTAAAAAATGCAGTTGCTTGTTTTGTTTCACCACTTGTAAGATCATCCTATATATTCAATGGGAACTTTTTATTTTGGCTTGGAAACCTGTGTTTGAATTGCTTCTGTGTAAATAGAGTTGTTGACTTCGCATCTTTCTTCAATTTTTGTCGATTTTCACGGCCTATTGTTTAAAAAAACTGAGCGAAAAAGAAATAACCCATTACCATATTGAAATTGAAACTGACTTGTCATTATGTTTTTTCCCCTGTTGAATTTGTTGTGAAAAACTGTTCATTTTTTAATCATTTCAAACAAAAACGACCGTCCAGACAATGAAGAGACGCAAAAATATGTAGTATAAATAATGCGCTTCATTGTGTACATGTTTCCCGTGGAGTGTAGAAAGCAAAAACTAATATAAATAAAAATGTGTAGAACAAGAGCGATACAGTATTTTGTGTAAATGTTTTCGTGTACCGTGTAGAGCAAACCACACGCTGGAAACCCAGCTTAACTTAACTACAAAGTCTATGTCACTGAAAAGGGGGTTTCTTTTTAATCATTTAAGGTACCAATGATACCACATAAAAGTCACTTTGGGTAGTTATCAATTGACGTAAGAATGATACATAACTATTATATAACAAGAGTCACGCCTGTGATGTTGAATTAAAGTAACAGTCGCACAACTAGTGTAACAGAAAATTTCCATACAACATAATGGTTACGTACCATTGAATTCACCGAAGTTACTTTAGTTGTGACCTCTGTGTTATGTAACATTTACGTTTATCGTTTGCTGGGTTTTTGATACTGTGGGATGCTAATTTCGGAGACTCTTCTGTTATCGTTCAGAAGCCCCAGAGAATACAACTGAAAAAGCTCTTGGAGTACAGATTAAAAGCTTCTCATATTACATCTGATAAAGGTCGAAGTGAAGTGGACGCCTATTAGGCTTTGCATCCTCATTACATAACCTACATCTGATAGTCTCAAATTTCGAATTGAGATGCTATCTGATTATAGTTTAGGAGCCGCTTAGACTACATTTTGTCATATTCTAAAATTCTAACACGAGAATCAGTCAGTTGTGAGATTCATTTAGAATCCAGTGTAATGGAAGGTACTCTCAAGTAGGTTCTGTTCGCAGTCTTTCGGGTTTCTTGGTATGCGCGCGAGAATTGATAAGTAAAGTAAAGTATGAGGTATGGCCTCTAGCTTGATAATTGATTTTTTTTTGAATTATTTGCTCTTCGACCGAGAAATTATATGGCTAGATTTCGAGGAATGACATTCGGGGCCTACGCTAGAGAACTTACTCACGACATTAAGCACGGCATGCCAGCAAACATCGCACCTCTAGCTAAGTAGACGCTGAACCCGAATTAGTCTGCACGATCAAAGGGTTCGCTGCCTCGTCCATTAGATTGAGCGTTTATTAGATCAACGAGACGAAATTCTTGCTGACTGAATTTTCTTCGCTATTTCGTTCCCATTCGTTACATTTCATTACAATGGCACGAAACGTGGGGCCGGAGTGATTAAAAGATTGGTCTATGTGTTCGTCCGTCGTGGTGTACGGCATGGTGTACTTTGTATTACACTGAAATTATAAATAAGCTGTGAATATATGAATCAAAAGGTAATTTGAAAGTTATATATCATTACTAAGACAATTATCTTCTATGACTTCTTCGCCAATAATCACAATGAAAGCGCTAGAGGAAAACACAATTGTGGTTTTATCTCATCAACGATTTTTTTTTATTTGCCTTACCTACGAAAAACATTACATTACGAATAATTATTCTCAATCTGTTAAAAATTTAATACAAAAGTACAAAATACGACTAAATGGGATGATGATATCGATTTTCTGCTTTTCAAAATGCTTTCATACTAAAAACTACAATTTTCATACTGACTTCACTCAGGGGAACTACGCCGCATGCTTTATCCCAAATTCTTTCAATAGAGTAAAATACTCGAAAATTGTATACGTTTAACAAAAATTTTGCAATAGCATTTTATTACCTACTATTTCAAAAAATGGGACTTTCGAAAGTTCTTCGCATAGATCTAAACCTAAATGTTTTGTTATGTTTTTAAATAAAATCTTAAATAAAATATCAAAAGTGATTAGGCAAGAAATTCTTATGAATTGTTTGTGTTCAGATGTTGTCGTTGGTTTTCGTTTGCGTACATTCAAAAATGTTTTTTTTGAATCTCGTACGTTCACAATGTTGATTCTATTCGTTTCCAACTTTTTATGTGTACAATGTTGCATACTATTAGATTTTAATTATATACTTAGAGGAGAATGTTTCGTATGCAAATACTTCAATACATTGTCTAGAATATGATGAGTTTGTATAGATTATTAGAAAAAGATTAAATTTTCGAGCGGCGAAATTGCATTTTTGAAAATACTGTTTCGGGCGCTAGAGATTCATTTCTAATACCTTCATTGATAAGTGGTTGGAGATTTGTATGAAAGTCTTATAGATTCGCTTGGAGAATTTTCATGCGAATTGCGAATATATTCAATATTGTCTGCGCCACGTAAATAGTTAGGCTTTGGAAATACGCCTCGTGTGGTTCAATGAAAGTATTAGACTGTTTATTGAATTGCATTTTAATATATCATATATTTACTTGTATATGTTTGTGTTCATCTTATCTCCTCACTTTGGTCTTTTGCATGGTATTAAGCTTTTCAAGCTCTTAAATAATTTATATAAATGAATTATGCTCTAAATTAACATGAGATAATTTCATTGAACTAATATTAACTTAGAAATGATACAATTGTTCACAGAGTAATTACAAATAAAGTGTTGCCACTTCTTTATTAACTCCTTTCCATTCTGATTTGAGTATTCGTTCAGAAAATAATAAATATGCTAGCATCGTCTGCAGCTTTCATAAGATATTCGTCTTTACCATTAGATATTTGTCTTGAGTCGTTGTTGGTTGATAAAAGTGGATGAGAATTAATTAAGTTCGCACTATTTATGAGCCAACCTATGAATAATGTTTTAGATATGTTAGGCCGAAATATATTCGCATCGAGTTTTATGAACTGCCTTTGTTGATAATTAATGGAAATTCATCTTGTATTGATTTCATTTTTTTTATTTGAAAAATGGAGAAGTGTTTTTTTGTATGTTTTGAAATTGGGCCGCACAGTTAAAATGGCAAAGTCTGACGCTGAGCTTTCACCTCGTCGACGAGCAACGACCGCATACTATTATTTTATCCTTAATTTAGGCGAGTAGTTTTCACTCTAATAGTTAATCTACCCGGCCGTAACGCGGGACTATGTCCTGGCTAATCCAGAAGTCACAGTTCGGATAGTCTTCAGACGGAACGATATCCTGCCCAATGAGTAGAACTCTTCGACGCGTTTCATATTGCGGCACTTTGCCGTGGGACACCCAGTAGTAGAAGAATTGCTGTATAGCTGAGAAGTATTTTCGCCGCTCTGCAGACTGCGGTTTTTCGTGACCCATTATCGCTTGAATGTCAGCGTCCACATCTGCTAATTCGCTTTCATCCTCGACCTGTGTCACCACATAGAACGGAACCGATGGCTGAAGACGAGCCACTGTGAGCATGGGACAAACAGTTCGGATATCCGAGATCATTGCTACAAGGCCTTCGTACGATGCATTATAACGTTTAACGGCCTCGCTCGATAGGCCAAGTTCGCCCAGTTTGCTCTGTTGCACATGTTTCCGCACAGATTCGATATCCCATTCAACGTTCTTGAGCTTCAACTTTTCTGAATGACTCTCATGAGATGTCGTGCCAAAAACTAAGACTGGTTCGCCAAACTCCTTGTTCCACACATCAGCAGGATGCTTTTGCAGAATTTCTCCGTCCACCACCAGCCACTCGTGACGAGCGCTCGAGTTTTCTTCGCGTGCTGGCAAATCTGGCGACGAATACCGCCAAGTGTCTGGTACAGCGTTTAAGACCTGCTCAACCGTCGAAGATCGAAGACAGTCGACATCTTTGCACTGGATTAGGGTCATATATTCATAATTGAGACGCTCCGATTCAACCAGAGGTCGACCGGGGAAGATGGACGCACCAGAGGATGCCCATGCTCTTGTATACAACCCTTTAGCCTTGGGAGATGTGACTAGAGCTGAAACCAGTGTGGCCCCGGCACGGTGGCCGAAAAGGATAACTGATTTTGGGTCTCCTCCAAAATGAGCAATGTTTCTTTGAATCCACTGGAGCACAGCGATTATATCAGACAATGCATAATTTCCCGATCTGGGGGGATGTACAGACTTGGATAATGCGTCAAGCGCTAGAAATCCGAGTGGACCCATCCTGAAATTCGGACGAACGTATACAACATCCTTGAGATGAGCGAATCGAGCTGTTGGCCTCAGTATTGTTGGTGATCCACCAAGGAATGATTCCGCGCCCACTAAAACGATTACTGGTACCGGATTATCGTACCTAACGTGCGGAGTGACAATGTCAAGGGTCAGACAATCTTCATCGCCAACTATTGTACCATTGCTCAATATTTGTGAACAATATTCGGTGGTGTTGTGTGCCGACAATGTATCATTCCAACAATCATCAATGTTCTCAATAAGTCGGGCAGCTCTCCAACGGTTGTCGCCAATCGGGGGTATTGCATACGGGATCCCTCGAAATGTGAACGCTCCGTCCTCTTTAATACCCTCTACCGGGCCGCAACTTGTTACTGCCATAACGAATTTTCCATCGCGTACTGGCGCCGTTCTGATTATATCCCCGCCACTAAATGAGAATACACAAATGATTCCCACCAGCAGAATAAATATAACTATTCCAGCTACTATTGCCAGATCGTCAACAGAACATCGATACGTTCGTATTCGGTCGATATATGACAGATTCTGATCGTCTTCGTCTTTCTCGTTCTTTTTCTAAAAAAATGGTTAGAAAAGAAAAAGTTAATTTATTTCGGCATACTTCATAAATGGAGGAGCTGATTTTTCTGAAAATATGTTAATAATTAGAATAAACAAAAATGCTTTTTAGAATTGAGGATTGCTTCCAAAATATTCTTAAGATTTTTTAACATAATATTCATAATCTCGAATGTTTATTATTACACGTTGGAAATAAAAGACATTCGTTCAATCGAAAATAATTTCACGATTCACTCATAAAAGAACCGTCATCCATCCATCATCCTATTGGTACTAGTAGACATTAAAAATTTGCTTTTTTTAACTCGTCGCACCTTTAAAAATATCCTACTAGAATATTTTGAAAAAATTCGAAATTAGAACGGTATAAAACGTTTTTGGCTCTTCGCAGCCACCTGCTGCATGGTCTCGATTGTGAATCCTCTCTCTTTCTAAAATACCGGTTTCTTCTATGCATTCACAATAGAACACGAAATGTACGTCTTCTTACACGTTTCAGTATTTATTCTGACGTTTATAGGTATACTCGTGTGTCAACAAAATGAGTTGTTATAGAAAAGGTACTAAAAAACGAAGTCTATCTTTAAATGCGATTTTCTCGAAATGACGTTTTTTCAACTGACCGCTATTGAATCTCCGGACCTATTCAACCGGTTTTAATAAATCTAGGTGCGTTTTATTTATTACCATATTCCCCATGATAATTCACCACAATTAGACCAAAAAAATCAGGAGGGAAATTTGGCGTCGATTTTTCAACCTAGTTTTTCAAAGCTCCGCTATTTTGTTTTTAATTAATTTTTCATAAACGATGGTGAATTATCACGTAAGAGACGTTAGTCTTTTAGTCTTTAAAACCCTTATTGATTTTTCAGTTTCAGACTTGTAAATTTTGAGATTAACTGTCAGCTATATAATGAGAAATTAAAAAAATATTGGTTGCACTCTCAAAAGATAGATGTATTGTTAAAAAAAGTTTCGTGTTCATATTTAATGAGCTGAGAACAAAATTCAAAAAAATTCGCTATTTTTTGGCCTTTTAATGTTCACTAGTATCTTAACGGTGAACGGTTAACCTATCAAAGAATGAGTATGCTGAGCAGCATTGCCGTTTCTACGCAATGCTAGGACTAATTACAAATCGATGGTGGTGACCTACATGAACAGCTTTAGCGGGAAAGCATAGCATGTCATATAAAATGATTGTACTTCATATGGTAGACGACTCTTAACACTTTACAAATATTTGTGCCACGCAACTGTGATTGTTTGTTCAGCAATGCCGATTCAGAACAATACCTTCTGCACGTATTACGTTAATCTGCTTATGGTTGGGTTGCGCAGAAATAATGGCTGCGGCGTTTTTTTTTAGCTCAACTTGAATGGAGTAACAATATGTATTGTGGCAGCTGAAATCCAAGTTATATAAATTCTTTTTTCTTTCAACCCGGGATTATTATTAGCGGCATTTGCGAATGAAAGGTATTTTTCAGAAGAAAATGCATTCATGAATTCAAGCACAAATATATGGGAGAATATATTGCACCAAATACACTACCTCATCCGTCAACTTCACAGTCTCTAGCGTGTCTTCGTTATTAGTTTTCACCGCTCTATCGGTTGTATCTTGATCCTTCAGCGAATCGTCTAGTGTCTCCATTGACGCCAATCCGGCCTTGGTTCTTGGCCCGGTGCCCATTTCAACATCGTCCGTGTTTTCAGTCTTCTTTTTTGGAATCATCGTGGCAATTGGAAGCTTAATTGCATTCAATAGTCCTTTTTTCGGCGGTGGATCCTGACCATCTGCAGCTTGTGCTTCTGCCAACGAAAGTGTTTGTTATATGACCGTAGCTACGAAATACGACACTCGACGGAGACATGACAAATGACTTAGTATGCTTACCTCCAGCTTTTGTGTCCTTAGCTTCCTCGTCTACTTTCGCCGACGGTTTCCTCGAGAAAAAGTTTCTTATTCGGTCAGCAAAGTTGACTCTCTTCTCGCCGTCCTTGGGCTTCTCCGCGTTCAACTTGTTTTCATTGCCTTCTTTACCCAAAAGTTCACCCTCAGCACCATCCCCCTCGCCGCGTGGAGATTTGCCTCTTGTGAAAAAGCCGGGCATTTTGATTCCGCCTATTGGGATTTTCTTCGGTTTCACTTCGCGTCCTTCCTGCGTAACAGGAGCCATAGGCGTGTTTTCCGATGACTCGGGAATGTTAATGATCTCTTCGCCATTTGCCGCTTTTTTCTTTTCGTTTTCTTTCTCTGTGCTTGGAGTCGGCAGCTTTTTAGTTTGTTTTTCGTCCTTACCAGTGGGTGATTGTGATTTCGGAGACATTTTGTTGCCGGGCGTGGATGTAGTAGTCGTCGTCGTTGTTGTTGTATCGTCCTTTTTCTCTAGCATTTTGTCCGTTTCTTTGGGCTCTTCGGTTTCATGCTGTGGTTCAGAGGATGGGGGAGATTCTTTTTCGTCGAGCTCCCCCATGAGTTGGTGACGGATGGTATTTTGCTAAAAATATACCTGCAAATATACATAGACATCATTATTGTTATAAGTTTGTGAGGTGTTTCTTATTGCTATAAAATCGTTTTGGGTGACGTGGCTTGTTTATTTGGTGTTTTTATTTTGTCAAAACAAGAAAGCTTCTTATTTTTGAGAATGGGAGCAAAATGCGACTGTCCAGACTGAAAAGTTGCGTAAAGAGTATATACATATGTACATAAATACTACATTATCGTACTTCTTTCCGATAAAAGTCAATGAATTCGAAGAAATTTTTGCGAAAATTATGAATATCTAATCAATTTGCAATGAGTTTCACTGACTAAAATTTACTTTTTACTATTATTTTTTCATGTCATTGATTCACTTGAATAAAAATTTGTATTTACAATCATCATCAGGGTTTCGTCAAATGACATAAAAACTACAAAATTCAATATGTTAATAGTTTTTTTTTTACAGAACAAAGAATATTTTCTGGCACGAGTTTGAATAAAACTGCTATGAATAAAATGTTTTTGTTTATTTTTAGGGGAATATTAACTTATTCCTACTAACAGATCCTTCATTGACTCATTTTTAACGCATTGGGATGGAATCAGTTTGTAAGTTGTACGGCTATAAAAGACAGGCGATGGGCTATTGTACCGTATTCCACGAAAGACAATCATGACCATCTATGAGTATACTCGAGTATAATGGTGAATGGTAGTTTAATACCATTATCTAGTCCTTTTTGAACAGTCATGATTTTATTTAGTCATGATAGTTTTGTTGCAGTAGAAAGTTAACAAGTTTAATATAGCTGCAAATATACATAGACATGCTAGAAGGTTGTGAGGTGTTTCTTATCGGTATAAAATCGCATTGGTAGACGTGGATTGTTTATTCGGTCCATAGAGGAATTTCAAATAAATATATTAAATTATTCCGACCGATAAATTTTCGTTTTTTGTTTCAAGTGAAAAACGATATGATATACATATTTTCTTCGAGTAAGTATAATTAACCAAGTAAATTAGTTGGTTTAGCTATGGACATTTTGAATATAGTAGAAACGATAGGGACCACGTATATGGCCGCTCACGATCACCTCGACGTTCACACTAGACTGCCTGCATCGTGAAGTTGGTTACAGTCAGTTACAGTCGTTTACAGTCGGTTACACAAGTAAGGATGTTTTAATGCCAAGAAAATAGATTATTTGCCTTGATATTCGTCATTTTTTTCACTGTTTCGAAGTTCAAAATATACGTGCTCCAATGTCAGTGAGTTAAGTGGTGATGATTGACTCACTTGAAATTTTATTTGTTTATATAGGCGGAATGTATACATGCAGTGATTAGAGGAATATTCATATATATGTACATCGAGGCAAACATTCGCTGTTCGCGTTTCGATTTGTCGAATTAATTCGCTGTATTGATAGCATATCAATATTTTTGTAACTCGACGCATTTATTTTGCTGCAACAAAAAATACTATTCACCATCGATGCGACCTTTTTTATTTGAATATGGTAGATTTTTATAATGGTAACATCGGCGACGATTAAAAGCTGACATGTTATTATAGACTGAAACGGTGTTTACGGGTGACCATTTTGGGAATTAGTTGTTTGGCATAGACTTATTTATTTTCTTATATTTTAGGTTTATTTTTCGAAATTTCATACTAACTCAGCGTTTGCTTTCAAAAGCAGCCAAAAATTACGCAATCAGCAGAGAAATAGATTAAGCAGGAAAAGGCTGTATAAACTTCAACTTGTACCATTGAAGTAAGACTAGACGACGCAAAATATTCGCATACGTGTACATAAATATGTATGTGACGGAGGCAAATTTGCTTTTAGTGTTTTTGTCTCAATCGTCACAGTTGCAATTTGAAGAGTCAAAAAACGTGGAAAAAATTGCTTATTTATAGATTTACTTTTAACCAAGTGTTTTCCAGCAAAAAAACTAAATTTGTCGGCTAGCAAGAAATTAGTGATTGTTAACCGAAAGTTTTCGAGTATCTGATAAAATAACAATATAAGTAATAAATTGAACGTAATGGAGTGAAGTAATAACACCAGTAAGGTTCTAAGAGCATCCAGCTAGAGAAGGTAACAAAAGCAGCGACCGAATAAATTTTTGAGGGCCTAACCATGCGTATTATGCGTTAGCGAGTGGGCTCGGACAACTACATTTTTGGCTGGCGAGCCCAACTGAAGCAACGTATATTCGGAACAATTTACGGCCTGCGTAGGGATTAGTTTTTCGCTCACGTTTTTATACATCGTAGTTTTGCCAGTGTATCAGGTCGAGTATAGTCACGATACTTTTGCATTCGAGAGGGCCAAATTGGCGATCATGAACTCATAAGTTTTTAAAAAGCCGAACGAATTCGTCTATGACACTTTAAGATCATTATCTCGTTCCTGGACTGAACGACTAAATATTCTAAGGGACTAATTAAAACAGATATGCACTACACTTAAAGGAGAACAGCTACCCCAAACATCGATAATAAATTGGTCACAAATTCAAATGTAACAATAACATTGATGTTGTGTCCTGGCTGTCATTTTCACCGTACATAAATTGTAAGGAGAAAATTCGAGGCAAAACAAAAAAATAAGTTTCCCACAGTAGTAATTTTCAAAAACCAACTGCAAAATATTCGGAATGAATTGACTTCAGAGCTCACTTCCAAATTAGTTGACTCCTTGCAAAGACGTGCGCTAATTTATGCACAAGAGCATTATATGTAGGAAATCAGTTATCAATTGAACTTGTTGTTCGTAGCGTTGTCAAAAGCGGTCCGTATAGACTGGACCAACTTGTATTATTGTAAAATAAATCAAAAATACTCTCCTATCCGAACTGAACAATTATAATCATTGAAATTGGAATAAGTATGCAGTTATATGCATTGAAATTATTTAGGCTTTTAATGAGAAAAGGGTCGACTTTTAAGAGTGGTATTCTTCAAGGACTCAAAATCTCGCCCTAGCAGCTTATTTAAAAATATTTAGGTACAACACTTGAAGCCTCATTGAATAAAGTATAGCCAGAGTGACAATATGATATTCAGAAGCACTTTTACACATCAAGTACTTCATGTTTTCTTATCTGTATCTATTAACAATTTTAAAAAATGAAGAGCGATCGTTACACACGAGGTATATTCAAAAAGTAAGGTGACTTTTCAAACTTCGCGGGCAACGTACATTCGATTATCGATTTTTTTATTTTTTTATGTTGGTACACTTATCACGAATACATATTTACAGTTTCAGCTATATAATATGTTTAGTTTGTTTGTGAAAGGTATAACGGTTAGAAGTGTTTTGCGTGCTCGGCAATTTTTTGCTATCGAAAAAAAAAGATCAAAGAATTTGCATCAAATTTTGTTTTAAAAATGAAATTAAGGGCTCCAAAACATTTGAAATGTTGATAGTGGCATATGGTGAAACTATTGTGAGTAAAAAAAATGTTTACAAGTGGTACAAACTCTTCCAAGATGGCCGGGAAGATGCCAATGACGAGCCACGCTCTGGACGCCCAAGCACGTCAACAACAGATGAAAACGTTCAAGCAGTGAAGAAAATTGTTTTGGATTTGGCCCCATGTGACTTTTTCTTATTCCCAAAACTGAAGAGACCTATGAAAGGACGGAGGTTTGCAATGATTGAGGAGATAAAGACTGCATCGCTGGAGGAGCTCAAGACTATACCGAAAAGTGCTTATGAGAAGTGCTTCAAGGATTGAAAAAAGCGAGAGCGCAAGTGTATTATATCTGAGGAAGATTACTTTGAACGGGACAACATAAATATTGACGAATAAAAAAACATTTTTTCCTTGAACGGGACAAAATAAATATTGACGAATAAATAAACATTTTTTCCTAAAAATACAAAGTCACCTTACTTTTTGAACACACCTCGTATAGTTTTTTAATAGGAGCAAAATTAAAGTTGTTAAAAAATATATAAGTTCGATTTTTTTAGAGGTTTGCCCCTCTGAGCAAGGTGAAGCCAGTGTGACGTATTTTATGAAATCAGGAAAGTTGAACTATAACAAACACGAACTATTACTTACGCAGTATTTGGAACAGGTACAAACATATTCCATCACATCAGTATATGTAACTATCAATACACCTTATTTCCACTTTCAAGATATGTAAAGTTCGTTGACCTTCTTCCACAGGAGTAGAGAAAAAATCAATAGCGTTTCCTATGGGAATAATTGATAGGTAAGTAAGCAGGACCAAGAGTAAGCGGCACACCTGCATTTATCCACTCTAATGAATTTACTATGACCACATGTGTCACACACACGCACTACCTAAATTACATCCGTGGACCCTCTTGGGGCTTCCGGTGAAAGTTTAATTAGTTTCGTACTATTTTTCTAAACTACCGTATTCTAAGGATTCGTGTCAAGGGAAACACTTGATCAGCTCTACCCTACAGGAACAATACTTATGTTGTCCATTAATCATGGCTATTTTCCCTTCGCGCCCTCCAAGAATTATAGAATTCTTTTGATTTTATCTATAAAAAACTCATATCCGAAATTCGAGAGATAAGAGCATTGCATACGATGCCCATGTATTTTGCTAGTCATATTTCAATTCACTGTAATCATTTGATGAAATTTCTTCCTTTTTTTGGGGAAGGACACGCTTGACTGTTAAATAATTGCGCGTCGAATAATACGACGTGCTACTTAAATTTTGATTGTTGAACATTATTCATATGCAGGATAAGTTCACCCTTCGAATAGGGTTTGCTATGAGTGGTCATCTGTTATGTCTAGATAAATTAATATTCGGGTACAGTTTGGACCACAAGTCATGTCACCTGAACAGAGGGAGGCAAATTTACATTGAATTTTCTTAAATTCATATCATGTCACACACGAAAGCGTAAGAACCTTTGAAAATGTTTTAGTTTAGAATCTACTGTTCTTCTTTAATCAACTGAAAATATCAACGTGTATTTATACTAGAGTTTTATACTGTTTTCACTCACGACTGTGTGTCCTTCTCCCTCAAGAATTAAATAGAATTTGATTCAGGGGGAAATATTCGATATTCGTACGTGTGTCTGCCTGTTACCGGTCACGAAAATTCATAAAGAACTACATATCTTTTGATCATATACAGGACCCCTACAAGTATGGTAGTACAGGACAAACAATCAAGGAATTGTTTGGGAAACCCAAAAAAGAAGAACAAATACATTTTGGTTTTGTTTGCTCGTCGTGGTTAATTTGTGGTTCGCGTTAGAAAGTGCAATAATGCGTGACGTGGCACACATTTATGACCCTGTTTTAATTGAAATAAGATGAATCTAATACGTTTTTAAGTGGTTCTAAATTGGTTAAATAAACATGTCAGGATAAGATACGTCGGCCTTGTGCTTATGCAGGGCTTCATATACAGAATGAATATTTTAGATTTGCATGAAATGTTGAGATGGTACTTTTATCCAAATCTAATTTATTTATGAACGTCCCAGTAAATGGGAAATTCTTGTAATCGATCCGAGAATCCAAATTGAAATTTTCATCAGATCTTTACGTTTGAAGGTTTTTGGAGTAATTCAAAGTACTTAAAAATAGAAGTCTGCAAGCGTGTGTGTACGCATGTATGTACGTATGGGGTCATTTCTTTCTTCACTCGAAGGAAAGGTCGTATCGATTTCATGCCAATCAAAGCGTATAAACAATAAGACGAACTGATTAGATTTAAGGTTGTTTCGCTTTGGCAGTATTTCTGTTTGGACACATTCAACCACGCACGATATATCGCTAATAAAACGTTGCCATTATTTTCTTAAAGCGCTAAAATATCTTTATGGTTATATTAAATTCTAATAAAATTTACTATAATTTTCCAGCCTATTAAAAGCATATCTATGGTAATTAGCCTCATATTCTTAAAAATACGTCGAATTGACAAGTAGAATTGAATGTTGTTCACTTGCTCTGTCCATAGATTGACACTTGCAACAGTAAGTTTTTTCCTTGATTAAACTTCTAATAACATAGCTTTTGCTTACTTCCCGCGAGATCATTATCAACCAGATTAAGGTGAGCTACGAGCTCGAAGTTGGGGATGATGCCCCGCGAAGATTTAAAGCAGCAAAATTCAAGTTCAAAATAAGTATTTCCATAACCTTTCCCCACCTCCCGAACACTCATGTTGTGTAAAAAGGATCCTCTTTCACTGATTCAATTCCTTTCCCACACCTCTGGAGATTGTATTACGATTGAATGTCTAAAGTGTAAAAACCATAAATTGAGCGAAAAACTAAGCATTCCCGTCCTTATTTAGTCCACTGTCTATTTTGAGTAGACAGGTAGATTTTTTAGCGATGTGCAGAGAGACTAATGATGAGTTTAGCTTCAAGTTTCTGGGGTTTTAGATCTCCAATTTGGCCGCCATCTTGAAAAGAAAACAAAAATTGGATCCCGCTATATCTCGATAACTGTGCTTTTCATAAAAAAAATTACGTTAAGGACGCACAAATCCTGCCAATGTAAATCGATTACAACAAATAATACTGAAAACGACTTGTTCCAAGAATTCTTTAAGTAAATTTGAAATGTAGCAGTTTGGATCCTTCAAAAATTATCCTCCTTTCTTTGGGTTAATTTTATTACAGCACTTTATTATCATCATAGCTACAAGAAAGAAATCTAGCTACAGGTTGTTAAAAATGCTTTATTTTACAAGTTTGCAATAGAAACTTTATCGTGGGAAAAAAGATTTTGGTTTTGGCATATTAAAACATACGTATGAGGAGGGACACCAAAACCTTCGCCTGTATGTTTTCTATATATTAGGTGAATAATTTAAAAAGTTCGTAGTTGTTAGTAACTTCATATCCATTGAACAGGGAACTAGAGGAATGGTGAAATCCGTGTAGATGCGTATATGTGAGTTGGCCGACTTTTTGCTGCTAACGGCTAATCGTTGACAGTCAATAGTCTCTCACTGTCAGTTTGACGGTACAAAAAATGCCGAGATTTTTGAGAATTTTGTCTTCCGCGCAAATATTTTGCCTAGATATATTCGTGATAGAATAATTTACGTGACTATATTGCGTGTTATTGATTAGTGATAAGTGTTACTGTCGATGAAAAGTTTAGGAGCCAATTTTAAAGCTGTGAATTAATTGTTTTTAACGATGAAGTGTGTTATAGCCTGTTGTGCGAATAACTCATGTTCTCGGCCGGAAGGAGTATCTTTTCATGTGTAAGTACATATGTACATATATCCGAAATTTACGTATATTAAGTTTGCGTGAGTTAAGCAAGTATTTTTTAGTGAAAAATGCATTGAATTTGCATTGAATTCTCTTGCAATAATTCCTGGCAGTTGCGCTGGTACTGTCAAAACATGCACAGTGGCGTAGTCAGTATGGGTGCAAATTAGTTTGTTTAATTGAATTAAATGAATCGAAAATCTAAATTTGATTCTTTTAATTCGACTTATTATGAAACCATAGCATGTATGATATGAGTGTCGCCGTAATTCCGCCGAAGCGGGTCCCAAGACCGGTTAAAAAAGGAAGAGGGAGGCTTTATGATTATATTTTGTTTAAATACAATATATGATAATTATTTTTGAATGTTGTATGTATACAATTAACAATGTATGCGTCTGAATTTGATGTATTAACATTGTTCCAAACAAAAAATACAACAGTTCCCGAAAATTAGATTTAATTAATACTCAACCTAAATATTTCTTCGCTTGATCTTATAGGAGAATGAAGTTTGATTCCAGATCGCAAAGATGAATCTTTTGCCAAGGCTTCCTGTTTTAAGTTCACTTAAAATCAACAGATTAGCTGTGCTATTGTATGATGAGTATGTCATTTTATTCTTAATTTTAAAGTATTTCTTTCTTGAAATACAACGTCGAAACAACTGAGAATGTTATTTTGTATTTCGTTAATATCTGAATACCGAATCTCAAGTTTGTAAATTAATCAGTTTAAAATTATGCTCTATTAAAACTTGATTTGGAAATTTTTCCATTCAGTTAATTGCTTGCTTCTCCTCAAGTGTGTGAATGTCTTATTAAGTTGGTCAGTTCTTCTGATTATTCTTTCCGTATAGTATTGAGTTCTTTCATTGCTTCATGCTGGAATTGATAATCGATTACAGTGCAAGCCAATTAACGCTTCTCATATAGGCTCATTTAATGATGTAGCTGCTATCATGCTTGTTATTTAATGCTTTCAAATGTGACGCTCAATATAAGCTTGTATTCTGGACAGTAAATATATTTTCCTTGAACTTTTTACAAATGATACAAAATTTCAAATAAATCTTGAACCACCGCCTTTTATATGCCCAGTTTTACTCGCATACGATGTAGCCCTTAACGTCAGGAAGTTAGTGTTAGTGTCACAACCACCTTCATAAAAGATAGCCCACCAAATTTGATGATCTTCCTCTCCTGTGTTTATTACCTCTTTGTTCATATCTATCTTACGCGCCATTTTTGTCACAATGACGGCTGTCTTATGTTGGAGAGCCTACAAAAATCTTTTGAATTCGATCTGTCAAAAGGAATACACGAGACCACACAATTTTTTTTATTCAGCCCAATATGACGAATTATGCGCCGACAAAACCCCAAATCTACTGGTGGTAATAGAAAGAAAAATGCACTTGAAGCTCATCATTTGCTCTCAGAGGCATATTTTTTTATTTATATTTGCGCGTTTGAAAAGTGGTAATTTTGACATCGAAGACAAAGAGCATCCGGGTCAGCCAAAAAAGTCGAAGATGACGAATTGGAGACTTTTTTCAGCGCAGACTCGTGTCACATGCAAGAAAAGCTTGCAAAATCATTGGGTGTGATACAAGCAGTGATTTCCAACTGCCTAAAATCATTGGCATCCATCTTAAAGCAAAGAATCTGGGTGCCATACGAGCTGAAGCCGAGAGACGTCGAAAGGCGATTTTGTATGTCTGAAATGCTACCGGAGCGCTTCAAAATAAGTCGTTTTTGCATAGTTTTGTTGCGGGTGATGAAAGGTGAATTCATTATGATAATACAAAGCGCAAAAAATTGAATGCGAAGCCAGGCCAACGAGGAACTTCAATGAAAAAGCCAAATAACTACTGCACGAAGGTAATGCACTGTATTTGGTTGGATCAGAAGGGTGTCATTCATTATGAACTGTTAAAATTGGTGAAACTATTACGGGCGAGCTGTACAGAAAACAACTGATTCTTTTGAAGAGAGCATTGATCAAAATGCGGCCAGAATATGCGAACAAACACGAGAAAGTTATTCTTTACTATGACAATGCTAGACATCATGTTGCTGGACCGGTTAAAACCTATTTGGAAAATAATGGATGGGAAGTTTTACTTCATCTGCCATCTAGCCCAGAGCTTCTCCTTCGGACTACTACTTGTTTCGATCGATGCAAAATACCCTTAATGGGATACGTTTTACTTCAGAATAGAGTATCGCAAATTGGCTCGATTCATTCCTGGTCTCAAAAGACGAACGGTTTTTTTACGAGGAATTCATAAATTGCCTGAAAGCTGGGAAAAAGTGATAGTGATAGATTCCGACGGAAACTAATTTGATTGATATGTTCTTTCATTTGGTTATTGAAATAAAGCTATATTTTCAGGAAAAAATATGAACTTTTTCAGTTATTTACTCATTAGTTTCGAAAGATTATAACTAAGAACTCTTAGAGTTCTGCATAATGAACCGTAATGAAACAAAGTATTTATAGCTTCAGACTTGTGAAGAAAAAAACCTTTTGCAAAATGTCGACAATATACAAACCCAACAATTTCGAATAAAACACTATTTTTGGCGATTTCAAAAATATTAGGAACATAAATAATGGAGATGGATATAGATACTGTAATATGACACTAATGTTGACACATTGTGCTACTTTTTATGTAAAGTAAAACCAAAATTATGCTGCACAAGTTTCAAGCGATTTATTTAAGTGGAAACATGTGTGCTTGTGCACATGACCCTAATTACTGCACCCAAAATATGTTGTTTCAATTTTATGAACCAATGGTTTCGCCCTTAAAATATATTGGTATGATCCCACTCGATCGACAGTATAGAAAGTATTGGGAAATTAATAAGACTGGCGTTTTTTCGAGAGATTCAAGTCAATATCGTTAAAAGCTCTGAATATCTTTTTTACTGATTAAGTCTGAGAAAATTATGAAAATTGATATTGCACACTGGAAATGCAGATTTTTATTAAAGAGTCTGTCACTATTCTGAGCAATTACAATCATAGATGAACAAGTATGCATTGATGCGAAATGTAACCGAAAAAGTGGAATCGAATCTTCATTAACAAGCAGATAAGCTAAATGCACACTGTTTTCCAAGCAAGTAGATAAGATTAAAATTTACTTTTATTCGCGACAAAAGATATTCTAACGACTTAATTGTTTTGTAAAAAACAGCAGAATTATCTTCATATCTGATAAGTACCAAACACTGTAGCAGGTGATAATTTTAACTTGAGGTAGAGTTGTAGAAATCAAGTGAAATATTCGGCTTGGAATTATATAGCAATGAAGTGAAGTAATTTTAACAACTGGATTCAAACAGACATCTGCATGTTTATCGGAAGATAATAGGTAATAAATTAGGTCATGTTTATATAAATTTGCCGTTGAGTTCAAGATTAAGATTGAAAAAAACGTGTCCCAGATGCTAAAATTTAAAATGATACATTTTGGACAGTTTAGAAGAAGCATTATTAGTATGAAAGTAATGCATCCATAATTTATCAAACATTAATAAACATTTATATATTTAGCGATGCGTAAAATCGTTGTCTCATAGTAGGGAAACAATACAAAATACAGTTGATGGATGATAAACTGTGTTCAACCAAGAGACAACGCGGATGTAAATTATATGAATAAACCTCAATATGCCTAATGTATTGTTGCAAATTAACATTTTTCGCGTTTTCTCTTTTCCATCAAAAATTCTTCAGGAGAAACATCAAGTCAAGGGTAAGCCCTATTACCATAATATTCACGCACATATGGCTACGAGTATTTGAAGCCATATTCACGCATCAAGTGTAACGAACAATTTGAACGTAACTGGATATTCATCGATGAACCCTTATTTCAATCGGCATGCGGACAGCATTTTTGATTAAGCGGTTTTAATCACAATTCAAATTGCCGATAAAAAGTGTCGATTATTTCGATGACAAGGCTGTTAATGCGTGTGCTCGAAAGACACCTGAAAAACACACCTGACAGGATAGGTAGGAGCTTGCACGAGCTGGATCAGGTTACGAACGATAGTACCACAGCCCTACCATTGCTTCCTTCCTGTTTCGGTGTAGTTTTCGAGGAATCCCAATGATGTATGGTTTGATTCATATATTTTCAATGGCTGCTTTGTACTTTAAGCTATGCCGGGAATTGAATGAATCATCCATCATTCGGGGTGAATTAATGAAATTTCAATTTCATATGATCTCCTTACGAGAAGTTCTCTTTCGAATGCGTTTTCAATGAATTGGACTGATCAGGGTTCGTATTCCGATCTTAAATACAAACTTTTATTCACTGCAGATCCCATCTGTTATGCTATTTATACATCCATCATCGCCTGTATTTTCTGTACAGTATCACTAATAAATCGTAAAATGTAATTCAATTCGTTTTCCATGAAAATCAAAGCTGATGACAACTATGACTAATTTCCAAACCACCCGTATAATATCTTCCAACATTTAAACTCAACTTGTAGCATTAAAGATTTTTTTGGTGTTCACTTCAAGCCAACTGAATCGTTGCGTTCAAAATGAGGGCATGCAACCCCAATCCCGATTGTTTAGAAGGGCACCGAAAATAAAATGCACAATGTCGCGAAGTAATTGCTACAGATTATCATCGCCAACACTTTTCCTATCCTGTCCAACGTCATGGCAATTTATCATAATGATACTTTTATGGTCCATCTTTTGACCGTTCTTGCGACAGGCCTAAATTCGAAATGAATGCATTATTAGCAGAAAATGCACAGACGTTCAAGTCCATGGACCACTTGAATGTTTTTTTCTTTCCATTCTGCACAAAAGAGGCGGAGGATATCTTTCAATGGCGTCTTTCATGCTGTTTTCTATGCATTAAAAACAAACTTGGAGCCCATTGAGACCGAAGCTGTGTCGCATTTCATATTTTTTTGTTTGGCCAATAAGTAAAAGTGACAAAATGTTGAAGAGCATCCTGGTCACAAAAGGCCTTATTAAAATCAGAATTGCTCTTCTTTCGCTGAACTCAGACAATCGTCATTCAAACAGATCAACAGAGATATGCTTGAGGAGTGTCATGCATATTGAATGTGGAAAAGTATCTTGTCCGGGTCCCGGATAAATTACAGCTGAAGAATAAGTAGTTGTGTCTAAGTGCGAGGTTTGGGCATTTTCAAGAGTGTCACAATGCCGACTTGGATAAGAAAGAGCTCATCAAGGCTTTATGCGATGGACATGTGTGGGAAATGTGTCTATTGTATTTTACGAGCTTATGCTTTGTATTCATTTGAAACAATTTCGTATAGCATACACAAAAACTGATCTGATCTGTTGAAATCAATTTCATTAATGTTGTTATTTACAGTGAAATTATATCAGCAGGTCGTTTTAGTGTAGCATTTCCCCATTGATTTAGACTTACTTTTTTCTCAAAATTCCTTAACTTTTCTCCAACAAATTTAAGCTTACGGTTTGCTAAATGTTGAAGGCGTATGAGTTTTGGGAGAAAGTTCAAACCATTTGGGAAAAGGTTTAAATATTTTGGGAAAGTTTTAAGTCAATTGAGAAAAGCTATTCTTACTGAATTCTGTTTGGCAAACATTAGTAGTTAATCATTCACAATTGTCTTTGCTTCTATTAAAAGGTTCTAATTTCGAAGACGCCAGCATCAAATACACTGAATATCCGATGTAAAATTATAATTAATGTTGAGCTTATTTCCTTCGTTGAAAAATATCAATTATTGATTGGAATTCTTTCGGATCGATGCTTTTTCCGTGAAGACAACAGTTGCTGATATATAACAAAAAGGCAGTTCAAAAAAACTCTAAAGCTTTGTAAACAGATAGGAAATTTGATTTGTAACAAAAAAGGCCTAGTATTTTTATCGTAGGATCAACGGTTTTCGAGAAAATAGTCAAAAACTTATATTGAATATGGTGCTCATCGCGGACCTCCTGCAATTTCAACATTTGGAGTTTACACGCTGAATGCACCCCCTACTTACCCCTTATGCCAAAATTGAAGCTAAGCATATTTATAATATGAACCTCAAATCTTCAATATTTTGACAGAACTATCTACTGTCTCCATGGAAGAATACGATAGAGCACTTGGTTTCTAATTTCAGCATATGAGACTAAGGTTGGATCCCCGATGATAACGACTTCACACGAAAAATGTATTCCATCCGATGTTAAGATACTTTCTTAAAATGAAGAAAAAATTACGAGAAATGAGACATCAAATGATGAGCCCTGTTAATGATGTTTGTGGGGATGTGTTTTTGTGTGTACGTGTGCATTCCTGATCAGGAGAACCTTTTCAGTTCCTGAGTATTTATCTGTGTTACATGCCTGTCTTCATCCTCACGGGGTATGGCTCTTTCAATGAGACAATTACCCCAAACATAAGGCGCAGGTTGTGAAAAAGTGGTTGATTTTCAATATTTCCAAACAACTCCAATCTCCACCTCAATCTCCGGACTCCGGACAAACGAATATATATTGAAACAATTGAAGCGTCAAGTATAAAACCATAAAGTTTCTTAACAGATCCGACCAAATCTTCGTTCTTCATGAAGATTGGGAAAAAATTACACTAGAAATCACAAAAAATTTAGTCGATTCTGGAAGTTCTCATTTTTGACAAAAGAGGCCACACCAAATACTTGTTTTCAAGCTGACTGAAGTTAAAAGTGGCTGTACGTAGACTTTTGTTATTTTTTGTTGTAGGAATTTTTTGTTTTATGTCAGCTTGCACTAAATGAATTTTTTTCTAGGTTATATGAAATTAATTTATTGTTTTCATTATTCTTTATACCACCGACACACTAGAGCTCATAATGAGTTCGTAGCCCATTATGGGCTATATTCTAACGAGATAATGACAGCTTAGGTAATGCAGCTCATTGTGACTCACAGTTAGACTGTCATTAGACGTTTTAAAAGAGGAAAAACAACTGTAGATTGGTTTACTTCCGTGCCGCGAACACTGGTTGCACAGATATACAGCCAATTAAAAACACTTCTCAGACAATTATCATCAAATTGATCGAAATTCGCTGCCATATGTCAAACTGACATGTAAAAGTGTGCATAGTTCACTTGCTCTGCCCATAGATGGTACTTGTAACAGTAAATTTTTCCCTCATTTAACTTCTAATTATATACGCAACTCATATTTCATGACTGTGTAACTCAGTATTTGCCAAAAATACACATACTCGTACATATAAATGTGTATCTTATCTGAAAAAGGAGTTAATTAAACGCGAATAGCAGCACCTAAATGAATTCCTAAAACTTCAATTTAATTTTTGTTTTTTAACCTTCCTCAAACGAGAAACTGCCAATTATCATCAATAAAAATGGTGATTATCCGAAACAGGCGAGTAGGGTTGCAATTAATTGGCCCTTGTTGAAACACCCACAATTTTTAAACAAATGGCCTCTTTATAAAGTTCATGCCATTTGATATGTACTTTTAACACAAACTACCTATGTACATCTCTGAATTCGAATACATATGATGGTATCTTTCGCTGTCCAGATACCGTCTTTCTTTTGTCTTCTATAACGATATTGCACATGCACTATGCATTTAAATGCTTCACCTGAAGTGGAAAAGACTCATCAACAAATGACCCCATTGATATTCATCACTGGAAAGTTTTCCCTCTGTTCCATTTTCAATTCACAACAAACACCTCCATAAACAACCGAATAACCGTTCTCGCAGGCTCAATAATTTCCACCCGAGTGCTTAGCAACAGCTAATTCAACACATCAAGAACAATAGGGAATCCACGGCTAAATTCTAATTCTGAATGAAACACAAAATTGTAGAAGACCCTTACTTTCGCTGTTGGCGTTGCTGCCAGCTACCAGCTAAAAAAGCATGTTCATTTTTCATATTCACGGTTCGCTGACCACGACAACAAATCTTTAATCAGTTTTTCGTATGGTTTGCGTCGGCGAACTATGGCCATCAGAGCGTCGAAAGTTTGAAGAAACGGCGACAAAATTGCAGGAAGTTCAAGCCACCTGAAACACTGAGTAATCTTTTCTTGTAGCTAGAAGTGGTTTAATGAGGTTTCTACTAAGATAGCATCGCAGTGTCGTTCAGACATGACGAATGTCTTTTTCCAAGAAAAAATTCAAAAGGGGTTACCAATTCTTGACCAGCAAATTTTTCGATCATACCTATATACATAAAGATATGCGGTTTTATTAAACGTTGAACGTTGGATTAAAGTGGAAAATTAAAACAATTCCTTTGCGTATATTTGCCGGTCGTGCATAACAATTTTTGTTCTTGTCTCGAATAAATCCAGAGAAGCTTTCACCTTCCTGATTGGTAAATCGTATTGTAATGATGCCTTCATAGCATCGCAACACATTACACCAGCATTAGATTCACGTTTCCGCCAAATACAAGCAACGCGTTAAATTAATTTTAGATCGATCGAAAACTAATTGCTGTCTTCATGGAAAATTTTGGACCTAATTATTGTTTCTTCTTCTATTCCTGTCGATTTAGGTGGCCGATTTTCCTTCTTGAAGACGCTTACCGAGAAGATAGCCAAGCAACAACAGCAGACCGCCTTCAACGATATACGCCAGTGCAGGCCCAACTACCCCTTGTTGTTCAGTGTTTTAAATCGTTACCCATCTTTGGTGTATTATTTATTCTCCACGAATGCTCGAATAAATAAATCAAGAACACAGCCAAGTGTGAAATTCAAATTTCTGCCTTTTCGGCCAGTGGGGCGGCGAACTGAACCCAAAATTAGAATCGTTCAAGATGTGGAGCTCTACCATAAGACTTCTGCAGAGTTCACGCTCATGATTAAAGTGTGATTTGGCGTGAAGTTTAGAGGTCTTTTTCTTGATTGGAATTTTCACTGCAAAATTGTACTTGAATTTTCAGTTCAAGGATGATATTGCCATTATTTATTGGTATGATCAATTTCCTCCGAAAATCTTAGAAGCATAGACCCATCAGCATCCAACATCTGTCTATGACATCAAACTAGAAACTATCTATTATTGAAGCAATTCACGTAAGAAAATTTTCTTTCTTTTCCCGTAGAAAATAATATATTGACGCTCTGCAATCATTTGGAATCCATAACAATTTAGATGCCGCATCGATGAAGGACATAAAACGGAAAGCGCTCACTTGAGAAAATTAATGGTGTCAACAACTCAGGTCATGCATGTGGCATGCCTTCTTGTAATGAAGGTCTTGCCTTCTGCACTCACTTCGAATTCAGTATTTTAGCGCCTCGACTTTTTCTTCTTGGGAGTTAATTGGAAAATGTCAGTCGAGGCTCTCTAATTTATACAGTTTATCTTTTTATCCACTGGGTGTATTTATGTTATAGTCCTGCAAGTGTTTTCAGTAAACGGAGAAAACCAGAAATGCTTGGTCTTAATCCAATTAGAATATATAGATACATACTTTGTGTTTAAGTCAACCTAGCCTACGATGCTATCATTTGTAGTTTCTTGGGTTCAATAAACAGTTCAGCCTCTTAATCTGTGTTTAACGGTTGTGAATGTGGTAATAGTTATGATGATTTACTAATTTCCATGGGCTTTTGAAATTGAGAGAGTACATCTACGCATACATGGCTAAGCACAGTGAAATTTTATCTAAAAAAATTTATTCACTATTTAATCGCAATTCGCAGGTAAATTCAAATTATCTTCGCAAAGGAAGACATAATTTAGATAACACATATTACACGTTTTTAAAGATAGGCGTAAAATGAATTTCGCAGCTTTATTCTACATATCGTACGGTGGCACTTGAACAGGGCTTATCTACGTTAAAAAATCGTTCAAGTGTCTAAAATTTTTTTAGAGTATAGATTTTTCAGCATGTATCAATTTTACTTAAAAATTAACTTGGCAAGCAACTCAATGAAAATTGAAGTAGGTTAGAAATCGAGCAAATAACACTAATTTCTTGAATTTGTAAAAATTCCTTTGTAAACTACTCCTTGCATGAATTTAGACATTTATCCACAACAAAACCACGTAATTAAAATAAGTGATATATCACAGACACCCTGAACTGTCAAAAAAAAATCCATCAAAGAGATAGTGCTGTGATTCGTTCCTAAATTCGCACACAAAAGATCAAGTGAAAGCATGCGGTGAAATTTCTCCATGTGGAATTGGGCAAATGTATTGTGGCGAGGCCGCATTTGTGTGTCGCAATTCGTGTTTATATACACCAGTGGCGAGGGGTGAAAAATTACTGTGGGTAAGCCGATGATTTTCTAGCATCAGTTTTCACAGCTGATTCGCAAGCCGGGAACGCTACCGTCTTTTTGATTTGTTTCCATATCCTATTGAGGAAAACCGAGCTGCCATTCCAACAAACGGGAGTTGAATGCCCACGACACCTTAAATTATTGATGAATTCGAGACCCGGAAAGCTTTGCTGCAACTCTTACAGATGTTGATCGCTTTGCTGGCTATTATGGAACTATGAAGATGTGTAGAATGCAGAGAATGGAGTATGATAGAATGAACACTGAGATCAAGTGGAACGATTTTGCATGTTTACAGTGATGCATGCAAGTAAATAAACACTTCATTCCCTTATAAAACTGAAGTGTTCATTTTTGGAACATATTTGGAAAGGAAAGCCGATGGGAATCGGCTTATATGAACGCCTCGCAACTGATATACACGCCGTGACCGAATTGATGTGCGTATAACATGTGTGCCGATGCAAATTAGAATACTAATATGCGTGCACAATACCACACAACGTGTTGTATAACAGAATTGCGGCAATTTGGCTCTAGCGTCCTTGCTTCTTATTATCAAGGCTATGATGTTTTGCAACCAGAAGAAAATACTTGTTCCCATAAAGCGTTAGGCGGCTTCAGTAATATTCTTGAAAATATCCTCAAATCATGCAAATGTTTATGCACTTTAATTAACACTACAAAAACGCCATTCGAATAAGAGAAATTGCATACTATTAGGCGAATCAATTTCTTATTCATAATGACTATAATTTTTTTTGGTTTTAACATTAATTGTTCTGTAATTATTATTAATTATTATTAATTCTGTGCAAATCAGATTTGGAAAAAAATGAAGAAAGTTTTTTAATTTTTGGATTGATTTGATTAAATGAAAAACGCCATGAGCCATCATTTTAAATTTGCTAATCGTGCTTTTTAAAAGTTATAATTAGTGAGAATTTTCCAATAAGAATTAATGGAGTAAACTAAAAAAATTAAGAATTTTTTTCATCCCGATTCCTTTTTAGGGAGTCTTCTAAGCCCCGTACGAGTTAAGTTACGGTAGGCCTAGTCGAGCATAACATGCGACATCGCAAACAGTCGGTCATGGTAGGGTGGGCCTCACCAGTTATATGCATGTGTGCCTGACGAAATTCTCTGATGTTTGTCCTCCTGCAAGAGGAGTAAAGCTGCCCGAGATTGTTTGAAAAAAATTGATTTTTCATAGTACGGATCGGTTTTTTTCGGGAGGAAGTCTGTTTAGGGTAGCTCGATTTTTGGTGATACCGGGTAGGTTTTGATCGTGATTTTAACCAGGTATAGATTGAGACTATGTTTTAAGACAAAGTAGAAGTTATAGCCACGAATAATGGTTTAATTTGGATATGGTTTCTTTGGATTTCGATACTGTTGGCATTTTTCATTGCCATGAGAATAGAAAAAGGATGTGTATGCTAGTGGTTGATGTTGAAAACCATTTTGGACTATCAATTCTGAAAGACCGCTTGCTGGACGCAGCTATGTTCTGCTCTGCTTAACACGTGTATTTGTATAACTATTTCGCATTGACCTTTCTTAAAAGTTTTTAATTCTTTCTTAAATCTCATTACAAAGTTTTATTTCTCAACCGTGTGTTCTACTGTCTAGTGTGAATACTGTGCTAAAAACTATCGATAATTTTAACACACCAGCCCTAACTGCCATCCAAGCATCTTAACCACGTCCCTTTGCAATATTTGTTACAGAGGATGGTGAAAAAAACATGGTCTTGAAAGCGAAACAACTACCCGTTAGTAGATGAACAGATGTTCATCGCAACAAAAGGAACAAAATATATGTGAAGTTGAGCCCTCGCGACTTTAAGACATTGAATGCCGACAATAATGAGAGATGAATTTCCACACGTATAGTTTTTTGTCGTATCATCCACGAAATAGTTTCCTGTTGAACGCAAGGCAACTAAGCACTGTTATATGTATATATGGTCATATATTTATCGAAACGATTTCAATTATGCACTTGAACTATTCCCCGCATAGGATCTATGCAACACGTACTAAGCAATGCATTCTTCAGGGAATTTATCTGCAGGCAACATCTTTTGATGATTTTCACAGGGCTGTGTGTAGAAGATGATCTCGACTTTATTAATCTGCTGGGCTAACGACCATAAATTTATAGGATCACCACTCGCCGAGTTGGCTTCCTTAAGTAAGCTCTTCCGTTGCGTATAGAGAATATTGAAATTGGTATCATCCAATAATATATGGAAGGTGAATGAAACATGGCCCTTGTCCGGCACTAGAAGAAAGTATTGACTGAAAGCATTGCACTCTCAAGTGTTGCAGAAGATTAAATTGAGATTGCAGTTGATTGGTGCCCTGGGCTACTGAAGAAGCAAGTGGAAAGGCCGGATTGTCGTATAGCGATGGGTAAGGGAATAAAAAACTTGTATCCTGCTGCTTCGATGTTCGCAATGTGTTTAATGAGAGATTATGATATGGATGCAGATTCTTTTAAAGATGCTGTTGTAACGCGAGGTCTATTTTAAATGGAAACTCTAAAGAGGTGTGTTGTTAATGGTTATTTAGGTGTGTTGTTAATGGTTATTTACGTTAAGTTTAGAAGCTTGTTTTGGCATAGTAATTGGATGGTTTATCCTCAAAACAAGGCATGTCCACATTTTTTTGAAATTCGGTTTATCTCATATATTATTAGGCATTTTTTACATTTGCCTGAAAAGTCTTATCAATCCACCTTCAATAATTTTGGCTCTACAGAAAACCCATAAACCAATTTATTTAGATTTAGTATTTGTTACTTTTTCTTTGGCCGGAATCTGTTGCTTGTGAAAAGAGAATTGAATGGTGATAATAATGTAGATTTTTTTGTACAGCGTGACCTCCACTATTAACGCTTTCTGTCCCAAATTATCAAAAATGCCTACAAATAATTACTCTGAAGTCTTGACTAAGAATGGCCAATTCTACCTGGAGACAGAAGCTGCCCACAAACAAAATGTGTTGTTTAAAAGATAAGGGTTCAAATAAACATTTATATTACAAGCTCTTGGAAAATTCCATTTTAAAAGGACGAATTACTCAGACTTTACTTTGGTTGCCATATGGCTACCATGGGAAAGAAAGGGTTAAGAACCATATGCTACTACTCCCTTAGCTGTTACAGGACTGTTACAAGCCAAATGCAATCCAATCTTTGTGGATGTGAATATCTGTTCCTAAAACGAAATTTGGGCAACATCGTTGCCTTGATGCGCATATGGATAAACAGCAATCAAATGGGTACATCGCCGTCGAAGCAAGGTATAAGTTGCATGCGCTACGAGCACTTGTTTCAGTATTTCAAGGGTAAAAAGAAGACTAATACTCTAATCTCTAGAATAATAAATGTTTGATTGTAGGTAAATTAAACAAGCCGTGGGGTGCGACCCTTGAGGTCCACACGTACAACTTCCCAGTAATATTTACATAAATATTAAAAATATTAAACACAATAATAATTATGGAAATAATACTACTTTTAATAATAAAAATGTACCTCTCATAAAAGTTATTGGAATGACTTAATATTAATCGTAACATCTACGCGAGCATCAATTGATTACGTAAAGATTTTCGTGGATTGGTTTGATTTAATATTCACGTGGATCAATCGGAGGGGGGACAGGTTACAAAGCCTTTTCTACGTTATTTGTTATTTTCATATCGATGCTTGAAGGACAAAACAGCGCTAGCAAAAATGAATACAGTTTTTGTTATTACGACAACTAAAGAGATTTTGTCGCGTGATGGCCATTTTGAATAGTTGCGGTCAAAACTGCTAGCACTTCGGCATAACCACTGAATTTGTATTTTTTCACGATTTTTTATCAATGAATCTAATAATTATTTCTTATTTTCTGTTGATTTTGAGAAACATTTATTATGCAGTCAAAAATAGGTTCAATTGCATGTAAAAAGTAAAATATATCTATTACAAATGATGACGATTTTACGAATAATAAAGAACAAAACTCCTAAAAACTACAATTTTTTATTTGATGAAAGCTTTTCAAAGCATATGATCTCAAAAAGTGTTGACTACAAAACATTTTACCATTCAAAACGTTGATTATCGCAATTGCAAATTTGATTTGATTTGTATTGGTTTTCAAAATTTAAGCAGTTTTTTCATTAAAGTTAAAACACGGTTCTGTGAAAACTATTAAAAATCTCCGCAAGTTATGCAAACAATAATAAACTTTGATTGACTTTACAACAATGTCTTTAGAATAAGAGATTTAAGGTATAAAAATTCGTATGAACCCTTTTTACATGGTGACTGAATTACTTTTTTTATTTTTAATTCAATTTGTTTTGAAATCATGAGAAAATATTTTGCTGATCTCTCTACAGAAATTGATAAAAGTCTATAAATTTTATAAACATTTATTATCACAATGTTAATTTTATTAATTATTAATTAATTTTTTTATGAAAAAAACACTAATTTTCAATATTTTTATTACATTTAAAAAATGGCTTTAAAGATTTTTTTTAAAATTTAAAAACATCATTAAAATGTTAATACGCGTTGATTGATCTCTTAATGATGCAAAGAATAATCTTTCATTTGGTTCTCGAGATATAATGATTGACATAAATGACCATGAAGGACATGATGACTTTTAATGATTTTTTATTTTTTATTTAATTTTTTCTGTTATCATGAAAATTTTTTTTGGTGGTTTTGTTACAAACACTGTTTGGAGTATATAAATTTTATAAATATTGATTACTGCGACTTGAAAATAAAGTTCAAAATTTGATGTTTTTAAAAAAAAAACTCCAATTTTTTGCACTATTTTCAAAAAAATAAACAACCGCTCCAACGATTTTTTTAAAAATTTGACAGATTCACACAAATGCCAATACGCGTCGATTGACATTTTAAACATGCAAATCGTATGTTTGGTTCGTGAGATATAACGCATGACAGAAATGACCTTCAAAGAGGCAAAACAGCAAACCCCCCCGACCGAAGTGTCCCAAAAACTAATCAGCTCTTAAGATTGCAAAGACGCTTCAATTGACACCTTAACGAAGTCGATCGGACTTTGTTTACGTGAGTTATGCTCGTAGAAAAAAGTGTCCACGAACGCACGTACGTACGTACACACACACACATACATCTCCCTTTCTAAAAACACTTTATATATACTCTATAGACCTCAAAACGTAAAGAAATGTTGAAAATTTTAATTTCGATTTTCGAGGCGATTACAAGAACTTCCCATATACTGGGAAGTTAATAAACAGAATTTGGTACTTTCACTCAAACGTATGATCGTACTTTCGTGGAAAGTTTTTTCTACTAACATCGACGTCGTTGAGGTGTCTATCAAAGGGTCTTTGCAAGCTTAAGAGCTGTTGAATTTTGACCCTTCCAAAGTCATTTCTGTCATGCACTATATCTCGAGAACCAAACATAGGATTTGGATTGTTAAGGTGTCAATAGACACGTATTAATATGAGTATGATTTTATTAAACTTGTAAAAAAATTTTTGGAGCTGTTGTTTAATTAAATAAAACAAAGTGCAAAAAATTAGGGCATTTTTCATAAAAAATAAATTTTTAACTTGATTTGCACAACACAGTAATCAATGTTTATAGAATTTATATACTTTTAACAGTTTTTATAACAAAAACCAGTAATACTTTTTTTATGATTCCAAAAAAAAGTACCAATAAATAAATCATTAAAAGTCACTATATAAAAAACGTCCATACGAATGATATTACCTGATTCTTCTTATTGTACAGTTATCGATGTTATGTCAATCAAAGCTTATTCATATGTGCATAATTTGAGCATATTTTTAATAATTTTCTCAGTGGCGTTTTTTATTTTAACCCTTCGATTGCACACTTCCGCCACGAACATTCGACTGCATGTGGGGTCAATATGACTCCAGACATTTTTCAGATCGTTGTATATACACATGTTTTTTTTGTAGTAAACGCTCCTTATTTTATGGCTCAAAATTTATTTTAGAAGAAAAAAACAGGCTCTTTTGTTTTTGGATACAATGAATTGAAGGAAAATATGGGGTCATAATAACCCCATGTGCATTCGAAGAGTTAATGAGAAACTGCTTAAAATTTGAAAAAATATGGTAATAAACACTTTCGATGGTAAAATGTTTTGAAGATGAAGATTTCATATTAAACAAAAAACAATATTTTTGATTTCACATATTGATACAAAAACTATACACCATTAATATTTATAATGGAAAAAGGTTGATAAAAATAATATCACCTAAACTTACTCTAATGTCGTGGTTTCTAAACAAGTCTCTTTTATCTAATTTAATATTCTGCCAATCATTGCTTTTCGAAATCAAATGTTTTAAGTTCTCGTTAAATAAAACTTCTTGGTTTGTTTACTACTTTCCAAAAACATTTCTACATTTATACGATTGATTCGCATGAAGATTGAATCAACATCCACACCTCCACCAAAAGCTATACGTAATCAATGGACGCTCCCTAAGATGAAACGATTAATATTAACTCATTTCAATTACTGTGATGAGTATCTATCATTAATATTATTATTTAAGTTACTAGTCCACTTTAGAAGGCGAAAAAGAACATTTTCAAGAATTTGTTTCTCAGATACTCTATTATATATTGACATGAATCTTTTTCTAAATTATTATTTCATATTTGAATAATACAAAAAAAAAATATAATTCTTATTTTTTATTTATTTTTTATTTAATTATTAAGCTCTGAAAAAATCGTTACTCAACGGCATTTATGGATTGGTAGATCTGAAACAAAAAAATTTAATGTCACTTTAAAAAGCAAGATTTCTTACACCGTAATCCAGCACCGTTTTCAAACAAAATCAATTTAAAAAAAGGCGAACTTTTGACAAAAAATGTCAAAAATCGACCCTTTTTTCGTAGTTTTTAACGCTAAAATTTTTTGATCGTATTCTGGTGGATTACGGTGTAATATTCTCTAACAAACAAAACGCATCAAAGTTTTTGACAATCGGTTCGATAGATCCGGAGATTATCTCTATGCCATGTTAAAAAACGTAGTATCGCGAAAAATGTGTTTAAAGTTTTTGTTCCATTTTGCTGATAAATATTTTTGAAAAATAAAAAATTAGATATTTTTTCAAAACCACGCAATTGATATGTATAAGGCTAAATAAGCACTAAGCACAGATAAAAAAGCCGCAAATTATAATGTATAAAGGAGAAAACGGTATCTTAGAGAAAGAGAATGGAAGAGACGCTATGCGGCCGACAGCTGTTCGAACATCTGCAAAGAGCCCAAAACGCGCACACACATTCAAAGCCACTATTTATATATTGAACTTTCGAATTTCGAAAAGATATCTCTGGAGGTCATTTTTGAAATTCTAAGCAGTCGAAAAATGCAAAAAAAAACATTTTTTGAAATTTATCAAGTGGACTAGTACCTTAAAGTAATAGTTTCATTATTATTATTGTGTCTAATATTTTTAATATTTATGTATGTAGATATTATTCAAGGGTCGCACCTCGGGACTTGTTCTCTGTACGTTTGAAATGCAAACGGTGACTACATAAATAATTTTGAATCCTTATGTCATTCACATGTATCACAAATAATAGGTTTTTGTAGCAAGTGTAAAATTTACAAAGATGAACTGATATATGTAGCCTTGTGAAAATATCCGATTCAATCAAATTCAGTATTCTGGTGGAACTGGTGGCATTCTTTGCTTTTCAATTACATGTTTTAGATAAACCTATACGCCTGAATCTACCATGAACCACGATTACAATTATAGAATCTAATTCACGAACTGAGCTTCAAATAATTGCTAACAAGTTCATTAAACTTGAATTATTAAACCTTTTTTGTAAGCATTCAATCGCCATAACGATTTTTTGCGGTCAATAGTGAAAATCGAAAATTGGTAACGAAGAATGCGTTTCAGTCAATTGTTATGTTCTAGACTAGATTGGCTGCGTGCTAGGTTACAGTCACAGCAGTTGCAGGCAGCAAGATCAAAGCATGCGAGACTTAGATCTTCCGACTTGCGATACGTGATGCTCAACAAAAAGCTCAGGAGCAGCCCTAGTCATGTTCAGATTCACCTGTTGTTATTCCTCTTTTAATCGTGCGCTTCTTTGAAAAGTAATTAAGGCCCAGACGCAGGATCTCGGCGATTGAATCGATTCACCATTGGATTGTCATTTTCAATGGATTTCCAACGGATTGGAGGCAAAGAGCAACATGAAACGCTAGCCAACGTCTGATTTTGATTGCGTACTCGCATCCAGCAAAAAGGTCAAACTCGCAGGTTGTTTTCGTATGAAAAGTCCAAGTCATAGCCGTGCCCGTACGGCTTCTTTTCTAATTCCCTTCATCCGCCGCTCACCAATGGTATGGTACTTATGCTTCTGTAGGTACTCCGGGCTGTAAGTACAGTAGAACGGCAGTCAGTCAGTTATTCGATTCCATCAAAAGCTGAAAACGGATACAGATGGCCAGTATTGACCGAACGGATGGTAATGCCCGCGAAGGCGCTGTTTGTTCTGCGGCGAAAAGGGAATACATCATTGGACGTGAACCGTGAATCCATACCTACTATACCCTCCTCCATAGCTTATACATATATGTATGTGCATAGCTGCTCTTCATATGCAAATTCAGGCTCCATTCGCAATATGTGCCAACTTCTTATTCATCGGATATCTCACGAACGATAGCACGGCTGCCTTAATTGTTTCGGGCACATTGAGCAGATCGAATGAAAACAATACTTTTGCACGCTCAGATCTTTCCGCATGTGCAGAATTATTGCTGGGTTCGTTGGTTCGGCGAACGCAAACAATGCCAAGAGGAAATGGAATCGCTTGCAACTATCAAATTATCAACGAGCAAGGGAGAGTCAAGCAAGCCTTTAGGGTTCGATATGCTTGTTTACGCTCCATGGTAGCCAAAGATTCAAGATATCATCTGAATCCTACATAGTATGTTGGATAATTCTTTCTCGACGGTTGGAACTCCAGAAATGGGTGATGTGTAAATAAACATACTTTCTAACGTATTTTTTATTTCTATTTGAAAATGTTAGGCTAGAAGTCAAATCAATCTTAATGGGTCGAAGGATTTGCCAACTTTATTAAATTATTTGAGCTTTGCGTTTCAAATTCAGAGATTCATTTATGCAGTCTATGCCTGCCGGAAGTATTAATTGCTGTGTTATTGAAATTCTTTAATAACAATTGTTCGAACAGTTCAACAATATCTACTGAATATCCACAAGGGTATTTATTTCTGTTTGTTTTTCAATTTTTTACGATTGAGTCATCCGATTTTCAATTTTGCTTGGTGATTTCAGAACTGAACAATAAAAGTATCATTTTAAAATGGCATTTTATAGTTGCTTACAATACCAGTGAAATATTTTTTGATTAAGTTGATTCTGATTCGTACCTTAACAAGAGAATACGACCAGAGTTCGTAACGCTGACTTTTTCATCAAGCTTTCCCAACCGTACTGTTCTCTGTAAGTCAACCCATCATCTATGAAAATAATCTCCATGAAATTTATGAGACGTGTGTTTTATAATCCTCGATAAGTTTTACATTCTTCTGTAATCCTTGCATTGTGCAAGGGGTTGCTGACGCTGAATGAATCGTACACACCCATCCAGAAATTCACAAATGGGTGGTTTCAAACCGATGTACAAATGTGAGTGCAAACACTTTACTGGGATGGGATTGCAGGAAATGCATTGCGTTTTATACGTATACATTCTCATTGTACCGAATTCGTTCTAAGTGTTACGCCTGTCTGAGCAAATCCTTCAATCCTTGAAATTTTTCATGGCGAGGTAGAAATATAGAAGACCTCAACTAAAGTGCTTGCTGTTGGTTGCGCTATGGAAAATTCTGTAATCCACAAATTACTATTGCAATGGGAAATGAGAAAGTCTTATTTTGTTGTGATAAACATAATGTACCAAACATTTGCTTTTTAAACATAACTATGGATATAATGAGTATTTAGTATATTTATTAAATTGGCCAATTCTACGCGGCAGTGAAAGAGACAAACAAAAATCATATTTATTGAACAATACTAATTTAGATTTCGAAAAAAATAAGAGGAAACATCATTGTCGACGAGTTTGGAAGTAGCATATTCAATTTGAAGAAAAAGAAAAACATAATCTAGCATATGGCCCAGGAACACATTAAAATAGTTTGATTGTTGTTTCAATTTGCATTGAGTTTATGTCGGAAAACAATAATAACTTGATTGAAATTACTTTATCGGAGTGTGACAATTAATGGCATGTCTAGTGGTCAGAATTACATGAAATATGTACCAAACTACCAAAAAATTTTTTTTTAATTCCTCCTTCGGATCCCCTGAGTGCTTTCAGTTCCATCTTAGACTGTCTGCTTCAGTTATTCATCCAAGAAATTGGAGTCTAGAAATGTTTCCAAAATAAAATTAATTGTTAGGATTTCAAGAAAAATCCATTTCCAAAATAGAATTCCATCGAACAGTGGTGGAATAACTGAAATGAGTGGTCATTTAGTTCGAAACCTTTAGAAATTAATCTTTAGCTTTAAGGATTTAAAATATTCAGATTATCTTTGGAACAAGAAAGCACTTTTCAACCTAAAGCTGAGGATACCGTTTAAAATGTCCAAGATATTTATTATTTTGGTAAAATGAAAAGTGACAACTAGACACCTAGCTGAGATCACTGGGATCTCTTGTGGCGACATTCAAAGGGTTTCCACCAACGAACTACATATGAAAAAGTCTTCGTACGAGAATGTGACCCCGGGAGACGGATTGACAATTGAGAGATAAGACGGGTTAACATTTCATATTTATGTCAACTTTGAAAAGTATTAAGCTGACTAGACAATTATTTTGTTTGCCATTTGTCTCAATGAATAAGACCAGAAGTCATCACTTTTATCTTTATACAAAGGAACCGCCCGTTCTCACCGACTTCAAATACATTCTATGTGTCAAGGTCGGCCGGAAAGGTTAGGTCATTCGTTTTTTGGATGCTGAAGTAAGAAATATGGAAGAATATTTGGAAAAAGGAGCTTCAATTGCGGACTCACATTACGCGGACCATATAAGATATTTCAGAAGGCAACACACTAAAAAAAGACAAGCCGCGAGGTGCGACCCTTCAGGTCCACACGGTCAACTTCCCAGTAATATCTACATAAACATCAAAAACATTAAACACAATAATAATTTTAAAAATAATACTACTTTAAATAATAATAATGAGAGGTATTCGTAGCAGTAACAGAAATGAGTTAATATTAATCATATCATCTACGGAAGGCTTTTTTGGATTTCCGACATTTAAGCAGTTTTTTTATTAACACTAAAACACTGTAAAAACTATTAAAAATTCGCTCAACTTATGCAAATATTATAAAACTTGGATTGAATTTACAACAATTTCCTTAGAATAAAAGATACAAAGTAATATCATTCGTTGAACCCTCTATACATGATAACTTTGAATATTTTTTTATTTTTAATTTAGTTTTTTTTTATAATCATGGAATATGATTTTGCTGGTTTCTCTTCAAAAACTAATAAGAATGTATAAATTTTATAAACATTTATTACTGTGCTGTGCAAACCCGGTTAAAACATTATTTTTTATGAAAAAACCCTAAAAGCCTAATTTTTTGCATTTTCTTTTATTAAATTAAAAAGCGCCTGAAACAATTTTTCTATAATGTTAAAAACATCGCAAAAATGTTAATACACGTCTATTGACACCTTAATGAGGCAAATATTATAGCTGGTTCGTGAGGTTCATGATGACTTTTAATGATTTTTTATTTTTAAATGAATTTTTTTACGTAATCATGAGAAAAAGTTTTGATGGTGTTTTTACAAACATTGTTTGCGGTATATAAATTTTATAAACATTGATTACTATATTTTGCAAATCAGGTTAAAAATTTAGTGTTTTGTAAAAATTTCATAGATTTGAGAAAATGTGCAATGCTACAAATCGTATGATTAGTTCGCGAGATATAAGGCATGACAGGAATGACCTTCAAACGGGCAAAACAACAAACCCCCCCCCCCGACCGAAGTGCCCCAAAAGCTAATCAGCTCTTAAGATTGCAAAGACGCTTCGATTGACACTTTAACGAAGTAGATCGGACTTTGTTTACGTGAGTTATGCTCGTAGAAAAAACTGTCCACGAACGTACAGACGTACACACACACACATACATCTCCCTTTCTAAAAACACTTTATTTATACTCTATAGACCTCAAAACGTAAAGAAATGTTGAAAATTTCAATTTCGATTTTCGAGGCGATTGCAAGAACTTCTCATATACTGGGAAGTTAAAAAAAGGAATCCCTTATACGAAAAAATTCGCAAAGCAGGTTTCAAAACGTTCGTACAGCCGTATTTTTCTTTGAATATACTTAGTAGCCAGTGTCTTGTCCTCATTCCTCGACTCAACAGTTTAGGGACAAACTAGTTGAAGACGAAAGCGAGGTGGTAGCCATTGTGGATGCATATTGAGAGGGTCCAAGAATAATAGCCAAAAATTGAACTAATTATTTTAATAATATCATTTTAAATCATGCGCGTTGCATATTATTTTCATTACTTGGGTAGTCTGGATGGCTTAGTAGTACTTGAAGCGTCCAGTGGTTCAAACTTTCCCAACAAACAAAGCAAACTTCTAGTGTTCCACGCGGATGACCGCGTTGCTGACCAATTCAACTTTAAGTGTTGCATACATTCTATCATGTTTTAAGAGCTTCTAACTGTTTTGGGTGTACAGATCGGCTCTAAAAAAACAATCAGCGCAATTAAAAGGGCTGTGGTTAAAATAATTCTCACCTTGTATGACGAAGTAGTCTGGGTGGCTTAAGGGTTAGAGCGCTGTCTTCTTATGCACCGAGTACTAGGTTCGCGATTACTTGGCGACAAGTATTTTTCGAAAATAGAATTTGTTGCCGGACTATCAGCTCATTCAGCTGTACATAAGAATCTAAGTTAAGTTCAAGTAATATTTAAGGACGAGCGTGTTGCTTCTTTTTGATGCTCCGTTGGTCTACTAATTGAAGTAACGTTAATATACTTCGAGGTTCAGGAACAATACTTCGAGGTTCAGGCACAATTTGAGATGTTGTAATATTGATTTTTATTATTTTCGTTATGGATCACCGTTCTTATATGAAATGGATTTCTATTCGGCCCTCTAAAAATGCCATATGGAAACTTCAAAAAAAAACTCCAAGTCGAACGCACTGAAATTAAACTTCAGATGAAAGCTTTTTGTCCTGCCTATGAGTTATGACCAAAAGAAATATTCGATTGACGCAAAAAATGTTCAAATATTTCGCAAGCTTTATTATCTAGAAAGAAGCTAATATTGCATGTTGGCTATGGAACAATGCTGTTCCCATAGTGATGTTACTATCAAGTTATACTGTTGACTACCCTTCATATCAAGCATCCTTATGTTCCAGTTTGCTTAATTGCGAATAGTCTAGGAAATAAACCTACGCTGCACAAATGTATTTCAGTCTCAAAATCATGTCGTATTGAAAAATATCTAGCTCAGCCATATTATAGACAACTCTTGAGAATCCTTATGCTATTTTCGGTTGTGTCTCCAATTATATTTTGTCTATTATAACATCCAGCTCCAAACAAAAAAAAAAACAATAAAATAAACTTGCTTCCCTTATCCATTCAGAAAATTTTGAATTTCTTCTCTTCTCTTCTCATTTCTACATTTCAAAGCACTAAACAGCTAAGACAAGGAACAATATCTTTGCCAGGATAATTGTCCTCCGAGGAAACGTAGCTATACATACATACATACATATTCTATCCAATGAAACCCGGCAGCCCTGGTTACCGTATCCTTGCAGATGTATGGGAAAATCCACGCTCTCTGTCTGTACTAAGAAAGGACGAGGTATGTTCTAGGGGAACGTATCGATCAGCGGCATGAAGCGAATGCAGAAATATAAGCAAGGATGCTGCTTAGCACGATTTCGCACGTTATGCTTCCTCAGAAATTATCCATGTTTTTTGTGGGGTGACCGGGACAGTGGAAGAAACTATTTGGGGATGGGGTGCAATGATTCCTCGTGAAAATGAACATGTACAGATTGTATCTTCAACATGAATTCACTTACCTTAAAACTATTGAGCATAGAAAATTCCTGAGAGCACTAAGTTTTTTCTGATTTTCCGACTTTACCACTGCAGGATGGACACAGAACAAACGTTTCGCGTTCACACAATTCGCACCAGGGGAAAACTATTATTATTCCGGTGTCAATATTCGCCACACGCGCACTATTTGCAATCTAAATTGCTGAACCGCAAACTGCGTCTTGTTTGAATCTTTTTTCGGGCAGGAATTCACCAATTTTCCAGGGAGAAGACAACGGAAAAGTTATTCAACGGCCGCACTCGTCACTTCCACAAACTTACAACCACGGCCGCATTCAAGAAACTGCCGCCGCCGGTTGCGTCGCTGAAGTTCGACGCCGCTTTGTGCAGAAAATTTCCATGGAGGATGGAAAATGGGCATTCGTTTGTGTTGTTCTTGGCTGCACAGAATTTCCTCATGCGCGTGTTGTGTCTCTGTTCATCTTCAGGTGCTGCACGCGGCGCGCTTCTACGCGAAGGTTACAGACTAAACATGGCAAATCCATGCGCAGATCGTCATCCTATTTCGCTCGCGCATTTGAATTACGTGACGTCATTGAAATGTGGGCTGCCAAGTTAATAAATCGGAGTCGGCACACCTGGCCAGGCAAAAATAAAACGGAATTGTCTTTTCAAAATTAACTAATTAAGCATTAATATGAAAATTGTTATTGTGTATACAACTAGTAAATTTATAATTATTATTTTTACCAATTATTCAATTTGAAATTGAAAATAAAGTTAATTCACTACATATTATTTTCTTTTTTAAAATAAATGAAAAATAAATAAAGTATTTTTGGTTTAAAGTATTTACATTGTTAATATTTTGTGATTAAAATAATTAAAAGTCTGAGGGGGTACGATGAATTTTTCACGTAATCAAAGAGGTCGTCTTTGAAAATGTGACTAAGTTGGAAGAGGCGGGAGTTAAAATACTCTAAAAATTGTATTACATAAAATACGGATTGTCCCTAATGTGGGATGTAGTGAATATTTGAACTTCAGACACTTAAAAATATTCTTTAAAGAATTTTTGAAAGGTTGAAGCATTACAAAAAGAGAATTTAACAAGCCGCGAGGTGCGACTCTTGAGGTCCAAACGGTCAACTTCCCAGTAATATCTACATAAATATTAAAAATACTAAACACAATAATAATTATGGAAATAATACTACTTTCAATAATAATAATTAGAGTTACTCATAAAAGTAATTGGAATGAGTTAATATTAATCGTATCACCTACGGGAGCGTCCATTGATTACGTAGGTAAGGGGGATGATTGAATATTCACGCGAATTAATCGGGAGCGGGGGGTAAGCTACAAAGCCTTTTCTACGGTATTTGTTATTTTCATATCGATGCTTGAAGGAGAAAAGAGCGCTAGTAAAAATGAATGGAGTTTTTGTTATTACGCCCACTGATGGGTTCAGCAACATTTTGCGGAAAACAAGATGTGGTTAAATGGGGAAGCGTGGTTTCAGGGTGACGGACGGCATCCTCTTCAGGTGCTGTCATTTACCATCCGCCACCAGACAGCACGACCACGGTTAGGCTTGTTGATGGGTTAAGCTCGTTATATTTCAACTATTTTATTATTTGTATCCGTGAAGTATAACGACTGTCAATTGGTTCGTATATATGCTTACGTCACTATTCTATATAAGTTAGTTTATCATGGGTTAGAACCTCCTAGTCTAAAGAGGATGCCATCCGACACCCCGAAACCACGCTTCCCATTAAATTAATGATGAACCAGCATAAAATCTGGAACCTAAGAACCCCCATTAATGTGCAATAATAGTGTTAGTGCGTTGCTAACCAAAAGCACACTAGAAGACGAAGTTGTTGATTAGACTAGGAGGTTCTAACCCATGATAAACTAACTTATATTCAATAGATGCTTGTTGGTATCTTATTTTGTGGAGCTTACCATTGAGGAATTGAGAGGACATTTTTGGCTATTCGCAGCCTACCCCATTTTCGCACGCCAGTCGTGCAACAATAGCTTACGAATATCCTTCTCTAATATATACAGATTTTCAACACCAATAATCTTCGAACACAACACAATGTAACACTTCGAAGAAGCAACGATTATTTCCCGAAGAGAACACTTCTATGTTTCGGTTTTATTGGTTACAGAGGAGAAAACTATGTGTTGCATTTTATAAAAAAAATCTACAAACAGAAGCCAATTTGGCTGATTTTATGTTTCGTTAAAAATAGAAGCATTCGGTAAATACATTTTGATGTTCCCTCATTAATGTTTTATTTTCAATATGCAGAAAATATAAGTATCAAATTTTAAGAAAATATTGTGTATATGCCTTGCACGCGGGCTTTATTGTACTGAAAACTCGAGTATTAACCGTACTGAAAGGAAACAGTCACTATCAGAGAATTTATGACACGGTTGAAGATATTGCATTGTGGTGATACGTGCACGACTGAATTACTGTAAGAGTCAGATTGCAATTTTACAATTATAAATAGATTTGATAAGCACTCAAAACATGTACTCACGATGTTAATATTGTGGTTTGCATATTCAAAACATAATCTTTTAATGTGTCAAAGAAGCGTGTTGCAAATTATTAAGATTATAGAACCCCGGCCGGGGGTGTACAATATTAACGTTGCCATTATTTTTTTTCCTTCAAAACGGGTTATCTTAGTAAGAGTATATAAAAATGTAAACAAGCCGCGAAATTCGACCCTGAGAATCTAAGTAAGGTCCTCACGAATGTCCATTATAATAATAATGAATATATCAAGCCACGACGTGCGATCCTTCAGTTTCACACGGACAAAATCTCAGTTATACCTATATATTAGAATTGTTAAAAATAATATTTATATTGAAATATTATAATAATACACTAAATAATAATAATGATAAGAAATATATGGTGTTCTTTTTAGCAACATACAACTTTTTAAACAAATAAAATATACATGACGTTAAAATCGCCATCTTTTTGACTTTATTATCTTGAAAATTTTATGGCATTTAATATTTAAAAATACATTCGGGCATATGAGCATTGCGACTGCGTCTTAGGAAGGTTATTTTGTTGGCCTAATTTTTCCAGCATAGTCAGTCTTTTTTCGCCAATAACACTTTTAATGTTGGTTTTCAAGTCATCAATAGTTGCTGATTTATCTGCATAGACAAGTGACTTGACGTACTCTCACAATAAGTATTTCAATTGAGTCAAATCACATGATCAGAGCGGTCAGTTCACAGGTCCATTTCTTGAGATGATTCGATCACCAAAGGTTCGGCCCAATAAAGTAATGTTTTCACGCGCTGTATGGCATCTTGTCCCATCCTGTTGGAACCATTTGTAACTATTATTCCGTCTTCAGATTGTAAAAAGAAAGGCCCAATTAAGCCTAAGTTTGCAAACCGCATCATACAATGACTTTTAGGACTTCTATAGCCTCCTGAGGTGTATCCCTACACCAAGTAGGGCAATGTTACTTATTTGTGAACCCATTACGCCAGAAATCAGCCTCATGGCTGAGAATGGTTTGACGGTAAAAAAATTCGGTTCAACTTCCAACTCATTCTCTGCCCATTCACCAAACGTACGATGCAAATAATGGTCCAATCTTCAATTGCAGCACTAGTTGCATCTTGTAGGGTCTAAGTCCAAGGTCTTTCTCAAAATTGTCTTTAAAGTGGATGAACAGAGGCGCAAGTTGTTAAGAACAGTTTCGAATCGATAAGTTTGGTTCCTCAGTCACACTACCTTCTACAGCGCTTTACGATCTCGAACGCTTCGTACGCACTGTACGAGCTCGTGCTGGATGAAAATTGTCCAATAGGCACCGGGTTGAATCGGGTCTCCACGTCGAGCCACCAAAGATGCTAAAGAGGTACCCATACTCGGGAGTATGACGACTTCAAGGTGCGTATTTGAGAGCTGTACCCGCAATATGGGTAGTAAACCACAGCCACCACGTTTGCACCCCCTTAACAGGGGTCATCCTTACGACCGGAAGGAATATAAAATTTCCGCGATCCTCGTGGTATCGGCTTGACCCCTGGTACGGTTTCGTAGGCTTGAGTCCCTCTCAAGCTCACTTCGGTTGTGTCCGACTGCAGACACTGGATGGATCACCAAGGGGAGCAGCACTCCCCGAAGGCTACAACGGAAAAGAACTGTTTCATTGAATATGAGCAAAAGAGAGTATTTAAGCTGGAATAGAGCTAAATTCTTTATGTCACCGGTGTTACCGTCAGTTTTTTGAATTGCGAATTAATTTCCCCGTACTCATCTATTTTTGGTCTTCTTGAAAGAGCCTAGAAGGCATCTCTGGTTTTATTAGTAATTTAACAATTCAATGTCCATTATTACATATTTCCTAGAGACCCATTTCACAGCAATATCTTGTTCTATCTATCGTCTTGCACTGCCACATAGGTTCTAACCGACTATCAAATGCTGCAAGTTGTGCAAATTATTTCAATCTCGACTGTTTTGTCAATCCGTGCTATACAACTTCAAAATGTTTGCACAAAACCCTTTTGTGCAAATTGCTTCATCGTGTATGGGGACGCCTTGCACGAACTACAATTGTACCACAAATTTGTATCTGTTCGGCTGCATATAAATCTGCAAGGGTAGTTTCTATCTATTGGTAATGTGAGCATATCGAATCGTTAACACAGCAACACACACACACAAACTAAAGCGGAAAAAATTAAACAGCCCCTTCTCGACCACGTCCTTATTACCATGGCTTGATTTTGTAAATTTCCACGCTAGCAGAAAGTCGAAAGGGTGAGCTTGATGAATCAAACAATGACGTGAAAATGCAAACTTCTGCAGTGAAATATCCACTATAACTGTTCTGCCACGGAAAAGCATGCATTTTGTTGGTTTGACTTGAAGTTGGCTGTGTGGAGGCAGAAGTCCATAAGCCCATATGGCTTGAAATTTTTTTGGGGGCGCATTCCACATGCATATGTGTATGCATGTACATTCATAAGCATGTAAGAGACATGTCTGGCGAAAATTTCTAACATGAGTATATCCAGTTTTCCCGCCTGTTTCGGAAAATATTGAAAAGCGAAACCCTTTCCATTTACAGCAGCTTGAAAGGCGACCCTTCCCGATGCATGGTGGACGCGTCTGATGGATTAAATATTTATTGATAACTAGGTGCACGGTTGATGATGAAAATTTAAAATTGCATAGTAGTCTTGCGGAAAATTAAGGGATTTTCTCACTTGTGTTCGTTGCTTTTTCTCGTAATTGGTTGCATTTGAAATGGATATAGGAGTTTGCATTGAGTGAGAGTAAGAAGAAATATTGTTCACTTTGAGTATCTTTATTGAACAGAAAGGATTTAGTTTTGACGATCTTTCATGCTTTGATGCTTTTGTAATCATGCATGTTACCACGGACTCGAAAATCGTGTACATAGAGGCGATAGTAACTATACATATAAAAGATTTGCTATGTTAAGGTTTACCAGGAATAAGGACATCGAATTTTAGAGAACTGTAGTGTTATATTGAACATTTAAATGTGTGCTCCTTGTTGTACAAGAAGCTAAACAATTTGTGACCGAAGTAGAGTGAAATGAGAAATTACTGACACACTAGACATGGGTGTCCAACCGGTCGATCGCAAGCCAATATTTAGTCGATCCCGAAAACCATCATGAATTTTAATATAATATAATAATAATCTCGAAAATGCACCTCTTTGAACATTGAACGGCAGCTTTATCGTAATAGCATCACTCAAATATTACAATAGCAAAGCAAATTTAAGTAATGCTGGGTATTGATGGTAATATAGCAGCTGTGCCCATTGTTTTGAAGGAGTTTGCCGCATTCCAAGAATTTTTATCTATATACATATCTATTGTTTGATTGGCCGTACGATTTCATGTTAAAATCGCTAATCCATAACACGTGTTCAAATGCTTTAAATAACGATAGATTTTTAGAAAAGAGCATCATTTCGTTTCACCGTTTCGCTCTTTACACACCTCAAAATCTCTGCCGTGTCTCTGTTGCGAATCTGCTGTGAATCTGTTTTGGACAAAGTTTAATTTTTCGTTTCATCAAAAATCAAATAAATCCACCATTGTTTAAAAAACATTTTGATGTTAAAAATGAGTGCTGTGAAGAAATCAAAATTGTATCATATTAATAATGATTGGGAAGAGGAATTTTTTTTCCACAATGAATAATAACAAGTGTTTGTTCCTCATATGAACTGTGATAATTTCTCTACCAAAAAGAAGAAATCTAAATCGACATTATAGTACTGTGCATGAACATTACAATCATGATTATCCTCTAAATTGAAAAATACGGACCGAACACGTACAAAAATTGAAGACTCCACTCGCAACAATCATTTTTTTAAAAAGTTTGCGACAAATCCACATCCGCAACATTGACCTCTTTACGTGTGGGCAAAACACAAAAAATCCTTTACTGATGGTGAAATTTTCCCAAGTTTTTATCAAATTATTGCATTATTCACCAACAAGCACTATACGCAAAATTCATAAACTTGGATCAAGTGATGGAAACCGCCATAAAAATCATCAATTCCATCAGAAGCAAACCGTTAAAGAGAAGAAAATTTAGGTTACTAGTAGAGGAATTTGAAAAACATCACTCTGATTTGCTGTTGCATAATGAAATAAGATGGCTAAGTAAAGGACTAGTCCTCGCTCGGTTTCGAGAATTATTACCCGAAATAAAACATTTTCTGCTCGAGAGAAATGATGACAGGTCAAGCTATCTACAAAACAAGAAATGGCTTTTACAACTGGCGTTTTTAACGGATTTAACATCGAAGTTAAATGAAATTAATTTAGCATTACAAGAGGGATCCAAAACCATCATAGATATGATTTCATCGGTGAATTCTTTCAAAATGAAATTGAAGCTATGGATTTCTAAGCTGAAGAAAAAGGATATGTCTTATTTCAGCCATTTGAAAGATGAGATTGGTTGAAATGTTGATATGTATGATTATGAGGAGTATGCTGTTGGATTGAAGAAAATATCGGAAATTTTCGAAACAGATTTGCTGATTTTAAAAATTTGAACACAATTTGCAGCTTCATATCCTCCCCACTGGATATAAATGAAAATTTCATCGAAGATCTTGCTAAAAATATAGCCGTTTTATTTTCAATGAATAGCTCTGACGTAGGATTACAATTAATTGAGCTAATAAACGATGTTACATTGGTCAATTTCAAAACTGATATATGGAAAATATTGAATCCAAATAAATATTCGTCTTTGATAGATGTTTATTTGCGGATTTCATCATGCTTCGGAAGTACTTATTTGTGTGAATCCTCATTTGCTCACATGAATTACATAAAATCTAAATATCGATCACGTTTGACAGATAATCATCATCATCAAGTAATTATCGGCCAAATATCTCATTAAATATTTTTGTATTATTTTCAATTTTTGTATAATTTTGTTAGTAAGTAAAAATGTAATGTAAAAAATGTAATATAAAAATGTAGTGTAAAAATATCATGTAAAAATTTAATGTAAAAATGTGATGTAAAAATATAATGTAAATAAAAATGTAAGTTGTATAATTTTTTTTGTTTCATAAAACATTAAATAAAATGTTAAAAAGACATAAATAATAATATTGGATCATTTTTAGGGTATTTCAAAATAATTGAAATACACTATTAAAATCGATTTGGTGTCTGTCCGTCCGTCTGTCTGTCTTGGATTGGTTTGCAAAAAATCACTAATATGCGCATATATGAGTCGATGAACAACAATTATGTTTCCCACAAAATAGTGCATAGAAAAGCATGCTTTGGAAGTAATGATTTCTGGAAGATTTGGTGGTTTTTGAACAGCTAGATAGCTTGAAATACCTTCTAACGCCGGAGCACTCTTCGGCATACTCCTACTTATTATTATACATATAACGATATTCCGCCTTCAAAGTGTACAGTTAAACTTTTAAGAATTATATAAAATACAAATTAAATTGTCTATAATAATTGTCGATCCCAAGGAAATTTACTATATAATATTAGCTCCCAGTGATCAAAAGGTTGGACACCCTTACACTAGAGCTTATAATGAGCTGCGAGCTATCGGCTGATAAGATAGTGACACACTAATGGTAGTGTGTGGTATCTGTCATTTGAACTGTCATTCGAAATAACAGATAGCTCTTACTAGCTATTTAAATGTTGTAAAAAGTGTTAAAAGTTTAAAAACAAATGCAGATAGGTTTACTCAAATGCCGCAAAAACCGTTTACACAGTAGACGGACTATTAAAGACACCACTTCAATTATGACCGCAAAACTGCTCGAAATTTACCGCTAATTTGCGAAATTATTGGCTCGTGACTATTTTCTAGCTTTTAGTAGATCATCGATTGTACAATAAAACTATGTAATTAACTTTCCATTGTATTGGAAGTTCTTGTAATCGCCTTGAAAATTAAAGTTCATAACTTCATGTTTTTTAGGGTTCCCGTTTATTATTGCTAAAATTAAAAATGAGCAGGTTACTTACAACTTTAAAATTTTGACAACAAAGTCAAATTTCGACCGTACAATGATTATCATAAAATACGTCTCCAAAACAAATGATTTTAAAATGGTTATTATACTGATAAAAACTGAAATTATTACTGTTCTTTGTATTTGTGAACCCACTCACAAATTACATGAATTCCCATATACTGGGAAATTGAAAAAAAAATTAAAGAAAAATTTGTGTTCTTTTCTACTCTTGTCAATTGAGTCTTTAACTTAAAAACATATGAAAAATGGCAAGAATACTGCTAGGTTGCCCCCCCCCCCCAAAATAGTAAATTTACCAGCTGCAGCTACTTTCAAGGTGAAAATAAATAACTATATTGTTAATAACGTTAATACCGTTGAAACACTTATGGATAAGGTATTTGTTTTAAAATAAAAAATAAAATGGTTTAACTAGATTGAATTTTATCATGGAGGTAAAACATCTGTTCAATAATTTTCATTTCTTTTGAAGTTACATAAGGACACTTTGTAATAAATGTTTATGGAATACTCAAAAAGCATGTTGTTTGTGAAAATTGTATCATCTTCAGTTTTGAGTCACTTCCACTTTTCATCAAAAATGAGAACTGAAAGGAAAAGATTGCAACGAAATCATGAAAAATCTGCTGAATAAAATCATCTGAAATTTATGAAAGGCAAAAACAAACATTGCTTGAGTTATTCACAGATGTTTAAGCATCTTGCTTTTATATTCCTTAAAAATAGTTGCCTGTCCATCCTTTGATGCCCACATTTATCATAGCAAAATTACGTGCCGTATCCTGAAGCTACGTTTGTAGCTTCTCAAGTTGTCTGGACTTTATGCAATAAGTTCAACGACATCCCACGAAATTCCGGTGGTGCCATGGCCAGCAATATTTTACAGTCAAGACAGCACATACGGAAAAAAGTCCAGTCATATCCTTGCGCCAAAAAATACATTCCTCATGTTTGGTCTGATTTCGGCAGACGAACCGATTTGGCATCTGTTTTCCAGTCTTCGCACTCGCATACATCATATTGTTGGCACGGACCTCGATGTCCTATTTTGTGATTCTGAAAAGTACTTTGGCCTGTCGCATAATAAACCAACACCACTGCACTCAATGCATGATCGCAATATTAACCCGCAGGACGAGGTATGCTTCTCGAGGATTATGTCATTATTGTTTTCAAGTAGCACATTTGCCGAACCTACATGTATTCTCATTCATTCGGATACAGAAAGAGACCGAGTAAGGTATCACGGCCAGGACGGACTCAACCAGGATCCAACCAGGGCACTCAGATTTCGTTGCACTCAAATAAAAGGGCGAATCTATAGTAGTGTTCTGAATCGTTCGTTGTATTATGATTTTTTCTGTCTTTCGGTAGAGTCAATGACAGTGGGAATGTTCGGCATACTGTTGTGAAGTTTCCTTTTTGGAATTCGTGTCACCTTCCACACACGCAGATGTTTCTGTGTCGAGAATAATGAGTATGTCCTTTTGATAGAGTTGGCTATAAAAAAGATTCAGGTTTATAGCATTCATAAATTTATGGCGTCCCTTCTCCGACTAGGATGGCTCGTAGAGTAAATTGGGTAGCCAAGGTTGTTTTGATACTATCGGCTATCGGATTTGATTTTAAAGTAGTCATTTAAAGCGTTCAGTTTTGTTGCAACAATATTAATATGGGAATGCCATTGATAACGCTTGTTTGCAGGACCATGAAAAAGCCACAAAATAAATAAAGTCCACTATATGAAACCTAAATTCTCCGGTTTCATCTCAGACCTCCTCTACCACGAGTCGCTTGTCCGTCGATAGGGAAACTACTATCGTTATTGCATCTATTGTATCGAGAAACACATTAACACGATATTCCTTCGTGGGACAATTTTGGTTATTATAATCATCCTGACTGTACATAAAATGTCCATTTATTTATTTTTCTTTCATAAAAATCTGCGTTCTCAATTTGATATGCATTGCAAAGAGGCGTTCCGGACAGTATTTTGTTTGTTTAGCATCCCTGCAGGATTCTGAATTATTAAATGTTTGTGGGAATCTTAGAAAAAGGTTTGCAGCAATGAAATGGTACTAGACTATGCGAAATGGAAACTCTGCTTAGAACTTGTGCTAATGTCCCAAATTGGCCAAAATTAAAGAAGTTAAGTGCATTTGGAAACGAGTTTTTCTACCTGCTGTACAACTATGACAAGAAATTTCATCTTCATCCAATATCAATGCACGTAGACAATAATCTTTCAGGCATGCATCTTCAATTTTCCGCTTGCTTAACATCCAAGCATTTCCATGCTACAAAAAGTTATGTCTGGTCGTGCATGGAATCTATTTTTTCCGTGCACGTAGCTAAATTGTGAGTTATTTTCGTCCCGACACTGTTTTCCCTGTCCGTGATTTGATGCAGTCACGTATATCCTAGTTCCACCTTATTAGTAGTTTCGACCAGAATCAAACAACCCACCAAGGTGATGTTTGTTGAACATCGCATACAACAAGGAAGGCAAGGTGCTCTGCTGAGACGCTATAAAAATGCACTTTCCGTTTATTTACGTCTAACACGACCAACCCTTCCTCTGTTTACGCCATTAATTACTCATTTTGGGGTGAAATGCGGTGTAAATTTATCGTTGTCTGTTGTCACCTCGCGAAGCAATTTTGGTTTTCGGTTGCCTTCCGAGTTGAAGCTATCTTAATTTTTACGATGCATTAGTGTTTGATTTATGACTAGATAATATTTTAGGAAACTGATTTGCTTTAAGATAATAATTTGAAATGTTGGATTATTTTGAGTTGAAATCAGGATCAAATATAAACTTATAAAAACTACTTCGAACCTCCAAAAATTTCGATATTACCTGTTGCTTTCACGTTACCACAGAAATCACATTGTCATATGATAACATGGCTACAAATATATATATCTAGCATTCAGGTTCCGAAATAGCAAAATTCCAGCAAAAAATCATATAGAATTGAGCTTCTCTAGACCTCGGCTGACAGCAATATCATTAACATGCAAAAAAAAAATAGGTGAGACTATGAATACTTGAAAACTATTTTTGCATACGTGATTTAGCATTCGAATGATTTAACTATCATCTATGTACTTTCTTCCTTGGTATCTTCTCTACTCCTTGAGATCCTAGTGCTTATTGTTCTTCCAAAGGAGCTACTCTTCATCAATTGGCAACAATTGGAATCTAGTTTTCTACCCATAGGTTGACTGTCTGCTTCCTAAGGTCCTACCAAGCCATTTTTTAAATGAGATCTCTTCTTTTTACATTAAGAGCTTCAGGTGTTATTTCATACAGCTTTGAAGTTGAGATTTATGCAGAGAAGTTGCTAGGACGCTCCTGAACATTCCAATCATTTTGGAAGCATTGGCAGTGCAGGTACAAACTTCACCTTTTGAAGCTAGAGTTCAGCTTATAATAGGATGCTCCACACAGAATCAGGGAATACTTTCAATGCAGAGTGTCCCAACGAGAATTTCACAAAATATCGGAAAGATCGATACATTCTGTGTCAGTCTCTTCTTCATCAAAACACATGCAAAAGTATCCGAGAGTCGAAAAACTTTTTTGGGAATCCAAATTAATCAAGCATCGTTCTTAGGGATAGTAATACTTCTAATTCCGAACTAAAAAAGCTCTCACTAGAAGCGCATAAATTAAATGAAAATCAGCTAACGATGTAAATTTAAATTCAGAGACGAACGCAAAGAGAAAAATCCACAAAAAACTATCCCAAAGCTTCAATAACCAAAAAATTATCAAAAAATAATCAAAAACAATAGATCGAGTGGAACATGTGTAAGATTGCACACTTGCCGTTTTTAACTTCCCAGTATGTGGGAAGTTCTTGTAATCGCCTCGAAAATCGAAATTGAAATTTTCATTTTTTCTTTACGTTTTGAGGTCTATAGAGTATATCTAAAGTGTTTTTAGAAAGAAGTATGTATGTTTGTGTGTGTGTGTGTGTGTATGTACGTACGTACGTACGTGCGTTCGCAGGCAGTTTTTCTACGAGCATAACTCACGTAAAAAAAGTCGTATCGACTTCGTTAAGATGTCAATCGAAGCGTCTTTGCAATCTTAAGAGCTGATTAGTTTTTGGGACACTTCGGTCGGGGCCATTTGCTGTTTTCACCCCTTGAAGGTCAACCATGTTATGCGCTATATCTCACGAACCAAACATGCGATTTTCATCATTAAGGTGTCAATCGACGGGTATCAAGATTTTTATGAATCTATCAAATTTTTAAAAAAAACCGTTGGATCCGTTTTTTAATTTTTTTAATTTTTTTAAAAAAAGTGCAAAAAATTAGGTTTTTTTCCAAAAACACAAAATTTTTAACCTGATTTTCAAACCTAAGTAATCAATGTTTATATTATTTATATACTCCAAATAGTTTTTGTGTAAAAATCAGCAAAATTTTTTTCATGTTTACAAAAAAAATTAAATAAAAAATAAAAAAATCATTAAACGTTCAAGGTCATTTACGTCATTCATTATATCTCGAGAACCAAATATAATCTTTCCATCATTAAGGTGTCAATCGACGCGTATCAACCTCTTTATGATGTTTTTATATTTTAAAAAAATTGTTAAAGCGTTTTTTACGATTTATTAATTTTTTTTTAGAAAAGTAGTGTTTTTTTCATAAAAAATTTCATTTTTAACCTGATTTGCACATCGTAATAATAAATGTTTATAGAATTTATAAACTTTTATCAATTTTTGTAGAGAAACCAGCAAAAACTTTTCTCATGATTACAACCAAATTAAATTAAAAATAAAAAATCATTCAAAGTCACCATGTAAAAAGGGTTTATTCGAATCATTATACCTAAAATCTCTTATTCTAAAGACATTGTTGTATAGTCAATCAAAGTTTATTAATATTTGTAAAATTTGAGCAGATTTTCAATAGTCTTCACAGCACCATGTTTAACTTTAATGAAAAAACTGCTTTGTAACCTGTCCCCACTCCGATTGATCCGCATGAATAATCAATCAAACCAATGCACCAAAATCCTTACGTAATCAATTGACGCTCGCGTAGATGTTACGATTAATATTAAATCATTCCAATAATTTTTATGAGAGGTACATTTTTATTATTTGAAGTAGTATTATTTCCATAACTTTTATTGTGTTTAATATTTTTTTATATCTATGTAGATATTACTGGGAAGTTGACCGTGTGGACCTCATGGGTCGCACCTCACGGCTTGTTTATCTTGTTCTAGTATTTGATTATAGAGTGTAATCACCTCTTACTGGATTAGTTAGAGATCATGGTAATGAGAGCAGAGAGCCTAGCGAGAGCTGGAACTGAGCACCCCATGTTGGCTATCCTCTAGCCTCATTAAGCTAGGGTTTAAGCACTATAACATGGAGGCTGCAAACTGGGCCTAGCTTCTGGAAGAAACCTGTAGAACTTGGCACGCACTAAGCTCAAAACACAATAAACAACTCCTCAACACGAGCCGTGAAACATTCAGTTTAATTATATCCTTATTGTTGGAGCATTGTATGATTGGCAGATATACAGGAAGATTAGGTGTTTCTTTCAACTAATTCTGTCGAAGCTGCGATCGGAAGTCTAAGAAGAAGAAACGATTCATTATTTTCTGTCCGGATGCCCAGCACTATCCAGGAAATGCATGCAAATCTTAGTCTCACCTTTCCTGGACAACCTCAGCTGATTTAAACATTAGCTGCATAGCCAGCTTCATACCGTCCTTATCTTTTGTGGTATCACGATGGGCCTATCGTGGCCTAAGTGAGCCATCTTTTGATAAAGGGGGCCGCCACTAGAACCAACCAACCAATCAAGTCATTAGTGATTATCTAATATGCGCGCAAACTTATACCACCCTACCCTACTCTAAACTGTTCTCATCCTACCAACAATATCCCGAATCCAAACTGTAATCTGTATCACATTAGCCCAGATCATGCGTGAAATTTTCCTATATGGCGCATATTTTTCCAGCCAAATAACGCAATATCCGCCTCTCGCGTGCTCCTAGTGCGCAGATCGAGCGCATAGAGCACCCATAGTGAGCCTTTCGCGAGCACGTAGCGACCTCTAGCAAGTCCCTAGCGAGCCTTTGTGAGTGGCTCCTGCGGCGGGCTCATTGGGAAGACTTTACACATGATTAGGACTAATATGATACAGATGCCAGGGAGATTAGGGATACTTGTCGGTAGGCTAAGGGCACTTTAGAATACATCCCAGGCTGATTTTTGCATAATTTCAACTGACTCGGATCTACATTGGATGTTGCTCATCAACTAGGATTTTAGGGGCCATCCATATATTCCGTCACACTTCAAGGGGGACGGGGAGGTGGGGGTATTTAAAAATGTTACTAAGTAGTGTAACATGGAAGGAGTCTAGCAAATTTTCAAATTAGTTAAAATTATTTAATTAGTCAACTAATTTTAAAATTGAAAATAAAACAAGCCGCGAGGTGCGACCCTTGAGGTCCACACGGTCAACTTCCCAGTAATATCTACATAAACATCAACAACATTAAACACAATAATAATTTTGAAAATAATACTACTTTAAATAATAATAATGAGAGGTATGCATAGCAGTAACAGGAATGAGTTAATATGAATCATATCGTCTACGGGCGGGTCCATTGATTACGTAAGGTTTTTGGTCGATGGGGGACAGATTGAATATTCACGCGGATCAATCGGTGGGGGCCTTTTCTACGTTATTTGTTATTTTCACATCCATGCTTGAAAGACAAAACAGCGCTAGCAAAAATGAATGCAGTTTTTGTTATTACGACAACTGAAGACATTTTGTCGCGTGATGGCCATTTTGAATAGTTGCGGTCAAAACCACTAGCACTTCGGCATAATCACTGAATTTGTATTTTTTCACGATTTTACATCAATGAAACTAATAATTATTTCTTATTTTCTGTTGGTTTTGAGAAACATTGATAATGCAGTCAAAAATAGATTATATTGCATGTAAAAAGTAAAATATATGTACTACAAATGATGAAGGAAGTAATTGAAATCTTACGAATACTTAAGAACAAAACTCCTTAAAACTACAATTTTTTATTTGATGAAAGCATATGATCTTAAAAAGTGTCGACTACAAAACATTTTACCATTCAAAACGTTGATTAGCACAATTGAAAATTTGATTTGATTTGTATTGGTTTTCAAAATTGAAGCAGTTTTTTCATTAAAGTTAAAACACGATTCTGTGAAGACTATTGCAAATCTCCGCAAATTATGCAAATAATAATAAATTTTGATTGACTTTACAACAATGTCTTTAGAATAAAGGATTTAAGGTATACAAATTCGTATGAACCCTTTTTACATGGTGACTTTGAATGATTTTTTATATTTTTTATTCAATTTGTTTTGAAATCATGAGAAAATATTTTGCTAGTCTCTACAGAAATTGATAAAAGTTTATAAATTTTATAAACATTTATTATTACGATGTTTATTTTATTAGTTATTAATTATTATTTTTATGAAAAAAACATTAATTTTCAATATTTTTTATTAAATTGAAAAAAGGCTCTAAAGATTTTTTTTAAAATTTAAAAACATCATTGAAGTGTTAATACGCGTCGATTTACACTTTTATGATGCAAAGATTATATTTGGTTCTCGAGATATAATGAATGACATAAATGACCATGAAGGTCATGATGACTTTTAATGATTTTTTATTTTTAATTTAATTTTTTTTTGTAATCATGAAAAAAAAATTGGTGGTTTTTTACAAAAACTGTTTGTAGTATATAAACTATATAAACATTGAGTACAGCGTCTTGAAAATCAGGTTAAAAATTTGATGTTTTTGAAAAAAAAAAACAATTTTTGGCACTTTTTTTCAAAAAATTGAAAAACGGCTCCAACGATTTTTTAAAAAATTTGATAGAATCACGTAACTGTTAATAGGCGTCAATTGAAACCTTGATGAAGCAAATCGTATGTTTGGTTCGCGAGATATAGCGCATGCCAGCAATGACCTTCAAGGGGTGAAAACGGCAAGCCCTCCGACCGAAATTTTCCAAAAACTAATCAGCTCGTAAGATTGCAAAGACGCTTCGATTGACACCTTAACGAAGTCGATACGACTTTGTTTACGTAAGTTATGCTCGTAGAAAAACTGTCCGCGAACGTACGTACGTACACACACACACACATACATACTTCTTTCTAAAAACACTTAAAATATACTCGTAAGACCTCAAAACGTAAAGATATGTTGAAAATTTCAATTTCGATTTTCGAGGCGATTACAAGAACTTCCCATATACTGGGAAGTTAAAAAAGGATTCTCGGTTAAAAGTATTTACATTGTTAATATTTTGGGATTAAAATGTTTAAAATTCGTATCCTCAATGAGTTTGTTACGTAATAAAATCTTTGAAAATGTTACTAAGCGTTACATGGGGAAGAGGGCAGTTAAAATACTCTAAAAATTGCGTTACGTAACATCTGGATGGTTCCTTATTGCGGAGACTTGTGAATGGTACCAAGTGGTATAGATCATAGATAGATATAGGTCTCAGAATGTGATGATGCTGAGTTTTTTTGTCGGAAGCACGTGCGCAATGTGATACGGGATACTTGTTGGTAGGACGAGAAAACTGTGGAGTACACATTTGCGTGGACAAATCGCTCAGATGAGCGTCGTATTAAGAGTTTGCGACTCCCATATTGAGGATTTTATGGATACTCATTGAAGAATGAATTTCCATTTATTGAACATCAGGTACTATCAGTATCGTTGACTTTCATAATCTTCTTTTCATAAAAGTGGCGGTTGTCGTTAAGGGTTGTTCTGACGAATTATTTCCTCCTCTCAGATACTGTAGAGATGGTGATTTCTGATAGGCGAGCTGAATACAGCAGAAACGTTGTTAGTTTTCATATTCATTTGCTGAATTCTTAAGCCATCGTAAAATAAATCAAATACATAAAATTATCTAATATGATCGAACTGAAGATAATCAAAATACCGTCCATGCCGAGCGCCGCCTTTTGCTCATACTCTTCGCTAAAACTTCAAGTGTACGGTTTACAATACTTAGAATTTGTTATAAATTCTAGAAAAAACACAGTGTTTGACAATCCTCTAAAATTTTATTTTATTTTTATACAAAGTAGTGCATGCCCATGCATGGTTTTAGACTCAATGGATAAGAAACAAGTCGGAACACTTAAGGGAGAAGGTATTAAAAGACATTTTTGCAAACTGCATAATGCATAATATCTCAAAAAATTTGAGTCAAAATTTCATACCGATTGAAAAAATTGACGAAGTTATGAGTTATGATAGAATTATACCAGATTTTTTAGTGTTCAAAACTTTAAAGCGTTTTCCCCACAAATCACGTTTTCAAAATCGGTGCCTCTCATAACTTCAAAACTAATGCACCGATCCTTTTGAAATTTTCAACTTTATCTCTATACATAATTTACGAGGTAACAGTGGAGAGTTTTTTTTTTCAAATTTATTGATAATTTTTATTTTACAATAACAAATTACCTGATTTTTTCGCAAAAAATCGCGTTTTTCACTTCAAAGTGTTCCAAAAAATGAAAAATTGAAATTTCAAAAAACCCTCCCAGCATTATCTGGCAAAAACTATTATCTAGCGAATGAATTCTAAGGGAAGTTCTTGTAATCGCCTCGAAAATCGAAATTGAAATTTTGAACATATTTTTACGTTTTGAGGTATTACGAGTATATTTTAAGTGTTTTTAGAAAGAAGTATGTATGTGTGTGTGTGTGTGTACGTACGTACGTACGTATGTACGTTCGCGGACAGTTTTTCTACGAGCATAACTCACCTTAAAAAAAGTCGCATCGACTTTGTTAAGGTGTCAATCGAAGCGTCTTTGCAATCTTAAGAGCTGATCAGTTTTTGGGACACTTCGGTCGGGGGATTTGCTGTTTTGCACGTTTGAAGGTCATTTCGGTCATGCATTATATCTCGCGAACCCAAAGTACGATTTGCTTCATCAAGGTGTCAATCGACGCGTATTAACATTTATGTGATTCTGTCAAATTTTCAACAAAATCTTTGGAGCCGTTTTTCAATTTTTTGAAAAAAAGTGTAAAAAATTGTTTTTTTTTAGAAAACATCAAATTTTTAACCTGATTTTCAAGACGCAGTAATCAATGTTTATATAATTTATATACTTCAAAGAGTTTTTGTAAATTTTTCTTCATGATTATAAAAAAAATTAAATTAAAAATAAAAAATCATTAAAAGTCATCATGACCTTCATGGTCATTTAAGTCATTCATTATATCTCGAGAACCAAATATAATCTTTGCATCATTAAGAAGTCAACCGACGCGTATTAACATTTTAATGATGTTTTTGAATTTTCTAAAAAATCTTTAAAGCCATTTTTTTAATTTAATAAAAAAATATTGAAAATTAATGTTTTTTTCATAAAAATAATAATTAATAACTAATAAAATAAACATCGTAATAATAAATGTTTATAAAATTTATAAACTTTTATCAATTTCTGTAGAGACTAGCAAAATATTTTCTCATGATTTCAAAACAAATTGAATAAAAAATATAAAAAATCATTCAAAGTCATCATGTGAAAAGGGTTCATACGAATTTTTAAATCTTTTATTCTAAAGACATTGTTGTAAAGTCAATCAAAGTTTATTATTATTTGCATAATTTGCGGAGATTTGCAATAGTCTTCACAGAATCGTGTTTTAACTTTAATGAAAAAACTGCTTAAATTTTGAAAACCAATACAAATCAAATCAAATTTTCAATTGTGCTAATCAACATTTTGAATGGTAAAATGTTTTGTAGTCGACACTTTTTAAGATCATATGCTTTCATCAAATAAAAAATTGTAGTTTTTAGGAGTTTTGTTCTTAAGTATTCGTAAGATTTCAATTACTTCCTTCATCATTTGTAATACATATATTTTACTTTTTACATGCAATTGAACCTATTTTTGACAGCATAATCAATGTTTCTCAAAATCAACAGAAAATAAGAAATAATTATTAGTTTCATTGATGTAAAATCGTGAAAAAATACAAATTCAGTGATTATGCCGAAGTGCTAGTGGTTTTCACCGCAACTATTCAAAATGGCCATCACGCGACAAAATCTTTTCAGTTGTCGTAATAACAAAAACTGCCTACATTTTTGCTAGCGCTGTTTTGTCCTTCAAGCATCGATATGAAAATAACAAATAACGTAGAAAAAGCCCCCACCGATTGATCCGCGGGAATATTAAATCAAACCAATCCACGAAAATCTTTACGTAATCAATTGACGCTCGCGTAGATGTTACGATTAATATTAAGTCATTCCAATAACTTTCATGAGAGGTACATTTCCATTATTAAAAGTAGTATTATATCCATAATTATTATTGTGTTTAATATTTTTAATATTTATGTAAATATTACTGGGAAGTTGACCGTGTGGACCTCAAGGGCCGCACCTCATGGCTTGTTTGATTTCAAATAATCCAGCACCAAGCTATGAGGGGCACTGCAATTCTACTTTTTTCCGGGACACGTCCGAATAATTGCCGCCATTGCCGTATTTTTTAATATTTCTTCGTGAAATTGTCGAGTAGGATGCAGTCGGTATGTGCATTGCTCCAAATTGCAGTGACTTCATTAGCTCTCAAATGTACCAAATATCATCCGAATAGCAATTCATTGATACACGCGACCATTAGCCACTTTGGGGTCATGACAATAATAATAATTCCATCCAAGTTTCATATCTTATGATATCATAGGTTGTAACCGTTAGGCGTAAGTACAAAGGAACAATGACTAGATACTTCACATGTTTCACTCTATTAACACGCCACTCAAGTGAACCCCTTTCAATTAGCCAAAGAATTCCACTAAGAATTGATAGAAAGGCCGCTGGCCATTAATCGCTCACATGATGACTCAATAGCCATGGCTAGATACATAGATAAACCTGTGCTCTTCCCAACATATCCATATTATGTCTGAAATAAGATCGAATCAAAGATTTAGGAACGCATAATAGATGTAATAAATGACCATTATTACATGGCCAACCAGTATGCACATACCTAACATATATACGTACTACAAGTCAGCATGGCTAGTTTGGTAGTAAACAAATTTCGAAGTTCAATGAAGTTCAACACCCGGTACCGATGGTAATTGAATTTGATCTTACTCTGATTTATAATGGATTCGATTGGCAATCGAATTTTTGGACCATCTAGGCAACATACATACGTGCTCATCGAATGATTCCTCAATACGAATGAGAAACATGGAAACACGTGTCACTGACGCTGATGTTCAATTGCATCTATGCTATCCCTGCGGAGTACAAGGGTCATTTCTCATCATTAAAAGCCAATAAGTGCTACGTTCCAGAGACACTGCCACTAGGAAGGGTTCTACATACTATGATGGGGGATGATAGTGAAACTTAATCGGAATTTTTTCTCAATCGAAATGTTCAAAACGATCGACGATAAATTTAACTTGTAAGAATTTGTTGGAGGAAAGGAAGCTCTTCCATTAAATCAGTGCTTCATAAAATAATAAAAGATGTGTTTATTGGTATTAATCCTAAAATCTTGCTTTCATTTCCGTCAATTTTTTGTCATATTCAGGGGTGCCTACTGGTGTATCTCATTTATAGGGACACAATTCAAAATTGCTAACGACCCTGAATTTCGAAGGCATTGCTTCAATCAGGACCAACGACCAGTATTGGCTTTGTTTTGCAACTGTCCCCGGTCTCATTACAAGAACTTTCCCATCAGTGCCAATGAATGGTTGAAACAAAATGGCTATATATATATACATATAGTGACCGTCAGCCCAGCTTTGTCACGCTTCCTATGCAGCCGTCAGGCGACAACAATCATCACCCCATCTGAGGTACTGTGTCACGTGTTCTAACTGCATTCGTTAGCCCCTTTCATTATTCGGTGGCCAGGATTGTAAGGTGAACGGATTTAAAACGATACCGAGTTTAACATATAAAAATCGATAATGAATTCAGCTGCAACGTATAAAATGCTTGGGGAGAGGAAGTCCTTTTCAACAGCTCGAAGTGTAAGGAGACGTGAATAAATCGATTTGAGGGAAACGTAAATATAGAGAACTGGTTGGAAAGGGAATGGTAAAAGCAAATAAGCATGTCTTAAAGTAGAATAAACTGGATGGATACCTGATGATATTTAATTGCCCAGTTTTGCAAACATACAATACAACCACCCCAATAACGAAACTTCTTACAACTAATCATTAGAAAATTTGTTATCAGTAACTATGCACCCTATTAGACAATACACTTTATTTCCTATTTTTTTAAATTGTGAGACAACTTGCGCTTGTGCTGCTATAATTTGAGTAAAAAGAAAATAAGGGTTGCATTTTCATTCTAATTAAACACCCCTTATGGGTGCCGTCCGTCCAATCAAACAGAGCTTACACGAGAGTATGCTAAGGATGTGACATGTGGATATGAGAATATGTGAAAAACATCACAGGTGCTTGACTGCGCTCTACATATACTAACAACAGTCGGTGGCTCTAAAATAATCAGCAATAAATCCAAATTAGACGGTATTTGATTGACTTTATCTAATATTTCCAAAAAAATATAATTTGTTACTGTCTTTAGTATAGTATATTGCTGGGTTTTCTTGTTGCTTCGGTTATTCCAGTGTGTTTAGTCATTTTAAAAATGAAAAAAAAATATTGAGACCCAGTTGAATAGATTTAAATGAGACTGTAAATTTCAAACAGTATTTATTATAGTTTTTTCAGTGATTTATAGAGAATTGTAACGCGCATTTTAAGCCCCGGAGTCAAAACTGGTCACGGAATGGATAAAAAGGCTTTCTGGACAATAACCACACCCGCACTCCTAGAAACAATCATAACAATTACGCATAAAGATTCCATCACTCATCTCCCTCGAAAAGACTTACGTTGTTAATAGACTCTCTCTCTCTCTCAGATAATACGATTAACATAATTTAATTATATATAGTATAATGGGTTCTTTTCATAATTACTATTTAAATTATTATTATTTTCATTATTGTTAACTTCCCAGTATATGGGAAGTTCTTGTAATCGCCTCGAAAATCGAAATTGAAATTTTCAACATTTCTTCACGTTTTGAGGTCTATAGATTATATATAAAGTGTTTTTAGAAAGGGAGATGTATGTGTGTGTGTGTACGTACGTCTGTACGTTCGTGGACAGTTTTTTCTACGAGCATAACTCACGTAAACAAAGTCCTATCGACTTCGTTAAAGTGTCAATCGAAGCGTCTTTGCAATCTTAAGAGCTGATTAGTTTTTGGGACACTTCGGTCGGGGAGGGGGGGTTGTTGTTTTGCCCGTTTGAAGGTCATTTCTGTCATGCGTTATATCTCACGAACCCAACGTACGATTTTCTTGAACAAGGTGTCAATCGACGCGTATTGACATTTATGTAATTCTATCAAGTTTCTAAAAAATTTCTTGAAGCCGTTTTTTAATTTTTAAAAAAAAGTGCAAAAAAATGGTTTTTTTCAAAACAATAAATTTTTCATCTGATTTTCAAGTCCACGTAATCAATGTTTATATAATTTCTATACTCCAAACAGTTTTCCTAAAAATGCCATCAAAATTTTTCTCATGATTACAAAAAAAAATCAAATATAAAATCAAAAATCATTAACAGTCACAATGATATTCAAGGTCATTTCTGTCATGCGTTATATATTGCGAACAAAACATACGATTTGCATCGTTTAGGTGTCAATGGACAAGTATTAATATTTTACTGCATCTGTCGAATTTTTAAAAAAATCGTTAGAGCCATTTTTTCAATTTAAGAAAAGAAAAGTGGGAAAAATTAGGTTTTTTTCATAAACAATAAATTTTTAACCTTATTTGCGAAATATAGTAATCAATGTTTATAAAATTTATATACTCCAAACAATTTTTGTAGAAACACCATCAAAATCTTTTCTCATGGATACGTAAAAAATTAAATTAAAAATGAAAAATCATTAAAAGTCATCATGATTTTCAAGGTCATTTTTATCATTTACTATATCTCACGAACCAGATATAATATTTGCATCACTATGGTGTCAGTTGACGTGTACTAACCTTTTTGTGAAGTTTTTAACATCATGCCGTTTTTTTAATTTAACAGAAGAAAATGCGAAAAATTATGGTTTTGTTTCATAAAAATATTTTTTTAACTTGATTTGCACAGCACATTGATATCAGTTTATAAAATTTATACGTTCTTATCAGTTTTTGAAGAGAACCCAGCAAAATTTTCTTCCATGATTGTGAAAAAACTAAATAAAAAATAAAAAATCATTCAAAGTTATCATTTAAAGAGGGTTCATACGAATGATATTACTTTATATCTTTTATTCTAAAAAAAACTGTTGTAAATTCAATCAAAGTTTTAAAATATTTGCATAATATGAGCAGATTTTTAAGCGTTTTTATAGTCTTTTAATTAAAAAAACTGCTTCAATTTTGAAAACCAACAAAATTTCAATCAAATTTGCATTTGCGGTATCAACGCTGAAAATGGTAAAATGTTTTGTAGTCAATACTTTGCAAGATCATATGCTTTGAAAAGCTTTCATCGAATAAAAAATTGTAGTTTTTAGTAGATTCATTCTTTAGTAATCGTAAGATTTCAATAACCGTTATCATTTGTAATACATTTTACTTTTTAAATTCAATTGAACTTATTTTTGACTGCATATATAAAAATTTTCAAGACCAAAAAGGCCCCCACCGACTGATCCGCGTGAATATTCAATCCGTCCTCATCGACCAAAAACCTTACGTAATCAATGGACCCTCCCGCAGACGATATGATTTATATTAACGCATTCCTGTTACTGCTATGAATACCTCTCATTGTTGTAATGTTGTTGATGTTTATCTAGATATTACTGGGAAGTTGACCGTGTGGACCTCAAGGGTCGCACCTCGCGGCTTGTTATTTTTAATATCTATGTAGATATTAATGGGTGTGAGTCCTGAGTTACACACGGACAATTTGTCCTTATGGACCTTAAGGGTCACGGCTTGTTTCCAAACCTCTCATCGCCATTCTGCACATAACGACGCCTTTGGAAGTTGGTCTCATATGATCCTACATGTATGCAATATCGACAGAACTTTGCGCTTAGTACCAGTGATGCCAGTTTTATGCATTTATATCCGATTCGATACATTTGTCTTCTAAACTACTTTAGGTTGCGTGGATACAACACGATATCAACTTTTATTTTTTATCAACATTTACATTTAACATAAATTTATAGTTTTTCAAACAAAGAAAATACGCATTCATGGCTTTTACGATACTGTGCAGTAAAATTTTCTCGTAATATAATTTAATTTACAATATTTTAACAGAATTAATCGACTTTAGCAAAAGTGACCGTCATAGAAAACATACTCTCTAGCTGCTGTTTATTCTTTACCGGTCTGAAGCCAGAGAAAAAGTAAATTCGTATAAAAAACATAATGGAAATAATCAGATAATATTAAATTTTTACACAAAATTAGCTCATCCAGATGCAACGATTTTATGAAAGCTAATTGATGGCTAATTTACTCACCATATCTTAATTAACCTCACAATTGAATCCTGTTGACACTTAGTACAATATATGCGACTGTCTGCTAATAATGAGATATGTACTTGTTTTTTTTTAACTTCCCAGTATATGGGAAGTTCTTGTAATCGCAACCAAACATACGATTTGCATGGTAGAGGTGTCAATCTACGCGTATTAATATTTTTGTAAATCTATCAAATTTAAAAAAAAAATCGTTGAAGCCGTTTTTTAATTTAAGAAAAAAAAGTGCAAAAAATTAGGTTTTTTTTCATAAACAAAATTTTTTTAACCTGATTTGCGTAATTTAGTAGACAATGTTTATAAAATTTATATACTCAAACAATTTGTGTAGAAACACCATCAAAGTTTTTTCTCATGATTACGTAAAAAATTGAACTAAAAATAAAAAATTATTAAAAGTCATCATGATTTTCAAGGTCATTTTTATCTTTCACTATATCTCACGAACCAGATATAATATTTGCATCATTAAGGTGTCAGTTGACGTGTATTAATATCTTTGTGAAGTTTTTAACATTTGTAAAAACTCGTTTCAGCTTTTTTTAATTTAATAGAAGAAAATGCAAAAAATTATAGTTTTTTTCATAAAAAATATTTTTTAACCTGATTTTCACAGCACAGTAATACCTGTTTATAAAATGTATACATTCTTATCAGGTTTTGAAGAGAAACCGGCAAAATTTTCTTCCTTGATTATGAAAAAAATTTAAATGAAAAATAAAAAATCATTCAAAGTTACCATTTAAAGAGGGTTCATACGAATGCTTTTACTTTATTTTTTTTATTCTAAAAAATTGTTGTAAATTCAACCAAAGTTTTAAAATATTTGCATAATTTGAGCAGATTTTTAATAGTTTTTATAGTCTTTTAATTAGAAAAAATTGCTTAAATTTTGAAAACCAACAAAATTTTTCAACACCAAAAAGGCACTCCACCGATTGATCCGTGGGAATATTCAATCTGTCCTCATCGACCAAAAACCTTACGTAATCAATGGACCCTCCCGTAGACGATATGATTCATATTAACTCATTCCTGTTACTGCTATGAATACCTCTCATTGTTGTAATGTTGTTGATGTTTATGTAGATATTACTGGGAAGTTGACCGTGTGAACCTCAAGGGTCGCAACTCGCGGCTTGTTTTAAATTTATTCTCAAATTACAATGAAAACTACGAATTTGCCTACTATGCCTGTACAAATGCCATAAATATTTATTTAATGCATTACATGTAATAATAATAACATGAATAATACATGAAAATAATAATTTTCTATTCGATAAAAAATCAAGTACACAAGAATATTACAATTTGATACACTAGATACGTTTTTATCGTGAATTTTGATGATCAAACAAACTTTTGATAGGGTAGCTCCGCTCAATAATATAAAAAAAACTATTTACTTTTTTTTCATAATTATGAAATAAATTAATATAATGATAATGAGCCATTAATAGTCTATATGAATAAGGGGTTGAAATGAATATATTACTTAATTTCGAATATTCTAATTGAGTCTCAGTTGTGTCAATCATAGCAGTAACGTTTGTATGTTTTAAACAGCTTCTCTATAGTTTTAATACAGCGATTTTTAATTAAAAAATTGCTTAAAAAACTGCTTAAAATTTTTCACAATCAAAATTGCACCTCCTGCAATAAACGTTTTGGAAGTTCAGACGTTTTAAACATTTTTATCAAGCAAAAAATACTTTATCTAATTGCAAAACATATTCATAAGCGATAGATGCGAATAATATTACTTACTGCCCTTTATTGTAACGAGGTGGCTATTATATAGAACCATGTGTTTTATCATTCGTTTGATTGAAAACAATGCTTATGAAATTCAACGCAGATATTTTCAAATTAAATGAAAAAGACCGCAGGAAAATTCAAATGTTTTTCTAAAAAAATATTTTTTTTATCAATTAATTCTCATCAAAATGAATTTTTTTAGGTGTTGTCGTCAAATAAATGATGTTTTGTTATTTATTTCATAATTTCAAAAATATTCATACAAAAACAATAAACAGTTTACAATCGAAGCGTTCGTAACACTTCATATATCTTCCTACCGATATTACGTAAGATTTTATATATATTTTACAAATAACACTGTGCAACAAAAACAGTATCTGAGAAGACAGTAGCGAAAACATGATCCTCAAGACCACCATAAACTTTTCCTGGATAGTTTTAACTAGGTTCGCTCGTAAAATTGCGCCATTAAGAAATTAAATGATAAGGGTTCGACAAATTTATTTAATCATTCTCATACATTTTTGTTTGATTTTTGAAAAAATGTAATCTCAAATTCTTGATTTGAATTTAATGAATTTTTTTTACCAACATCTTATAAGAATATATTTGTAAGGATTTGAACCTCCTAGTCTAGTCGACAACTTTCGGCTACTAGTGTGCTTTTTGGTTAGCAACTTACTAACACTATGCTTGCACATTGATGGAGGTTCATTTACTTCCAGATTATAGGCTGGTTCCATAATTTAATGAAGTGGGGAAGTGTGGTTTCGGGGTGACGGACGGCATCCTCTTCAGGTGCTGTCATTTACCATCCGCCCCACTTCCCCACTTCATTAAATTATGGAACCAGCCCATAATCTGGAAGTAAATGAACCTCCATCAATGTGCAAGCATAGTGTTAGTAAGTTGCTAACCAAAAAGCACACTAGTAGGCGAAAGTTGTCGACTAGACTAGGAGGTTCAAATCCTTACTAATATATACAATAGCGACGTAGACACATACGAACTAAAAATTGACAGTCATTATACTTCGCGGTTGCAAATAATTATAAAAATTAGTTGAAGTATGATGAGTTTAATCCATCAATAAGCCTAATCGTGGTCGTGCTGTCTGGCGGCGGATGGTAAATGACAGCACCTGAAGAGAATGCCGTCCGTCACCCCGAAACCTGACTTCCCCACTTCATTATCATGTAAGAAGCTATAAAAAATCTGGGTTTGCCTATTTTATGACATTCCTGAAAATCTCGTCACGCTGACTCATTTCGGGTTGATTCACATTTTTTTGTCGTGATGAGATTCGAACCTCTGATTGGACGTCTACCATACAGATAATAATCATGCACCTCTAGGCCGTCAACTATGGGAGTAGCATGATAGAGGAGTCAATCACATAAATGAAAACCGAAACATCAAAGACTATTTACATGCGACATCATGCAGAGTCTATTTAGGATTCTATTCAGGATTCTAAAAAAAAGTCTTTTGTTTGCTTTCTTCAAATTTGCATACATTATTTATATTTCGTGCAAGTTAGACTAATAACAATTTTGTTATTGAAATTTACCCTACAATTTTGAACAGTGTAGGTTATTCAATAAAGCGAATAATACTTAGCGATGATTTAAAGAACGTCAACTAGAATTACTTAAAATATTAAAAATATTTGCGCATTCTAAAAAGCAGAGAATTTCCAGAAGTCAATATTTGGACGTCCGCAAGCTAAAAAATAGTTTAACTATTCTAATCTTGATACGACGGTGTACTAACGCCCTTCGAACACATTAAATACGCACGCCATTTGGACACTGCTTCCTAAAAACGTTAAATCGAGTCTTAGAAACACAGATTTTTATCAAAATAAAGATCTTGATTTCTTCAAGCTAAAAAATAGGTTGCATGCTCAATACTTAATACGAAGGGGTGGCAATATTGACGCGCTCATTTTGTATTAGTGTGTATTCAAGTTGGCGCTTGCTACAGCTTCGTATCAAACTTTTAGCTAGGAATCTATTTTTTACGTTACGGACGTTTAAATATTGGTTTAAGGGGAAACAACACTGTACAGTTAAAAAAAATCATTTTTTGGGAATTTGTTTCTCAAAAACCAAACAACATATCGAAATTTTGTGAAAGGATCTATATTGTACAAGTATTTGACATCCTCTTTGATTTTTTTCAGAACTTTAAAAAACAAAATGGCGGCTCCCTAGCATTTCTACAGAAACGCCTTATTTTTTCATGATTTCGCGGCCGGACCGTTTTCTTTTGAAATGTCAAGATTATGGTTATCAAACAAATAATTGCCGATAAAGCATAATAACAGCCAGAGAAGTATGTAGGACTTTTTTTAAATTGATTTTTGACAAAGTGGCGTCATTTTGAAAAAGATGTAAAAAAACGAAAAAAACGCCAGAAAATCGTTAATAACAATTGAAATATGCAACATAAAAAAAATCCTACGTACTTCCATGCAGACACGAGTTTTGAACATATTGTAATAATATCAAGTAAATCGAACAAAAATTGTTTGAGAAAAGAGTCCGGCCAGTTTGAAAAACGTTGTGCCGAGATAAACACGTTTAAAGTTTGAGTTATTGAAAAATCATTATTAAATTTGATATACCTCTAGTCTGCAAAATACGTACTTCAGCGTTTTCTGCTAACGTGCAAATAACAGAGCACAGTTTTGAGAAATTTATATTTAAAATTGTTTTAAATTTCAATACCAACAGCGCACGGGGACACGCGCGGACTGCGCTACGAAAGACCAGTGAGAGGCACCGTGCTAATTTAAAATTTCGAACACTTACAGATTTGTCCACTTTATGAAACTTTGCTACATGATTTCTATGATGATAAAATGTAATTTAGAGCAACAAAAAAAATTTTAATTTCTTGAAAATCCTACAGTGGTTTTCCCCCTTGAGGAAGGTTTGGCACTTTTAGGAATGCGTCAAGTAGGTTCAAAAAAATTAGTAACGGAAAATGAGCCCTATTAAATATGTTAAATGGGGTCCGCCACCCTTTGGTGCGAGATTTTTAGCAGACAAGCTATTTTTATCTTTAAAAGGTCAGAATCAACATTTGCGAAAGCTTGCTTTAAATATGAGCGTTGTTTTGTCATGTGTTTCAAGGTGGGTCTTGCTACTCCTTTGTGTCAATTTTGGATAAAACGTCTATTTTCTAAGCTTGAAAAGGTTACAACCTTTGTTTTAACACACCTTGTTGATTTCCAAAATGTGCCAAATATTTTTTTAACATTATTTATAGCAACGCCTAATGAGCTTAAATATTTATTGTGTTCGAAGAGGTTTGGCACTCCTTCGTATTAAGCTTTGAGTTTTTTAGCTTGTTGACGTTCAACTCGTGTTTTTCGGAAAATTTGGTGATTTTAGGAATGTGGCAAGGAACTTTCATTTTCGTATAGGTTTTTTTTATCGAAGAAATCTTGCGGTCGTCTTTTTATCATTCAATCAATATCATGAGTTGTTGATCATTGACTAGAAATTCAATTCAATTCTCATTCAGTGTAAGATTCTAAGAAAAACACAAGGCTTTCCTTTTAATTTTCTTGGAATGTGGTTAAAATGTGACATTATTTTCCACATATCAGGTTGGAAACCTATTTATAAATTTTATGATATGATGCAGTCATTTGGTCAACCTTATGAAACGATGAACTCAAGTGAAAATATTTTTAATGAAAAGTCAATGGCAGTGTCAGTAGGGGACCAATTTTCCAAAAATGTTTGGGACCAATCGTTTTTAACAGAACTACAAACAGTAAAAAAGTTATTAAAAGAGAAGACTAGAACTGTCAAAACAGTGTAGACTATCAATATCCTATGTTTTACTTATTGGTTTATGCATTTTGAAGGTATTTAAGAAAACATTGGCAATAATGTTTGAATAAGTCGTTTCAATGTGAGTTGTTGATTTTTTACAAAAGAAATCGTAAATAAACAACAGATATTCAATCGGTTTGATTTACTCCCACAATTACAATTATAGTGTCAGAATAATTGTAATAGCAGTTTTATCTTGTTAGGAACGCACGCTATGAAATCTGATTCTAATTAACAATATCTATCAGCGTCTCATGGCATTGATAATTTATTAGCAAAAATACCGCAGTTTATGTTCCATGTAGAATTCTTGTTCGGAGAAACACTACACGTAATGAAGTCATATTCACTTCCATTCGAAAACCATTCACCAGATTTTAATGTCAACAAACGAAAAGTTTATGGTAATTAATGTACACATACAGTCGGTCACAAAAGTACAATTTCATCTTGTATCTTTTATAATAATGTTAAATTTGTCGTATCTTAACTAGCTAGCGTCAACATTGAAAAGGAAGCACTAATTTAAAGTTTAATGTATAGTGTGTCTAAAACACACCGATTTGAAACCGCACTCGTCACGCGGATCATTCATTTTACACAACAAGATTGTAAGAACTCATCTTAGGAAAATCTTTAACTTTGCAACTTGCATTTATTTTTTTCCGTTTAATATGTAATACTACACCTAATAGGCAATGCTGAAGCGCCATCGACAAATGAGACGGCTAATTCAGTACTCATTAACAAAGCGTTCTACTACTCTAAGGTGAATGTCTGATCATAAATAATCCGGTCACCATAAGTTTGACAATTAACTTATGATTTTGTGGGCCACCCACGTCGCACATTGCCGGGTCGTGTGAACTATGTGTTCAATAGATTAAACAAAAGATTTTGTACATAAGTTACTCGTAAGAAATCTGTGCAAAAGGAGTAACGATCGATACAGAAAGAATAGAATAAACTTCATTCTTGTCACACTAGGCAGATAGTTTCATTTTCGATTTTTCTTGCTCCGGTATCGGTACCCGTATAGAATTTTAAAGTACTGAATGATCAATACTGAAAATCTGATTTTATTCCGCACTGCGAATCCATTATAAATCCCGACTAAGTTACTCAATACGATACTGATATTCATTATAAAACTAGAACTTAGGTGATACTGAAAACTCGAAATAATTTGTTACCAATATTCATAACTTAATCAAAACAGAATCGGTATTGAATGTCTGCATCACTGCAATACTGGAATTTTGGATTTCACCGGAGCTTGAGCAATACCCGAAATTTAGGCAATCCAATACTGAAATTCTGGATTTCACCGGAACCTCAGCAGTACTCAAAATTCAAGGCAATGCGATACTCAAATTCTGGACTTCATCGAAACTTAAGCAGTACTCAAAATTGAAGGCAAATGCAATACTGAAATTCGTAGATTCATCTAAACTCAAGCGGTACTGAAATCGGTGGGTCAAACTCTGAGCTCCATAACTGTTAAAATCTTTTTGCAAACACCCTCACGCTTGATCATATCAATCGGTAGCGTTTCCAAAATAGAACGGAAGTTTTTATGATGTCTAACATCGGAATCTCCGTCAAAAGTTGACCTGCTGCTGAAACTTTCATCATTTTGTAAGGGTGCTGTTACTTCTGGATATAATATTTTGCTCCCTCCACTAGCTATGATGAATCTTTGACCTTTCGTGAAGCATTTTTGACAACAAAAGTAACCACCATGTGTTTTTAATTTGCTTCACAGCTGCCATCGCCGGAGCGTCACATATGAATGAATGAATTTTAATAGTGTACGGCTTTGATTGCACGTTAATTCCAACTTTAAGGAGCTGTAATACATCAGCAACGAACCTTTCCAGCACCACATTAAAATTATTCGGTTTACCAGAGACCTTGAATATTCCTATCGGAAAAACTGAATTACATAGATTTTTGACGCATCCGGCAATTATCCAAAAACTGTGACTACTACTTTTTGAAGAAGGTGTTCCATCAATGTTGAATGAAATTTCAAAATGCGTGATATCGTTCTTTGTAATTGTGCGCATGTTGGCTTCAATGCATGTGACCAACGAGTCCTTCATCTCAAAGTGAGTATATTGACCATTGTCTATGTTTTCAATGTAATGCTTTCCAGTATTTTTTGGAGTCTCTAGCATAGATCTGACATTCATAAAACGAAAATTACACTCTTCTGAGAGAATTTTCAGTAGCTTATTGGTGTCATTATGATTAAGTGACACGCGACATGCCCAGTTTCTGATCCTATCTACAAATGATACAGGACTCTGTTCAATTGCGTCTTCTGCGACATCCACCACTTGTTTTTCGTGCTCATTACTTAGAATGTCGCTCCCGTTTTTATAATCAGCTAAATTGGGGTACTTTAGTCTTACAACTGCCTTAAAATGTTGTTAAATTACTGTGAGGGTGGCTTCCTTCTGAATATGTAGTCGGTATTTTGTGATACATATGTTCGGAGCAATTCTCACGTGGGTTCACTTTGACTTTTGTATCAAAATTGATTTTTCTAGGCATTTTTAAAATATATCTTTCCCTAATAAAATGATTGTAAGTGCCAGTGGCTCAGATCGATGCGCGCTCACTTCTTGACAATAAGGAACGAAGGCAACGTGTTCAATCCCAGCTGAATTCATATAAAAAGGTAATTGAAATCTAACATATGTCCAAACCGAACTACATAGATTTGATTAGTTGTACAAACATATGATACAGAAAAGACCAAGTAAATAACTAAAAAGAAAAAATGATTACGTTTCGACTTAATATTTTGATTTATTTATTTATGAGACGAATACTGTAAAAGAATCCGCAAACTGAATTGATTCAGAACTTTCACAAAATTCACCAGTACCAGTGATGCAGTACTCACGTAGTATAGAACCCAGTTCCTAGTGCAATACTGTATCTGTGTCGATATTAGAAACTTATCCAGTATCCAAAATGTTCCGCTATAGTTCTGCATGTATCAGTACTGCCCCATATATAGGGAATACCGATTTAATTCCGTAGGAGTATCGATGTGCTATGCGGGTTGTCCCCTGTATATCAACAAGAGAATGAAGATGAACGACAAACATTACAAATGCATATAGTTTAAAGTTCAATAAAAAATATGCAGAATACATAAGTTCTTGTAATTGCGTAGAAAATCGAAATTGAAATTTTCAACATATCTTTACGTTTTGAGGTCTTTAGAGTATATTTAAAGTGTTTTTAGACAGATCACGCGACAAAATCACTTTAGCCGGCGTAATAAAAAAAATTCATTCATTTTCGCTAGCGCTCTTATGTCTTACAAGCGTCGATATGAAAATAACAAATAACATAGAAGGGCTTTGTAAACTGACCCCGCCCCTGATCCGCGTGAATATTACAAACAATACTTCAGCTTTATGGAACAGAAGAAGTCGCAAAAGGTTTTAAACGGATGAGGATACCCTTAAACTATGAATTAATTCTTATTTTTTTACAAAATTTGTCGAACTTATGATATTTTTTTATGTTTAACGGTAGACTTTTCCTGTCCGGTTTTTGGAGCTTCTTACAAAAAAGAGTCTCAAACAATAATAATGTTAAGTAGTTTCATTTCTCGAGTTTCTGTTTTAATAACTAAATAAGAACACGAATTACTCACATTGAAAATTTTAAACAAATTTATGTTTCTCGCTTTTTCTGTTTCTACATATATTACATTTCCGCAATGGCTATACGTAGACTTTTTCTGCTGAGTGTACTTGACGCGGTCATATCTCCTACTTGCTGTAAAGCTCGCCAATAAATTTTATGCAATTTAGTCGTACACTTGATCATTCGTTGCAATCTACAGGTGTTCGATCGAAGCGATGCATGTTTTAATTATCATTGCTTGTGACACAAATTTAAACCCACTTAACACGCCATTAATTGAAATCGAAACAAAATGAATATTCAAACGTGTGTTAATTAGATCCGATTGCAAGATCATTGATTATGTGAGTAAATAAAACAGTTAAATTTATTAATTGTAGTGGCTAATACAACATTATACTTACTAATCGATGCAGCATTTGCTCTGAATGTTGCGTATGCACGAATACATTGTTTCGAAGATTTGACTTGACTTGAATTAAAATAAAATCATTGAAGTAGGAGTGGAAATGAAATCGATTGAAATATGTGTTTGGTAGGGTCGCATTATAGCCTATAGTTCTCAAAATCCAGCAAAAATTACAAAATGGATGAAAATTCAAATGTAGGTAGTTGAAAGGGATTAACTTTAATATCAACCGAGAACTGTCAGCAGAACGACATGACCTGGGAAACGTCACATTAGGCCACCAACTGATGGTGATCGGAAAATATCATAACCCGTCGCCGGAACGGAATGCATGAACTTGATACGAAGACATGAAAAATCATCAATCTACGATGATCGAAACGAGATCCGTAAAAGCTCGATGTGTAAGAGGAATTGGCGGAGTAGGGCACCTTATTGAAATTAGATGGAGAAGATTGGCTTTCAGGATTTGGCGGTTGCCTGGGAGGCGGCAGATTTGATGTAAAAAAACTGATCAGTGAGCCCCGACACCGATTGGAAATAGGAGCCAAGCTGCGATTTGCAGCAAACATCTCATAACTGACTTCAAACCGGTGAATGAACGATTATGCGCGATCCGTATGAAAATGAAGTTCTTTAATGTATGGCTAATCAACTGTCATGCTCCAACTGAAGAGAAAGAAGAAAACGTCAAAGACGAATTCTACAACATCCTAGAAAGGACATACGATTCACTACCCTCAAATGATATCAAAATCCTACTAGGGGACTTTAACGCTAAAGTTGGACGAGAAGAACCTCACAGAGGGACAACGGGAGAGCATAGTCTCCATGAAAGTAACAACAACAATGGTCAGCGACTAGTTGATTTTGCGACCAGCAAAAACATGGTGATAAGCTCTACCTACTTCCAACACCGCGACATCCACAAACAAACTTGGATGTCACCCGATGGACGAACCTTCAACCAGATCGATCACTTCGTCATCGAAAAAAGAGCTGCTACAAGTGTGCTTGACGTTAGATCATACCGTGGTGCTAACTGCGGCTCAGACCACTATCTCGTCAAGACAAAATATCGCTGCCGCATAACAAGATGCACCACCAAGGAAGAGAGCAGGACTCCTAAGTTCAAGGTGGAGTGTCTGAAAAACGAAACAGTAGCAGCAACTTATCAATACACCGCCGGCAGGTCCGGACACATCGCTTGAACAAATGTGGTCGCAGCTTAAAGAAGGCGTAACATCAATAGCGGAAGAAACCGTAGGAAGACAAATGACGTCGAAAAGAAACGATTGGTTTGACAAAGAATGTGAAGATGCTCTCAAAAGTAAAAAAGAAGCCTATTTACAATACATTGAAAGACCGACAAGAGCCAAGAAGCAAAAATATGACGAGCTAAGACGGTTAGCTAACCATCAGTAACTACATCCCTGCCAATAACGATTCCTAAAGATGCTGACCTATGCAGTCCATCTTCGTCAATACCATCTATTGAAGAGGTGCAAGCAGCCATACAACAGCAAAAACCAAATAAAGCACCCGGAATCGACAATTTACCAGCAGATCTCCTTCAAAAAGGTGGACCAATACTAACACACTGCCTCCACCAGATCATCTCCAAGGCATGGGTCGATGAAAAATTACCTGATGATTGGCGGACGGCCATCATATGTCCCATACATAAGAAAGGAGATAAGCTTGGATGTGACAACTACAGAGGCATTTCACTACTGTGTACGTCCTACAAGATCCTCACCAAAATTATTGAAAAAAGATTGACACCGTACACTTCCACAATAATTGGCGAATACCATGGCGGATTCAGATCCGGTATGTCGACGATAGATCAACTATTCTCAGTAAAACAGGTGCTGGAAAAGTGCTGGGGATACAATATTGACGTGCACCAGGTCTTCGTAGACTTCCAACGAGCATACGATAGTATAGATCGAAATATACTATATGAAATAATGCTTGATTTTGGGATACCCATCAAACTAATACGGATGACCAGACTAACGATGACCGACACACGATCTAAAGTCAGATGTCAAGGAGATCTGACTCAAAGCTTCGACACCAGCTCAGGTCTTAAACAGGGTGATGGCCTCACCCCCACACTCTTCAATTTGGCCCTAGAGTATGTCATCAGGAAGATTACAGTAGACAATGCGGGAACGCTACTCTTTAAGTCTACTCAAATAGTAGCGTACGCCGATGACATCAACGTCATGGCCCGATCTCTATCTCGTGCCAAAGAAGCGTTTACTGAGCTGGAGTCAGCGGCCTTAGGCCGCTAAGGGTCAATGTGAACAAGACCAAATATAGCACCCAGTCAAGGAAAAAGACGCCAAATAGACAAAACATGACAATAACTAAATACAGTGTGGAAAGCGTTAACTCTTTTATTTATCTTGGTGTCAACCTCGCCAAAGACGGGAATGAAAAGGACGAAATTGAACAGCGAATTGGTCTAGCCAATAAAATATATTTTTCAGTCCTCTCGGTAATTAAAAGTAACAAAGTGCACCGAAAAAATAAGCTGCGCGTCTATAAAACGATCATCCGTCCTGTATTGATTTACGGATGTGAAACATGGACTTTGACTCAAGCCTCAGAAAAAAGGATTGACGTCTTCGAACGCCGCATTTTGAGACGTATTCTGGGGCTCTTGAAGGACGGACCGGACTGGCGAATCCGGTACAACCATGAGTTGTACGCTCTTTATGACGAGCCACCGGTATCGATTCGGACGAAACTGCTACGACTTCAGTGGGTTGGCCATGTGGAGCGTATGGACGACAGGCGAACTCCCAAGCGCTCCATGAAAGGCCGAGCAACAGGAAGCCGCCCACCAGGAAAACCACGCAAACGATGGGAGGATGCAGTTGACAACGACAGCGAATCCTTGCTGGGATTCGCTAATTGGAGGACGCGGTCGCTGGACCGAGACAGTTGGAGGCAGTGTCTTCGGGAGGCCAAGGCTCGATTTGGGCTGGTGCGCCATTGATGATGATGATGGTGATGCGATTTGCAGCAGCGGTAACAACTTGGCTGGACTCGATGAGTTGGCTCAAAAACAGTTTCTCAAAATTCTGGGAAAAACTCAATAAACGCTAAATTTTCTTCCATGGTAATTTGCTATCATTACAAATTAAATTTGGTTTCAAACAGTTGACATGAAAATAAACGAACACATGTACCTAACATACATTTACTAAAAGGTAATTTAATGTGTACAATGGCATATCAATATTGCTTAGAAAAATAAGTTTGAACTTTATGTACAACAATTAAAATAAATTCCAAACATAATATTAGTATGTCTAAACCTATTTACAAGTTTTAAAAATATTTCGTATCATCTGAGAAATATATAAAATATTATCTGCTTCTAAAGATAGAATACAAATCAATCATTTTTTTTAAATTTACAGAAACAGTCGCCAAGCAACTACCAGTAAGCCTATGATGCCAGCTGTACTATCAGTCCTAGTTGCAGAAGATGGCTCAGCAGACTCTAAATCCGACTTTCGAGATCTCCTGGGGCTGAAAATCACCTGCGGCTCAACTCTCGGCCGATAGCTCCAATCAATTTTATTGGTTTTGGCTATCCTGGCAAACACTTTTGCTGATGCCTTCGGCGTTCGCGTTCTATTCGGATGAGTGAAGTCCACGTGGTACAGTCCGAATTTTTCCCTGAATTGAAAAAAAGGAATATCAAATATAACATAAAATATATGCAAGTTAGTTAACATAAGATAATACACAGTTAAGAAAGCCGGGGAGCAATTACTTTTGCTTATGTTTTCCCGCTTTAATAAGCCATGAATAGTACCAATACTTACGTATAGCCAGCTTTCCACTCAAAACTATCCATTAAGCTCCAAGCAACATATCCTTTAATATTGCAACCATCCTCAATTGCGTCCAAAACTGACGTCAGATACGAATTGAAGTAGTCTATGCGATTCAAGTCGTTAAGTCCTCCCTTGTCGCTTACACCATTTTCCGTGATGATTACAGGAGGATTATTGTATTCCTTTTTAATCCACATCAAAAGCTTGTACATGCCGAAAGGAACAACCTGCAAAACATAGAGGAAAACACAGGATACAGAACGGAACTGTTAGTGACGAGGTATGCTCTTGACTTGTTAAGAGTCCTTTTGCAGTGTATTGCGCGTGATACTATCTATGTATTTTTGTGTAAAGATACGTCTGCATATAATTAGAATGCCTAGACAGCCAGTCAAAGATTTTTATCTATAATAATGATAGTATGAAAGGAAGGGTGGATTACTGACTAATACTTCTTGATTTGGTGTAATTTGAATTACACATTGCGCTTGTTCTAGGTGCATGATTTTTCACGGGGTTTTATGAATGTATTTTTTATCCGTTTGCATGTGTGGTTAAATAATGTGTCTACATTTTTTTTAAACAGTGATTAGCATGCAACACAGTATTATTTTATTAGTATTTCCATTTTAGTAGTATTTCCATAATTATTATTGTGTTTAATATTTTTAATATCTTTTTAGATATTACTGGGAAGTTGACCGTGTGGACCTCATGGGTCGCTTCTCACGGCTTCTCTCGACTTCTCGTAAAAGTTATTGGAATGATTTAATATTAATCATAACATCTACGCGAGCGTCAATTGATTTAGTAAGGATTTTGGTGCATTGGTTTGATTGATTATTCACGCGGATCAATCGGAGGGGGGACAGGTTACAAAGCAGTTTTTTCATTAAAGTTAAAACATGGTGCTGTGAAGACTATTGAAGATCTGCTCAAATTTTGCAAATATTAATAAACTTTGATTGACTTTACAACAATGTTTTTCGAATAAGAGATTTAAGGTACTATGATTCGAATGAACCCTTTTTACATGGTGACTTTGAATGATTTTTTATTTTTAATTGTTTTTTTGTAATCATGAGAAAAGTTTTTGCTGGTTTCTCTACAAAAATTGATACAATTTCATAAATTCTACAAACATTTATTATTACGATGTGCAAATCATGTTAAAAATGAATTTTTTTATGAAAAAAACACTACTTTTCGAATTTTTTCTTAATAAATTTAAAAAACGATTTAACAATTTTTTTAAAATATAAAAACATCATAAAAATGATAATACGCGTCGATTGACACCTTAATGATGGAAATATTATATTTAGTTCTCGATATATAATGAATAACGTAAATGACCTTGAACGTTTAGTGATTTTTTATTTTTTATTTAATTTTTTTTGTAATCATGAAAAAAACTTTTGCTGGTTTTTTCACAAAAACTATTAGGAGTATGTAAATTATATAAACATTGCATCCTTAGGTTTGAAAATCAGGTTTAAAGTTTCGTGTTTTTGAAAAAAACCTAATTTTTTGAATTTTTTTTCAAAAAATTAAAATACGGCTCCAGGATTTTTTTTAGAAACTTGATATAATTACAAAAATGTCAATACGCGTCGATTGATACCTTGTTCAAAAAAAAACGTACGTTTGGTTCGCGAGATATAACGCATGACAGAAATGACCTTCAAAGGGGCAAAACAACAAACCCTCGACCGAAGTATCCCAAAAACGAATCAGCTCTTAAGATTGCAAAGACGCTTCGATTGACACCTCAACGAAGTCGATACGACTTCGTTTACGTGAGTTATGCTCGTAGAAAAAAGTGTCCACGAACGTACATACGTACGTACGTACGTACATACATACACACACACATACATCTCCCTTTCTGAAAACACTTTATATATACTCTATAGACCTCAAAACGTAAAGAAATGTTGAAAATTTCAATTTCGATTTTCGAGGCGATTACAAGAACTTCCCATATACTGGCAAGTTAATAAGCCATTTATATTTGATTGTTGTAGTAAAGCCAGATGTGTGTCAAGCAAATGAAGTGGATGCAATTTTACTTGCTCTTAAGACAGTGAATGTTGGTCAATTTTCTTACTAAGTCGAGCAATTTTGATGTCAAATTCAACGATTTAAAGACTGAGTGTTGAAGCTAATCATAATAGTATAGTAAGTAATAATATTCTTGATAAGTTACTGCATTGTTAAGTGTAAAAACTGCAAAACAATTTACCTTTCAGTTTTTGACAATTCTTTCAAGTTAAATGACTGTTTAGCGAACCAAATCACCACGAAAATTCAAGACAACAAGACTTTCGTCTCGCAACCTCATGTACGTTCAATCCAGGGGACGAGGCAACAAACCCTTTGGACATACAACTAATTTGGGTTTGTCTTCTTCCTAGCTAGAGGTGCGATTGCTGCTGGCAGGTCAAATCTAGCGACTCGACCTCCTAGTTCACTTTATCCAGAAAAATTCCCGCACGCACATAGAGAAAAGATCGCGAAAAAAACCCACCAGAAAAAGATAAAATCAACTACATCAGCCAACATGAACTAACTCCCAAAATTACGAATAAAGACGATAAGCTACCGCGTGAGCAAACGATCTCTCGGGTGGCTGTGCCACTTACGAAATAGAAACGAGTTGGGGCCCACCCGACCAATCGCATAACTTTTAAAGGCGCTAGGCCCACCAATACTCACCACAGTCGGGCTGCTCCTCGACATGTTAAAAATTATCAAAGAGTGAAGATTCTCAAAAAAACTCTCATAAACTTTTGTTTTCAGTTCATGATCGTATGAACGCAAAAAAATTAATAAATTAAATCCACAAAACAAGAGGAAGACGAATGGGGACAGACACAAAATACCTTCATAATAATAAGTAAAAAAAAAGTATGCATAACAAACCGAAATTTCAATAATAAACCAAACGAAAAATAAGATAATAACATATTTATAACAATCATAATAGAAGAGCGAAAAATAATAATAGATATGATATATTAAAATAGTTTTTCTTCTCCCTGTTCTGATTGATTGAGGTGTGACTACTATTAATTTCATGTTCACATTGCAGGATATCCTTCAGCGTTAATTGACAGAATACACCGTGAAAAGAGGCGCGAACATGTACAATTTGGTGGCTAGGTGGTTCTGTGCATTTCGTAAAGAATGGAATCCGCAACTATTGCGATGCAATTAATTCAAGCTCGCACAGCTCACGTATCATAAATCCGATTTGTGTCTTCCGCGCATACTTCAAATTCACTTAACATGAAGACAGAGATGAACACGATGCAAACCCGTGTCAGCCACCTTCGCGGAACTTTGGTTAACCTTACCGGGAGCTCACCGGAGAGGAAGACTAAGTAAATAATTCAAATGGCCATTGGTAGCCAGCTTATATCATCATTTCCTACTTCTTCAGCCAATTGATTGAGTACAACGTGCACATTGAAACGACGGGTATCTTTTCGTCTTAGACCATAGAAAAACAACACTCAATCACCTTTAAATCTCAATTTCCCTAAAAATTTAGCTTATACTTTTCTGCCTTTCAAGCACCGAATCGCTTACAGCAAAACACTGTGCGAAAAATTGTCCCGCTTAAGAATTTGACCAGATCTTCCCTTTCCCAAAAGCCTTCCGCAATCATAGCTCCTTTATGTTTCCCCGAAAGCACGTATTTATGATTGACGTATTTGAAATACATTGAGATGGTTTTGTTTGTCAAACACAAATGTTCAACAATTCCGGTCTCAAGATATGGATGCCTAGGATTTGTGAAAGCTCTTTTGTATAAATAACATTTCAGAAATGTTATTTTCCCGCTTGAAAAGTAAAGCCAAGGTCGATGTAAATACATATATTCGAAGCAGTTCTTTGCACTTACAGCTGTTTGAATTCGATTTATTTTTCTTGCAATGGACACTCTTTTGTTAGGAGCACAGCATTTCCTAGACACATCAAACAGACTGGTGAAAAAAAATATCAACTAGCGACATCTGTTGCATATGTTAACATACATTATTAGCTCGTATTGATCCCTGATTTTGTCCAGATGAAGTTTAAAAAAATTATAGGATAAAATGGAAAATATTTCCTATGATTCTCGAAGGTAGTATAACTATTTCGGCACATGGTCTATTACTAGCTATACATGTACTGCGTGACATCCTGCTCTAAAATAGTAATAGGTCTAATTGAAAAGTGATTCGCATCAAAAAGGTGAATAACCTACTGCATGCAAATTTTTGCAAACTAATATTGTTTTTACAACAACATATTACATTTTTTCTGGTGAATTAAGCATGTTAATCATTATAGTCGATGGTTTTTTCCCAAGCACATCGAAACTTGCTAAACAGTTGTTAACTGATCCGTCTGCTTTTATTTTAATAGCTTGGAATTTCCCCGGTTATGTGACTAAGAAAATGCTTTCACTGTTTTATTACTAAAAAAATTCCAGGCGCCAGTATATCTATCCACTATGAATTGACCATTAAGCTAATTACGAAGAGTCTACTAAATTTAGTGCAAACTTTGCAGAATTCCTTAAAACTTTCAGGTATCTTTACACATTTCCGGTTATTGTTTGGGTATTAAAAACGAAATCATTTTCTAATTTCACACAATTCTTCGGTGTGAAACGTTATATAAATTGAAATAAATAGTTACACATAATATTTTCTTGTTTTGTTGAAAGATACGGATAGTTATCCAGCCTGTGATTCAATAAAACATTGCGTTAATTACAAAATTATTGGTTGCACGATCAGAAAAAAATGCCGAACAAATATAATTGCTCGGATATTTTACAAATGACAATATTGATTAAACAACGGTGGCTTGGACATAAATAATTTGTAATTATTCTTTCTGTGAAATCCCCATCAATAAAGTACTCATTATTGAATTTCCCAGTAAACTTTGTCGTATTAAAACTGAAAAAAGTACCCAATAAACGAACAGTTGCTTAGTTTATTTTAATTGACTCTTGAGATTGGCATGACCCGAACATACAATTACAATTATTGTTGCATAATATTGGCTGTTGTAATTATTAATAATTCGCTTCGCCGCTCCTCAATTATTCTGATGAACTCTTTTCTAAAATGCAAATCCTCCATATCATTCTCTTTCTAGCCCAGCGGGTTTTTGATCAATAACTTAAACATGCGTTCTGCCAAGATTATATTATGAATCCTCGGTGGTGGATATAGATTGTAAAAACTACACACTATCAGATCTGTCCATAACTTTTTAAGATAATTTCAACTATACAAAAAAACATAATTAGTAGTAATACCAATTAATTATATATGTATGTATATTCCTTCACTATCTACAATATCTTCCCACCTTTGTGATAATTGTTGAATTCCTTTAGAATAAAATTTCTTATCTTTCGAATTAAAAAAATGTAGTTAGGCTGATTTAGACATCATCTTTGTTTTAAAATACTTTTCTACCTAAAAACGACTGCTGGCCTCTCAACAAATAAAAATCACTTTGAGGAATGTCTGGGAAATTGCTGGATAATTAATTCCCAGTCAAATTCCTTCAATATTTCCAGAGTGACTTTTGCAGTATGCAGTCGGGCGTAATCGTGATGGAAAGGAATCTTCGCCCTAATCACTAATTAAAGACGTTTTTAATGTATTCTGCATTCAAAGGACTGATTAGACCCATTAGAAATTCAGCAATCCAAAATAGATAACTTCTGACATATCCCACCAAATAAATAAAATAATCTTTTATGGATGCAGTTCTGGTTAGGTAGTTGGTTCTGGTGTGTGATTTTCATCCACGATTGCCATTTTTGCAAGACGATGTTATAGACTATCGAATTTTCGTCCCCTGTTACCTTACGATTCAGAAAGGGTTCTGTTTCATTGTGTCGGAACAGATGGAAACAAATATCCACTTTTTGTTAGAGATTTGATGTTGAAAACTTTTGTGGGATCAATTTTCCAAGCATGGATACTTTTTGTGTCTGCATCAAATTCCAAAGAATAGGTCTGACTACAATTAACTTACAAATCCACAAGTCGGCATGGAATAATATCGGTCCTGTCACTGACAGATTTACTAAATTTGACATACGTTCCGTCAAAGTTTGGAACGTTTCGTTTTTAGGGTCCGGACCCGAAAAACTTTAGCTGCCTGCATCCATTCCAAAATTTTATCAACCAATCCTGTGCAGCTCTTATAACCCGTTTCCATCTACGTCAAATCTCTAGATTTATAGCTTGTTCACATCAATAGATTTTGGTCATTATGATTTCGAAATCTTGTCAAGTGTTCACATCGCCCCGTCTAGATTTGGCAGTGACAGTTTCGTAAATTTTAATTTTAATTTGAAATTTGGCGCCTCCATCGCAACTCTCATCTCCTGAAATACGTGGCTGTTTTTCGGTGGCCACGTATTTCATCCAATTTTTCGACCCAAAGGGCCAAAAGGATTTTTTCGGCGTCGTCCTGCCACTTAATCTTATTTTTATATTTTCGTTTATTTGACATGATTCGCGCGAATGAATTTCACAAATGTTTGACATTTGTCACTGCTTGTCATATGTCATCGAAATGAGTGTGGTAAAGTGTGGTGAAAAATTTTCTTGCAGTTCTGCCACACGCAACCATCAGATTTTGAGTAGATTTTGTTAAAATCTAGGAGATTTGAGATCGACTAGATTTTGATTTTAGTATGGAAAATCTGGTAGATTTTGGGTTAGATTTCGCGAAATCTCCCGATTTGTCGAAATCGAGTGCGATGTGAACAAGCTATTAGGCAACTTTCCCAAATCCTCATCGAAATCTTGTAGATTTCTCATATAAAAATCGAAATCTAGTCGATCGTAAATCTTGTAGATTTCATCGAAATCCACTCAAAATCTCATGGTTCCGTGTGGCAGCACTGCAAATAATTGTATTTCAGCACATTCAGCAAGTGTCAAATTGTGTTTTCGATTACGAATGACAAGTCATTTTGGTGTCACATAAAAGTAACGAAATTTTTATCGTTGATATCCATTGCAATTCCACTCTCTACCAATTGTTAACAACTACGCAATCGCGAAACACACACCACGACTTCAATAACGAGAATTATCTACTTGCAAAATTGTATGTCATCTCATGCAATGACAGTGACAATGACAGCCAAAATCTGATTTGTAAGTGGAAACACTACCAAATCACTTCGACAAAATCTAGAGATTTGGCGTAGATGGAAAGTGTTTGCACCATGAACCATATTAATCTAATTTGCAATCAACACTTTACATAATCAGATGTTTTATAAAGTTTTCATTAAGTAAAAAATCGAAGTTGTTTTTGTACTTCCAGAAAATATTCATGCAAAAAGAACAAACAGCGAATATTTATAATGAATAAGGGAGTGTCTTTTAATTACGTCAGGTTAATATGGGAAATTTTTAGTTCACTGTAAAGGTTTGCAAGATTACAGTTACTTATTCTCCTTTCTTACATTAGATTTAATGCGTTTTTCATAAAATCTTCGAATTTTTCCTGCATTTTATATGTTTTTTTAAAGATCAACTGCAAAATAAGAAATGATTATTAGTGTTTCTACGGTCAAATAGCGAAATAATCCAAATAAAATGTTCATGTAGCAAAAATTTTGGACGCTACTACCAAATATGTTTGTCCCACGACCGAATTGAGTTCAATCGGCATAGAAACAAAAACTGCATTCACTAACACTTCAATCTAAATTTTGCCAAAGTTTTCACCCACGCTCGTTTTTATTTCAAGATGAAAAAAGCTTCGTGACCGACACCGCATCCCCTCCTCACGTCTAATCGGTACGTATGAGGATTTCATCACACCCATCAAACATACATATATGAAGCAGTTTTTAGCCTTTGTACCTGTTCGAATTGGATTTGTTTTTGCTGAAGTGAACAAACTTTTGTTTTTTTTTTGCATTTACCTTAACAAATTGTTTCAAAAAGAGTGGTGAAAATGAAAATATGAACTAGCGACATCTGTTGCATATTGTAACATCGATTACAACCTTGTTCTGATCCCTAATTTTGTCCAAATCACATTCTGAAGGTAATTTAGAAATGCATGGAAAAATACGTAGTTTTGAACTCAATAATGGTCAAAGTCACAACCATTATTTTGAATATTTTTAATATTTATGTAGATGTTACGGGGGAGCTATCTGTGTGGACTTCAAGGATCACACCTTGCGGCAGTTTTTTATTAGGCGTCCTAAATCGAAATGGCATAAGCCAAAGAGTGTTGACTGTACTTCAATTTCAATTCTGCTTATTTTAAAACATTATATCGACAGGTTAATTTTGACTTAACAGAACGGGTAGAAATCGAAGAAATCAACTTTCTCTAAATGAATCCATTCGCGATTCCCACAGAATTCAAATCAGACTGTATGTATAATATTTGAAAATGTGCTCGCAATGCATTGCCTTTTTTTTGGAGCTGAATATTTAATGGAAAACAGGTACAATTTAGAAATCAATATTAATAAAAAGTATTATCAATCAAAAGCTCCATTACACAAGCATGACTGAATTAAATCGTGTAGCAAATCAAGGAAACAATTTGTCCAGCTAATTTTCCCGAGATCTGACATCATGATAATTTCACTTCAAATCAACAAAAACGGGTTATAAAGTAGCAATTTAGATAAAACTACAAGTAGATACGAATCAACTTTGTTGTTCAATTCACACCTTACTTTCATGGGTACATGTATCGCGAAACAAGTAGAGTGACTAGGTTATTTGTCAACATGCCCACTTATCGGCGAATAAACGATTAATTAGCTATCAATTTGGTCAATCATTCTATTTTTAAATCACGGTTTATATTTAAATTATTCACACGTGCCTGCCACAATGTCCTATAACTAAAACCTCGAATAGTTTCATGTTTTTCGTTCTTGATAAATGGACAAAATAATGTTTAAAACATGAAGTCAAAAGTGTTTAGTATCAATGTCGGAGTACTTTTGTGTTAAGTCGTCTTCACATGCTTCGACATTTGCCTGGTCATGGCTTAATATCTTTTTAGATTGGTTCTATTTTTTAGCATCCGAAAGAAACGTTTTGTTCACATCATCTCTTCATTATGTCTACATTATGTCTTAGCAATGTGACGGTTATGATTATATGGTAGCCGAGCAGCATTTACCTCTCGGTAGCTACCAGCGGATTCTTGTCTACTTGGTCTATAGTGGTAAGCTGACCTTGCAAGCGTATCTTTTGCCTTTTGATTGGCAACCAATGCCGCATTCTACTGTTAATAATATGTACAACAAAACAAATAGTACTCACGTGTAGCCACACAGATCCGGATCCTGGCCATTCTGTGAAAAAGTTCTCCACTACACCCATGTCATGGAAGAACGAAGGTACGGGGAATGAAGCACTGTTGTTATGATCGTTTTTGTACACCTTGTTGGTTGTGTAAGAGTTGATCCCGAAAAAGTCAGAGGTCCCGCGTATACGACGAATCTCCTCGGCCGTGAACTTTGGTAGACGCGATTTCGTGAATCCTTGCTCGTTACTCAATGCTCCAATACGATCGATCATGATTTGCGGATAATTTCCACGCTTTGAAAATATCGGATGGCCAAACCAACCAATCTATACGATGGCAAATTAGTTGAGTACAAAATTTAAAAAAAAAAAACGTTTTAAAAAAACCTACATAAAATTGCAGTGCCATTTCAGCTGCTTCTTTGTGATCGTCATTATCTTTCGCTGGGTATGGATACGAGATGTCTAGCGTTATTCCAATTTTGCCTGTTGAACAAAACAATCTTTAGCTACGAAAATCATGATGGAATTTGCAAAAAATGATACTACCCTTATAATCTTACGACAGAACTATTATCTAAACAACTTAACAAGTTAAAATAAATTTAATCAAGTAATTTCTGAAAAGGATCTTTAAGTGATGATCGATTGTATGCTCCATGAGCTCAGTACAACAAAAGCACGATCATATGAAATTTTCAATCTGAAATCTAATTCTAGTGAAGATTTTCTTTCTTGAAATACTTTGATCATTTCATGTCTCTAGCTTTACGATCTTCTCTGTTTCATACTATTTCATGTTATTATCTAATATTTTTTCCTGATTTTTATAAATGGTTCAATTTCTTCATCGTCTTTTGAAAAGTATAGATAAATAATAATTCGCTGTACATATTTAACTCTTGAATGGTTGCACTGAATCTGAGAAATCCACATCACAGGTTTTCCTCCATTGATAATTGCAGTGAATGTTTTGTTAGAATGGAAGTATATAAGTTTCATAGTATTTTGGTAAAGGTTTATAGAAAACTATATTTTATCCTTAATTTTATTTCATGAGATAAAATTATAGCCGCTTATTCGTCACCATGATAGATTTTCTTTGGTGCATCTTACAAATCCAACGCCACCATGTATGTAACTTTTAGGGCACCAACGTCAGAGTGTTAATTGCGATTCAACTAACTTGTAAGATAAAATATTTACATTTCAATACTTTTAATCATTTTTGCAGTAGTATCAACCTTTTTTACATATTTTTTTTTTAAATATTTACTCATTTCTGTTTAATTTTAATTGGATTATGATGATCGAAGTTCAACATATTTATGAAATTTGGTAGCTTCAACCACTAAGCCCAGAAAATGATTTCGATGTGATTTAAATTCGGCTTGTGACATTATGTTTAACAGCAGGTAGATACGAGGTGTAGCAATTAAATAGCGAGACTGATGAAGTGAGACATTTTATTTTGATTCCATACATATTTAATTTTTATCACCTTCAATACACACCCCTCCTTTAACCCTACGAATCTTGCATTGTTTGAAACACTGCTGGAAGCTTTCTTCTGTCAGTTCCTTGAGGACGCGTGCCGCTTTTTCTTTCACAGCTTCAAATGGACTCAAATCTTGTTCTTTCAATGCAAATTTCAGCTGAAGAAACAGATAGAAGTTGCATGGCGCAATATCTGTCAAATAAGGCAAATAGTCTAACACGGGGATGCTGTACTTGGCTAGAAACCTCTTGACAGACAATTTGGAATTAACCGGTGGATTGTCCATGACTTGTCCTTCGACAATTCGATTCGTTATTCCTTATTCTTTCACGGAGTTCAGAATGTGATTGCTGATTAATTATTTGAACTTCTGGAACCCAGTATAGGTATTAAATCCGATGAATATCGAAAAAAACATTCACCATTGCTTTGAATTTTGATTTGCTCATTCGAGCTTTTTTGGCTTTCGGTGAAGTTCCAGTGCATTGATCGGCGCTTCTTTTAAGGATCATAAGTAAAAACCCCCGATTCGTCACATGTTATTATCCTTTCCAATAAGTTTCAGTCATTTTCAATGGCATTCAAAGTGTCAGCACATATGTTTTTGTAAGCTTCTTGTTGTTCAAACGTGTGTGTCTCTTTTTGCATGTAAAAATTGCTTTCTAAAATTTGCCATATGCATCCTTTGTCGATTGCCACAGCTTCAACAATCGCAGGAACACTTAACCGATTATCACATCGAATCACATTACCGATTTTTTCGATACTGTCATCCGTTTTTCACGTGGAAGGGCGACCCGGGCGTGAATCATCTTCTCGGCCATCTTGAAAACGCTTAAACCACTCAAAAATACGTGCACGCGATAAACATTCATCGCCACACACTTCTTTCTGTAAATTGTAAGTTTCAGTAGCGGTTTTTTCCAAGTATGAAGGGAAATTTCGCAACAATTCGTTACTCTATTGTTCCACTTGCATCTTCGAATATAATGGATTTAAGTAGTTAGTAGTTAACGAAAATTCTAGTTGCAAATACATGTACAGTAGTCCCTTGACTTACGTCGGAGTTAGGTTCCAAAAATTTCCGCCGTAAGTCGAAAACGACGTTATTCGAGGATAGAATCAACCTTACGCGATAAATGCATATAATTTTATTTTTCATATGAACAAACATATGTTTTTTGAAAACGGCGGCGTAAGACAAAATCGGACGACGTTATTTCAAGTGTTTGGTTTCAAAGTAATGAACGACGTAAGTCGAAAAAACGTATAACAAAGGAGGCGTAAGTCAAGGGATTACTGTATTATAAATATCTATTTGTAATTTTTAATAAAATTAACTGCTTTGGATGAAAAAAAATATTTTAATAAAATTTTGCATTAGTTACTACAAAAATGATGTTAATATTTTGCCTTAGAAAGTATCAGTATGGAAGAGTCAGATAAAATGTATTAGTCCACGCCACGATTACCGTTCGAAAATTGAAAATGACGATTGCATTTCCCTTGAAACATTTGAAGTGAATCGAAATGGAATCGATTAAGATGACAGAAAAAAACTCTAACGGCAACTAAGCAGGAATTTTAATTACCATAAATGTTTTAGATTCAAAAATCTTAGTTTTAAATGAGGATGAAAGCTTCAAGTTGAAAAGACCCATCGTTGAGTCGATCTACGCGGAGCGCATTTACAAAAAGCAGCGGAATGATAAGTCGTGGTAAGTCGTGGCAGTCCATTGAGAAGTGCTCCGGTGTAGGCTAAACTTTTTTTTGGATACGGACCGAATTGTAATTAGTCTAAGTTGTTGCTTTGTTGTTTTCCACAACAGAAAAAGATCATGCACTAATCGATGCAGTAACTAATCACTAGTCGTAAATTTCCCACATGACTCAGGCAACCAAAATGACAATATCTAAGAAAATGCTAGCTGTGCATTGATCGCTGCAACGAGTGGTGTTGTGTTACTGAACGTGTGTCTAGTTCCACATGATTGCATGGATAACAACCGGTACGTAATGATTTGTTTACGATGTCGCGGGGAAAATTTACGAGGTGATATGCAATAATTGTCCATTCATGAAGCGATGTATTTATTTGGTAATAAATACATCACTTTAATGTTTTAAAAATAGGCTTCTGGTTACATGTTTGTTTGGATACATCACACTTGTTTCTTTGCGGCAATTCTCTAGGTTTAGACCGTCTCTCTTAACTGGTTCTCATATTATATTTATTTTACGATTTGCTAGAATGGATGACTATTTCAATTCAACTCTACTTCGTTTATCCAAAACTTAAGATAGGTACCAGCGTAAGCCTGTCCCCTTTGTAGCATTTAATCGTAATTTAGCTCCCATTTTGTATGATTATTCTTTTTATTTAAATTTCCAATTTACTTTAGTAACACGTTTTGTAATTGTAGTTTGCCCTTTAAAATGTGCTTATAAATAAATGTATTGTGGTAGGGAAAATTGACAAATCGGGATTATATAGAGACAAATCAAAATAAACCTCGCAAACTTTAAAGGATCAGATCTGTTTTCACTTCAAAGAAATCTTTACTAGGAGTCATAATTATTCTTAGCCAAAAGTTTCTTGAGTAAGAATTGTGGAAATTTATTAAGTCAAAAAATGTAATAACTAGATAATAATAATTATTATGAATAATTATTAATTCAGCTCGCAGTTTTAAAAAAAATACTTGTAAGTAATTTTTCGTGCAAACTTCTTCACGCCAGCTTTGCTTACTGCCGTCAATCAGCATTATAAATCGAAAACTGCTTTTATAATTATTATTTGTTTCCATGTTTCATTGTCATGCAGGAGAAGAAAAAGCTTATTCATATGTTGAATATTCAACATAAACATAAAAATATTGCATAAGCCTTATTACGAAATAATTCTAGACAATCTGTCGTTAGTAATTATTAGTTTTCTAGTCTCGTGTACAACAGGTAATGATTTGAGAACGATTTGAAAAGATATAAACAAAACTTGTTAGCCAATACAAAAAAGTGGCAAACTGGACGAAAGAAAATCATAATTAAATAATTAGTTGAGCCTCGAGTTATGATTTCCAGTTCAGTGGAATGTGTTGATGTTACCTGGTTACCTGTTTATGTGGATAAGTCGTGGAAGGACATATGTAAGTCACTAACCAAAACCCTGTATCACACGTCAAGCGTAATAATTATAGTGGTCGCATTAGAACTAAATTTTTTTTGGTGAATTTCCGCATATCCATTCGATGATAATGGTTCTAAAACTAACTGCTTGATAATTTTTTAATGCAAACCAAACTGCCAAGTCATTGCAATATAAAGTAAATTAATACAAAATACTACTCAATAAGTGATGTTCAATGTTAAATCAATGAAACAGGTGTACAGCAACTATAACTCTGAAATATTTCTAATGCAGCATTCTTAATTGGCATTCAATCAATAAGCATGTATTACATATGCCTACCTGTTGATCATTAGCTTGCGTGAAGCAGTTCTGTACAGATCAATGCGAGCAGTGGTAGATTGTCTCCGAAATAAAGTTTCTTACCTTTCTGTGTTGGCTGAAACTGATTTCTGTACAAGTGCACAGCTTCGGCATGAGCCTTCAACAAGTTGTGCCCACACAAATACGCTGGGATACCTCCGTAAGCATAGGCAGGCGCCATATAATCAATTCCATATCCTTGTTCGCAAACATGCCAAGGTTCATTAATTGTGGTCCATAGCTGTTGCCAAAAAAATTCAAAAGGTATTTTAAATTTCTTAATTATGCAGATTATTTTCAGAAATATCTTTTTAATATGATTTTGCTGGATGTTCATTAAAATTCGAACTTTATAATAATAACTACAACATCTGAAATTCGCTCACCTTAACTCGATCCCCGAAAGCTTCAAAAACGACTTTCGCGTAATCATAGAATAAATCAATGATTTCAGGATTGGTCCAACCACCCAGTTCTTGCAATCGTTGAGGCAACTCCCAGTGGTAAATTGTCACCATTGGCGTAATGTTGTACTTCAACAGCTCATTGATAAGGTTATCGTAGTAGGCTATTCCCTTGTAATTGATGATATTCGTGTATCCCGCCGGCAATATTCTTGGCCACGATATTGAGAATCGATAAATGTCCACATTGAGCTCGCGTACCATCTCCACATCTCGACGCCACTGAAAAATTGATTTTTATAGTACCGAAATTAGTGTGTTTAGTTTTCGTGAAAATTAACACTATTTTTATTGTTTTTTTTTGTAACAATGATATGAACATACACAAATGCAGCTATATAAGTGTTTTTTAAAAGTTTAGAACTCTCGAAAGAGATATCTGCCATTGTAGCTGTTAAATTTCGCTGTTATTTTCACATTACGTTTAATTTACTTTGGCAAATTACCATGCAAAGACTTACACCCGAGGAACGTCTCAAAATATTGGAAATTTATATCCGAAATTCACGTTCTGTTCGCCAAACGTATAGAGCACTTCGACCAATTTATGGTGCTTAAATCGTCCATGTGAGCAGCTCATACGTAATACGATAGAAAGATTTATGTCCAAGAATATTCAATAGGATAGTGTTCATCCAATACGAGCTCATACAGTGCAGACCAAGGTAACCATCGCAGCTCTAGAAGTTAAAGTGACAGACGATCCAAATTTATCGATTCGACACCGTTCTCAACAGCTTGGCTTCTGTCTGCTCACTATCTAGAAATTTCGAGGAAAGATCTTGAACTTGAACTAAAGCTCTATAAGATCAACCTAGAGCAGCGATAGAAGCCATTGGACCATCGTTTGCGTCGTACGTTCGGTAAATGGGCTGAGATGATAAAGTTGGAAGCTAATCCGCATTTGCCATTTTTGGTGTGAGGGTAATCCTCAACAGACTTTGGAAGCCCCTTTACATCCCGAAAAAGTCACTGTATGGTGCGATTTGCATGCCGGCTGCATAGTTGGTCTTTTCTTTTTCAAATGTGAAGCCCGAACTAAAATTATCGTTAATGGCGATCGCTACCAACAAATTATTCGTAATTTTTTGATTCCCAACATCATTGCCATTCGTTTGAGCGACAAATATTTCCAACAGGATGCTATGCACCGCGTGAAACCATCATTTTATTGGGGCAAATCTTTGGTGAACGAATCATCTCAACAAATGGATCTCTGAACTGGCCGCCGAGATCAAATGATTTGACTCCATTGGACTACTTTTGTGGAGATAATTGATATTTGCTGATAAACCAGCAGCTATTGATGTCTTGAAAACCAACACTCGGCGCCTTGTTGGCGAAACGAGACCGGAAATGCGGGAAAAAAAGTGCAAAGTTAGAACAACAGGACGGCCTGCCTAAGACGCAGTCGCGGTGGTCATATGCCAGAAATGCTACTTGCTTTTATGTATCTTATATTTCAAGAAGTAAGGACTATTCTCGACTGAAGTACTGAAGTAAGTAATGGTGAGACTAAACATGCCAGACTTGCGGCAAAGCAAGCGCTAGACCATAGTAGGATGGGCCCAGGCAGCCTGATCTATGCTTGGTAAGCAGCGCTGACGTCCGTTGTCCTGTGGAGAGTGAAATGGCCATCTACGAATTTGTTTGCTCGCGAAAAAGTTTTGTATCTTATCAGTTTTCTTGATTTCGGGATAAAGTAGTAATTTAATTTTTGTAGTCTCAAGTAGGTCTTGATTGCAATTTTTTTTCGTGAAACGCACGATAACAATAATTTTGTAGAGTTACGTAGGAAGTCTATAATGATTATGCCGGTATTTTGTAATCGAGCATAATGATGATAGAATATCAGGTAATGAGATTTAGGGCCAATATTAGAGTACATGATACAACGTGTTGAACTAATCTGGCCTGCCAGCAATCACGGTACCTCTGATTTTGGGAAGCCTCGTTGACTTTAAATTTTGTTGCGGCATTTGTCCTCATTGCGCTACATTTAATGAACTTTTGATACTTTTACGAGGTTAGCAAGGAACGAGAGCCAGGAATTTTTCTTAACCTATCGTCTGACAAAAACATGCCCGACAAAATACGTAGAAATTTAATGAAATTCGTTAATGCATCCGAGTTTTAATTTTTTTTGGCTAAAATTGAGTAACTTTTAAGTTATAAGCAATTAATTGAACAAGCAGCGAATTGCGACCCTTGAGGTCCACACGCTCAACTTCCCAGTAATATCTACATAAACATCAACAACATTAAACACAATAATAATTTTGAAAATACTACTACTTTAAGTAATAACATTGAGAGGTATTCATAGCAGTAACAGGAATGAGTTAATATGAATCATATCGTCTACGGGAGGGTCCATTGATTACGTAAGGTTTTTGGTCGATGAGGACGGATTGAATATTCATGCGGATCAATCGGTTGGGACCTTTTTGGTCTTGAAAAATTCTGTATATGCAGTCAAAAATAGGTTCAATTGCATGTAAAAAGTAAAATGTATTACAAATGATAACGGTTATTGAAATCTTACGATTACTAAAGAATGAATCTACTAAAAACTACAATTTTTTATTCGATGAAAGCTTTTCAAAGCATATGATCTGGCAAAGTATTGACTACAAAACATTTTACCATTCAAAGCGTTGATACCACAAATACAAATTTGATTGAAATTTTGATGACTTTGAAAATTTTAGCAGTTATTTTAATTAAGAGACTGTAAAAACTATTAAAAATCTGCTTAAATTATGCAAATATTTTAAAACTTTGATTGAATTTACTACAATTTATTTAGAATAGAAGATATAAAGTAATATCATTCATTCTTTAAATGGTAACATTGAATGATTTTTTATTTTTAATTTAGTTTTTTTCATAATCATGGAAGAAAATTTTGCCGGTGTCTTTTCAAAAACTGATAAGAATGTATTAATTTTATAAACTGGTGACACTGTGCTGTGCAAATCAGGTAAAAAAATATTTTTTATGAAAAAAACTATATTTTTCGCTTCAAAAACGGCTGAAACGAATTTTTATAATGGTAAAAACTTCACAAAGATGTTAATTCACGTCAACTGACACCATAATGATGCAAATATTATATCTGGTTCGTGAGATATAGTGAATGATAAAAATGACCTTGAAAATCATGATGACTTTTAATGATTTTTTATTTTTAATTTAATTTTTTACGTAATCATGAGAAAAAGTTTTGATGTTGTTTTTACAAACGTTGTTTGGAGTATATAAATTTTATAAACATTGATTACTACATTTCGCAAATCAGGTTAAAAATTTATTGTTAATGGAAAAAACATAATTTTTTGCACTTTTTTTCCTTAAATTAAAAAATGGCTCCAACGATTTTTTTAAAAACGCGACAGATTTACAAAAATATTAATACGCGTTCATTCACACCTAAACGATGCAAATTCTATGTTTGGTTCGCAAGATATAACGCATGACAGAAATGACCTTGAAGATCATGATGCCTGTTAATGATTTTTTATTTTTTATTTTATTTTTTTTTGTAATCATGAGTAAAAATTTTGATGGTTTTTTCATAGAAACTGTTTGGAGTATATAAATTATATAAAGATTGATTACTTGGACTTGAAAATAAGGTTAAAAATTTATTGTTTTTGAAAAAAATCAAAATTTTTAGCACTTTTTTTTCAAAAATTAAAAAACGGCTCCAAGAATTTTTTTCAAAACTTGATAGAATTACATAAATGCTAATACGCGTCGATTGACACCTTAATCATGTAAATCGTATGTTTGGTTCGCGAGATATAACGCATGACAGAAATGACCTTCAAAGGGACAAAACAACAAACCCCCCGACCGAAATTTCCCAAAAACTAATCAGCTCTTAAGATTGCAAAGACGCTTCGATTGACACCTTAACAAAGGCGATTGAACTTTGTTTACGTGAGTTATGCTCGTAGAAAAAAGTGTCCACGAACGTACAGACGTACGTACGTACACACACACACATACATCTCCCTTTCTAAAAACACTTTATATATACTCTATAGACCTCAAAACGTAAACAAAAGTTGAAAATTTCAATTTCGATTTTCGAGGCGATTACAAGAACTTCCCAAAAAAGTTCCCAAAAGTTAAAAATGGCAACTTTGATTGTTTTTGCAGTTGGCTTTTGCTAGTTGGAAAAATGATTCTTGAATTTAGCGCCCCATAACATATAAAGAACGATACAAAAAAAAACACTTTTATATTTCCCACCCCACTCGAACTACATACAATTGGGCGGAACAAACTTCCTTCGGTAGAAGGGATTCGGCAAATAAATGCATATAAATAATATAAATGCACCCCAAAATATTCTTCAAACATCATTAGGTAGACTTTGAAAAATCGTAGCTTCTCTTAGTAGCTATTTTAACTCGCGAATGCTATTTCTATTCAATGTGATTATATGAATATAACATTTTATACATGATGATTAAAACATTATATAAAAAATGCATGTGCAATGTCCAATTTGTGTGTAAATTTTTGAACAATTAATGTTTTTAACGTGAAATGGATGATTCAACCAAAAATGCCTTTTTATGGTTTCTTATATCTTCATTCTTATTGGATTGAACTCAATTTCAAATACGAATATTATCACCAAATCAAACATATTCTAACGAATTCATTTCATGTTTATTTTACCAACTTCCTTATTGATCATCAAATTTCGAAACATTTAAAAGTCTTTATGTTTCTTCCGGCTTGCATGTGTGCGTATTGCGGAACTCTGTCATTACAATCAAGGACCTTTCGGGTATTATTTTTCCTTTTCTCATATGAGTAAATGTCAATAAATGTCTATTTTCTGGATTTGTGTTTTTTGAATCCAATTTAATTTGGTATATCATGCAGTCTTGAAATCAATCAGCATTTAGTTGCAGAAACTGATATCTAACTAAAATAAACAAATAGCTGCTTATTGCCATATTATTGGCAATTTATTTAAATATTATAGCTTTAGTGGTCAACAAAAACGTGAAACTGTAGATGTAAAATATACTTAAGATGAGCTGATAAAAGATCTACTACGGAAAGAATTGGTAAATAAGCTAGAAAAGATTACACCCGAAAAACCTGTTCTGAGTATTTTCGAGGAGTTTAATTGTATCTTGCTTTATTACCAAAAAAAATGTTCAATTAGATCAAAATCAAGCTTTGATGAAGTAAACACAAAACAAACAACTAAATAATCACTTAGTAACAAAGATCGATGTTTAATACAGTCAATGAATGGAAGTTCATGTATTTTATCCTTCTGATATCTTACGTAAATGAGTGTGTCAACAACAAGTGATAAAATAAACGCCTTCAATCGAGCCTTCAAGATTTGAATTGTGGCAGCCCACCTGCCTGAATTGCGGTCAAATGATTAATAATCACGACAATTAGAATAAGATCATGGTAATTATTGCATGCAAACGTTTTCTTCAATATGAACAAGACAAATGCTGGAGGAACAGCTCCCGGTGTGTCCACAATAGACGATCCATAAATCAAATGAAACATGTGTGGAAAAATATGTATTGGCGCGGTGGTGGCGTACGTACGTACGGTCCAGCCTTCAGGTAGACTCCACCAGTCGGATGCTGGTGGAGTCAAGAAGCTACGTCGGCTACCGGTTAAATATCACCTGGAGTCTATCCAATTCAGCATAAGTGAGTATATAAATCAACAGGTGTGGAAAAATTAATTACAATTATTATGAAATTACCATAATTGAGTGTTTGATCGATTAATCAGGCGGATTGTAATGACAATGTCGCCCGTTATCTATTGTTTACAATCAATTAATGATAAATGGTTCCCAGGCGAGTAATAAATACTATTCAAGGTTGAGCACAAATCTTGTACAATCAGGGGCGAACTAAGAAAATTTATTTGCCGAATCTATGTCTATATTTTATTGCGAATTTTTCAAAAATTGTATAGGGTGTCCTTTTAGAAGCATAGAACTTTTCAAACATATAAAACACAGGTAATTTAATGAAATGGTCAATTTTTTGACTTTATTAGCTTGCAAATTTTATGGAATTCAGTATTTAAAAATAATTCCTGGCATATGACCACCGTGACTGCGTCTTGGGAAGGCCATCCGGTCGGTACAATTTCGCACCACTTTTTCCAGCATAGCCGGCCGTATTTCGCCAATAACGCGTGGAAAGTTTGTTCCAAGTCATCAATAGTTGCTAATTTAGCAGCATAGGCTGTGATAAGTGATTTGACGTACTCATACAAAAAGTTATCCAATTGGCGGCCAGTTTACAGATCCAAGCCAGCGCTACTCCCGGAAAGAAAATGATCTTCAGCGGAGCTCGCCCGGTGCAAATGTCGCTGTGTGGGCCCGCCCCATCATGGCCTAACGCTTGCGTGTCTGCATGTGTTTTTGCGCGTTAGGTCCATCAAAACTTATCTCAGCCGGTGTGAGGTTAACAGCCTGAAAAGCAAGACGGAAGGAGGACCTCTAAGCAAGCTCTGATTTCAGTTGTCTACTGTTCTTACTTTAGCTTTAATTTTAGAAGAAGAAAATTATAGCGCATCCTATGCTCTGTAATTGAAAAAAGATCAGTTCGGGTTTCGTCCATTCTATTAAATGAATTTGTTGTTTGCTTTTCCATTTTAATTTTTTATAAATAGCTTATTTAATGGAATTCGTAAAGAGAAAGGAAATATTTTTTGAAGCTTTGAAGCTCTTCAATGCTTTATATCCTTTTTTAGAACAAAAATAGAAAAACAAGTACAATTTAAATCCATCTCATATCGTTGCAAAACCATAACTAAAACGACACCACTACTACCTGATCAATTTTGAGATACTTTTCAAACAAGAAAGAATGGTGAATCGATTAGTAAAATTCGAATTAACACTATTTCATGTAGAACTTACTTTTGTAACATTATACTATTATCAAATGGATTATATTTTATCTATTTCATTATAAGTGACTCCATCGTTCATCAATAAATACCTATTATATTAGTTGACCGCACTCGGCAAAAGGATTGTGCACAATCATTTGATTTTCTGTTAGTCAAAATGACATATACGAGGGTGGTCCAAATATAAACCAGAATTTTGCTATAAAAATTTTATTTTTAAGTTACAGAGCTGAATTTTTCTACAGTTTTTCTAGATAGTCTCCGTCACACTCTTCACACTTTTGCCGCCTCTCCGGAAGCTTCCGGATGCCTTTTTCGTAAAAATCTCTCAGCTTGTCACGTAACCATTCCCTCACGAAGGATTCTACCTCCGCATTGCTTTCGAATCGCAGTCTGCCAAGTGCCTCTTTCAATGGACCAAATAAATAATAGTCGCATGGCGACAAATCGGGACTATAAGAAGCGTGTTTCAGTGTTTCCGAACCCAATTCGTTCAATGTTTCCATCGTAAGCCGAGCTGTATGCAGTCTGACGTTGTCTTGCAGCAATATCGCACTACGGTTTGGAATATCGCGTCGTTTTGATCTGTAGGCAGGTTTCACCGTGTTTTTTAGGAGGTTACTATAATACTGCACGTTCACAGTTCTTTGTTCAGTGAGAAAATCAACCGCAATTACTCCTCTCATGTCCCAAAACACGGTACACAACACCTTCCCCGCTGACAGTGTAACCTTCGCTTTAACTGGCGCGCCTTCGTCTTTCTTCCTCCACTCCATACACGCGCGTTTACTCTCCGGAGTATAGTAGTGCACCCAAGTCTCGTCTGTGGTGAATATTCGGTGCAAAAAATTTTCTCCTTCCTCTTCATATTGCTGCAGGAGACGCGTGCAAACTTCCCAGCGTGTGAATTTCTGCTCAAAATTCAGAAGTCTTGACACCCATCTGGCTGAAATTTTGCGGTAACCGAGCCGTTCATGAATTATTTGCTCAATACTACCTTCGCTGATCCCGAATTTTGCAGCCATATCGCGTAAAGTTCTGCGTCGGTCTTCCAAAATGAGTTTTTTTATAGCGCTGACCTTCTCATCGGTAACACTTATTTTAGGACGCCACGCATGTGGCAAGTTTGCCACCATTTCTCGGCCTTTTCGGAAAGCGGAACACCATTCATACACTTGAGTCTTGGAGAGGCACTCATCCCCTAACTGCTCGAGTAATTTTCGATAAATTTCCGCGGATTTTACATTATCTTTGACCAAAAAACGAATAATGATGCGTTGCGCAACAGACACTGGTAGATCCTTCTCGCTCATGGCTATAACTACACTAAAAAGCGAGGTTACGCGGTCCCGGCTGTTCTCTACGCTTCGTAACAGACCAGTCTAACATCCATGCGGCCACTTTTACGACACTAAATTTTTCGCGCGTTTATTCAAAAATTCCGGTTCATAATTGAACCACCCTCGTAATTACGATCACAGGAAGGTCCTGCTCGTTTGTCGCCTTTGTGCTTGAGATAACAGTTTAACCGTTCTCTTGCCATTTGTTGTTCGCGCATGTGCTGTGATCATGGATTTATCAATACATGAACTGAATTATACTGTTACATACACAACACTGCGAAAATGATTATTTGCTCAAAATTCAGCGCAACCGCGATAGTTTCGCGCTTCAGTTTTTCCACGGTACTTTTTTGAACTACATCCACGTGGTACAATACATATGGAGAAGATTTAATAGAAAACCGCCTCCAATTATGTTTTAAGATCTTTGTAATATTGTTGTAAAATGCTTCGCACCGCATAAACCTCGTCAATTTTCGCAGGGACGGAATGGGACGTTTTCACTGGACATTCTTCCATTCTTTAAAGTTCTCACCAGGTTTTAGGCTTAAATTTCGAACGAGATCTTTTCCAAATTCTTAGAAGAAAAAACAAAATCTTCTCAAAAACCCTCCGCACGGGTAGACGGCAAGAACAAGACTCCCTGCATGCGCCGTGCTGCATAACTTCTACGACCCGATAACGGTCCCTCGTTCAAAGAAAAGTCAGGAAGCTAGCAAACTACATTTCA
>OZ012663.1:36634530-36922807 GCA_963942545.1 Oxycera nigricornis | reverse complement strand
AGTTTTTTATTTATGTGATCTTGCTCGTTTTCCTTGAAAACTCTAGATTTAATTAACTAAGGAAGCTTTTAAGGAGATTCACAGGATGCTAAATTATAACATTTGCCTAGATTACTATCAGTCGAACGTTAGTAATTTTTTAATGCAATGTATTCAAGTATAAGCAAATTAAAACTTTGTATATATTTCAAATATCTGTGTTAGATAAATGCTATGAAAACTGAAATTTACGATGCTTTAACGCCCATTCACTTTTTATACAAAATATTTACACAATTTTTATATTTGAGATTTGAAACGTATCCTGTTGGCACTCTCAGGTTGAATTTTATAACTGTTATTCTGTTTTGTTCTTATGTAGTCCAATTGACTGAGTTAAATTTTCGTGCTTCCCGGTCAACTGGCAGATTTTTTTGTTAAAGTTAATCAAGAATACGAACAATTGAAAAAGCTAAAATTCATGTTTAAATAACAGTCACCATCGATTGCACATCAAATTGGTATCTCTTTGCCTTTGTAATAACTCGAAAATGAAAGTTGCAGAGTGGCTTCATTTTAAATAACTGTTAAATCCATCTTTAACTATATTTTGCAGTCCATATATCATTTATTCGAGATATTCAATGTAAATAAGAGGTCAAATATACACCCAAGAACTCCGAGTACGATCTTCTTAAACACCATCAATACAATATGTAATTGAAAAATGAGAATGACAAAAGGCACAACCTCATTGTTGAAATTTATTCATTTTCTTGTTTTGCATAATTTTAAAATATCAATTATACAAAAATGCACAAGTTGGTACTGAAACACAAAGATATTGCAGTCTTATGGCAAAAAAATAAATCATCTCAAGCAACCAAAAACTAGTTTTCTCACAAGTGTACTCAAATCGGTGCATTAACGCCACTTTGTGCCTCCACTCATGAATCACCTCCACGATTCTGCATAACGCATTTATCTTCCTAAAGACATCATGGAAATTCGCTAACAGGTCCTGCTAATTTGAAGCACACCCAAGAGTATCTGTGGATGTGTATCTTTAATCATATCAAGATTAATTGTTTTTGAGCTTTGTACGCAACAACTTGTTGTTTTATGAGCAAGGTGTACTGCATTCACAGAATAGCTTGCAGCCACTTATTATGCATCTACATTTTCATGCACCATTCAAGTTGTTTTCATTTCAATGATTAATATTTTTCCAGGTTATTATGCTACCAAATCAAGGTTCATTATTTTCAGAACATTTGTCACTATCATTATCTTGGCTATGATCACTTGAATGTCATGTAAATAGTTAGTAGATAAATGTTCACATGCTGGTAAATGCACTCTCAAGAAGTTTTCTACAAGTTCATTACAGGTAGGTTAGCTCGCCAAATTTATCCTAGACATTTTAATCTACATTAGATATTATATACGTATATGCCTTTGTACCATCAAGCAACTCGTATTACAGGCACTGGCGTCTATATTTTGTACGGTCACTTTCCATTACCATCCTATCAAAGAGCTGACAAAATGTTGCAGTTAATTTAGTAGCAATTCGGATTTAACGTATTTATGAATAAAAATGCAAAGTTCATGTAGAGCTCAAGGCCGATCTTGTTTATGTTTATTAGGTTTATTGGTATGAAATGTTGGGCTTAACTGACACGTTTGCATGTATGAATGTAATTAGCTTAGATTTTTGGTTTTACAAATTCAGGAATTTCCTGTACAAATGGATATTACTGGGAATTCATAGAAATATTCATGAATGCTGTAGCATTTAACTACGTACCATTAGTGAAAACCTGACACAATGGTTGTTGTTCATAATTTCTTAATTTTGAGTATATAAAGACGTTAGCTGAAATTCTGACCTCTAAAACTGATTTTCATATTCATGAGCGAGTTGATCATACATGAAAATAACTGACAATTTATGCGAAGGATTTCATATGTACATGTATATAAGAAGCGTTGGAAATACATGAAGTAATTTCAAAATCCAGTTTCAAAGCCATGCGATGCGATGTGTTAGTTTTCCATAAAACAATTATGGTTCTAACTTTCACAATAAAAATTAGCTTATTACGGTTGTGTGAAATTTGGCAATAAATTAATAAAAAATAAGTTATTTTTACTGATAATTTTCTTTTTCAAAAGTACTACCGTTTAAATATCTTGCAGAAGCACAGCTTGCAACAATCATATCTCAATTATGAAAGTAGTTCACTCTATTCAAATGTTATCATATTTAAGAATTTATTAGAAAAGATGATATTGTAGCTAAGGTAACGCAGGGAAGTGATGCCAGGAGCATCAGCGCTGTTCAAAGTCCTCGGAAGATTCCAGCGCAGCCTTCCGAAATTGCCGTCCCCACGTACCTGAGGATGGCGATCGGTCCAGTGTCTGCAGTTGAACATAACTGAAGTGGGCTTGGGAGGTGCCCAAGTCCACGAAACCTTACCAGGGGTCAATCTGGTACCAGGGGGCCCAGAGAGGTCAATCCTCCTTCCAGTCGCGGTGAAAATCCCCTATAGGGGGGTGCGAACGTGGTGGCTGTGGTTAAGACTCATATGCGAGTAGAGCCATTTTAGATGCGCTTGGAAGTCTTCATGCTCTCTAGCTCTGCAGCATCTCTGGGGGCTCGGCGTGGAGTTACGAGGTGTTCCGGTGCCGAGACCGAGAGATCGGCAGAGGTAATCCTCTGGGTCTCGCTTTCACCAGTAGGGTCACTGAGCCTGCACTCAGTAGTCAAACTGGTACTCCCAAGTGGTGGTGAGAAGGTGCTTGGTTGTCACTCAAAACAAACCCGCGGCCGAAGAGGATCGTGGCTTTAAATCAACTTAATAGGTAGTCACGTTAAACCCACAGACAGTCTGTAGCTAAGGAGTAACTCCGCTTTGTAACGCTGTGGTCAGGAAGCGACTGGGGGAAGCACCACGTGCCTCAAGTATGCCTGGGAAAAGTCGGATAGCCGAACGAGTACCGTGTAGAAAGAACATTCGGGGGTGTCGACCAGCAGATGACTAGTACTCGGCCTAAACAGCTAGAATAACTGTCCCGAGCCAGTACAAAGGAGGAGGGGTTCCGACTAATCCTCAGAGCAACATCCCTTCAATCGGATACTGAGGTAAAGGAGGGATGACGATTAACAGGATCTACCATATATTCCACTGATTTTAAAGGATGATAACCCTAAACTAAGCTGATCCATCCGGAGTTTTACTATAGGACTCAATCGACGGGGGTGTTAGTGTATAACCCTAGTGCCAGCTCTCGTTAAGGCATATACTTCACAATATCCCGGTATATCACTATGTCTCGGTACCCAGTGTAGAATCACTTCACAGTAAAGCAACATCACGTTTAGTTGTGTACGATATTCCATTACAATCAGGGATGAGGTTTACTCGTTGGATAATGCTTGAATAGCAGCTCGACTATCAGAGAAAATATTCAGGTTTCTTATGGAAATTTTCTGGTTTCTCAACCAATTCACTGCCTTATGTATTGCGATGATCTCTACCTGAAAAACACTGCAGTGGTGTAGAAGCCGGAAGGATAGTTTCAGGCCTAGCTGTTCTGAGAAAACGCCACAGCCAACTTTTCCATCCACCAATTCTATTACACCAATAGCTTTGAGTTTAGCAAAAAAAAATGAATTTCATATGAAAAAACACATAATTTTTAAGAGTTTGCTTGTTAATTCTCTCTTTTTTCACTTAGAGAAGATCAAAGACAGACTATGTAAGCACATGGAAGGCCTAACTACATACACTGTGCAGTCTTTCATATGGCAGACGTGAAAGGATAGGCCAGGCAGCCACGTAAATGCTTGGCGAGCCCAACTAAGGTCGGATGGTTCCGAGAGGTAGTGTACGGCATTCACTTGCTTTTTCTCGTTTTAGCGATTGTTTTGCAGGAAATTGATCAAATACGTTTTGCGAAAGGATAGTCAGTGTGCATGTGAAGAAAAAAGTCGACAAAAGCGTAACGTACCGTCGTGATGATTAATATTGTTTTTTTTATTATTGATTCTTTCCTGTATCCTGGTTTTATGGTGATTGAAATTCAAGTAATGAGCAAGGATGAAGATTAGAGAAAATGAAATGCGATCTCATTCCTATTGAACCGAGCTATCCTTTAACCAGTCAACTTTACTCTTTTCTCCGAAATATTCGCCTGAAGAACATTAACCAATCGTTGTCTCATCCCTGGGGCTAAACGTCCTGGAAATCGTTGACACTCAAAATTCCGAGACTTTAAACCAAAATTTTATGTCAATACATGTGGTGTCCAACGTGTGGGATTGACAGTAATGAAAGTTATGAGAACTTCAAACTCAGTCTCTCGTACCATTACAAAAGGACGAAAAAATGGAAATTACAATCATCATATCACTGCAAGCAAACATATATCTTGATATTCATAGTTAAAAATTCATAAATGTGCCTAATTGCAAAAACTTTCTTAATTATTTAATGCTCACCTGATGATAACTGTCTGCCGTAATATCACCTGAACTGTTGTCGGCTATCTTTTCGGGGTAATTGTGCGTCATATAATCCCATATGGATTCGCTTTTGCCGTCAGCATCCCATCCACCTTCGATTTGATATGAAGACGAACCTACACCCCATTGAAAATCGCTTGGAAAATGCCTTTGGATTGTTGTTTCTCCTCTGCAAACAAATAAACAAACAAGAGAAAGAAAAAATTAAATTATTTGTCTCGTTTTCAAGTAACTGTTAAATTCACTAGTTCAGAACGTGCTTCACATATGTACTTAACAAATGTTTCTAATTGCCAATTATCAATGAGCGATGGCAGTCAACCTTCGTACATTCAGCCACAATTTAAGGAACAATTTATCCGAAATGCAACAGTCACACAGTTTTATAAGAATATTATACACATAGCAATTTATAATGGCACTTCAGCAGTGACCACAAAAAAGTAATAAAGTAGGCGGCGTAAATATATCTCATACATTTGTAAGTAACGATAATTGCATTCCTATTCAGTTAGTTATTGTACGTAACCTACTTCTTTCGCAGAACTATCATGCATGATCAATGATAGCTTCTGGTCTTACTAAGTCAGAAAGGTAATAAATATTGAGATCGTCAAAGCCACCAGGAATAAATTTCTACATTTTTATTAAATGCAAGCGGATGTAAATAGTAATAAATAATGTTGCATGCATTACTTTTCCACCGCTGGATTTCTGTTACAATCATCAGATGTATGTATCTTAATCATGCATGATCCATGATACACAACAAATCATTGATTGATACCTCTTGACAAAATTAGCGAATTGAATGTCCACGACTGAATTGTAGAAAATGTTTGACGTAGTCTCATGGCACGTGGAATCATGTTGCTTCAAAGTTCATGATGTTGGACTCATTATCTTAAAAAATTGTGCATCAATTTCATGACCATCATCTAAGTAATAAATGCACATATTAAAAAATCGTTTGCGTAATTGATTTGAAACGATAATGTTTTATGGTAAATTGTTGTAGCATCAAGGAAAACGTGAAGATTATTCTCTGATAAATTGTTTAAAAACGATATTGAATCAAATATTTTTTTTCTGGAGTTTGTGTAATTAATCTGATAAAAAAATTATTTTCAATTAACAATAAACTAAAAATTCAAAAGCAGTGAAAGGAAAATTTCCACTAGGATAGACTTAATTCTCATAAACCAGGTTGTTCAAAAAATTTGTCGTTCAATAAGAGATGAAGCTGTTTGGCACGGCGTTTTATTTTTTTTTTAATTTTTAAATACTTTTTAACTTCCCAGTATATGGGAAGTTCTTGTAATCGCCTCGAAAATCGAAATTGAAATTTTCGACATTTTTTTACGTTTTGAGGTCTTACGAGTATATATAAAGTGTTTTTAGAAAAGGAGATATGTATGTGTGTTTTTTCTACGAGCATAGCTCACGTAAACAAAGTCGTATCGACTTTGTTGAGGTGTCAATCGAAGCGTCCTTGCAATTTTAAGAGCTGATTAGTTTTTGGTAAACTTCAGTCAGAGGGGTTTGTTGTTTTGCTTCTTTGACGGTCATTTCTGTCTTGCATTATATCTCGTGAACCAAACATACGATTTGCATTGTTAAGGTGTCAATCGACGCGTATTAACATTTTCGTGAATCTATCAAATTTTGAGAAAAATCTTTCTAGCCGTTTTTAGTTTAAGAAAAAAAGTGCAAAAATTTGGCTTTTTTTCATAAACAATAAATTTTTAACCTGATTTACGAAAGACAGTAATCAATGTTTATAAAATTTATATACTCCAAGCAGTGTTTGTAAAAACATCATTAAACCTTTCTCTCGTGATTACAAAAAACATCAAATAAAAAATAAAAAATCATTAACAGTCACCATGATCTTCAAGGTCATTTCTGTCATTCACTATATCTCACGAACCAGATATAATATTTGCATCATTAAGGTGTCAGTTGACGTGTATTAACATCTTTGTGAAGTTTTTAACATTATGAAAATTCGTTTCAGCCGTTTTTTTAATTTAATAGAAGAAAATGCGAAAAATTATGGGTTTTTTCATGAAAAATATTTTTTAACCTGATTTGCACAGCACAGTGATACCAGTTTATAAAATTTACACATTCTTATCAGTTTTTGAAGAGAAACCAGCAAAATTTTCTTCCATGATTATGAAAAAAAAAATTAAAAAAAAATCATTCAAAGCTACCATGTAAAAAGGGTTCATACGAATGATATTACTTTTTATCTTTTATTCTAAAAAAATTGTAGTAAATTCAATCAAAATTTTGAAATATTTGCATAATTTGAGCAGATTTTTAATAGTTTTTATAGTCTTTTAATTAAAAAAACTGCTTAAATTTTGAAAACCAACAAAATTTCAATCAAATTTGCATTTGCGGTAATTAACGCTTTGAGTGGCAAAATCTTTTGTAGTCAATCCTTTTAAGATCATATGCTTTAAAAAACTTTCATCGAATAAAAAATTTTAGTTTTTAGTAGATTCATTCTTTAGTAATCATAAGATTTCAATAACCATCATCATTTGTAAAACATTTTACTTTTTACATGCAATTGAACCTAATTTTGACTGCATATACAAGATTTTTCAAGACCAATAGGAAATATATAGTAATTATGAATTTGATTGATGTAAAATCGTGAAATTTTTTAAATTCAGTGATTATGCTGAAGTAATGGCAATTTTGAACGCAACAATTCAAAATGGCCATCACGTGACAAAATCCTTTCAGTGGGCGTAATAACAAAAACTGCGTTCATTTTTGCTAGCGCTCATTTGTCCTTCAAGCATGGATGTGAAAATAACAAACAACGTAGATAAGGCCCCCGCCGATTGATGAACCCGCCCGTAGACAATATGATTCATATTAACTCATTCCTGTTACTGCTATGAATACCTCTCATTGTTATTACCTAAAGTAGTATTATTTTCAAAATTATTATTGTGTTTAATGTTGTTGATGTTTATGTAGATATTACTGGGAAGTTGACCGTGTGGACCTCAAGGGTCGCACCTCGCGGCTTGTTAAATTTTTAAATACTTTTCATGATCACGTATGAAGGTTCTTGTAGATCTGTCAACCCATTTGTATATGTATTTGCATCTGTTCAAAGTTGACATGTCACAGTATTTTTGTACAATGGAAAAAGTTCAATAGCGTTATTTTTGGAAGGTATAACTCCAAAACAAATTCATGAACGATTGTTAAAAGTGTATACTTTTCACATCATTCCGAACGATAGAATGATGAGTTGCTGCAATTGAAAGTGGTCATACAAGTCTTGAAGACGATCCACGTGAACGACGTCCAAAAAGTGCATTAACACCAGCAAACCTAGCAAAATACAGGATACGATTGTGAAGATCATCGTTTAACCATGAAAGATTTAGTAGAAACCCTAGGTATCTTATTAGGCAGTGTGAGCAATATTTTGGCCGAAGTTTTTGGTTACAGAAAGATGTGTGTAAAATGGGTGCCGCTAACAGTAGATCAAAAAACACTCAACAACATTTAGAGCGTTTTAGAATGGACAAGAACGATTTTATGAGTCGTTATATCACAGGAGATGACTTGAGTCTTACACCATAATCCTGAATCAAAACAAGAGGGTAAAGAATGGTGTGAACTTGGTACTTTGGCTCCAAAGCAAGTTAGGGTCCAGAATTCAGCCAAAGACTCTATTCGTTTCTTATTTTTAAGACTAAGTTACTGGCTGCATGGCTGGCTGATGAATCGCTAAATTTTTCATTTCACTTTATAATTTGTTCTTTTTATTATAACTTTACTTTGTACATTTAATTTATTATAACTTCTTATCATAATTTAAAATTTGTGTAATTTCATTTCTTTGCAATCTTTTATTCATTTTTATCTTCTTCTTTTTTACTGTTAATAAAAAAAAACTATCAGTGGTATGAAATTATAGACATCATATTAGAATTGATAATTCTTTATTTGGTCGTAGGCATTGTTCTAAAAGATTCCACCGTATCTTAACTGTTGATGGTGATTCGAACATGACCCTTGAACATATATAGTCAATTGCTCTAGGTCTTCAGCAATGGAAGCACCACGCGTTTAAACATCCGAAAAATGGTATGAGCATAGAACGTGCTTATGCATGATCCCATTGGTTCATTTGAAGAGATGATGCAACTAATGTGATATGTCTTGTCGATTAAAAGGATTTCATGGATTCAAAATAAAAAAAATATTTGATGCATTAATAATAGTTAATTATAGCGGCATGTATGGCTAATTGTATTGACTTATAAATCCAGGAAGAAACAAGCCGCGAGGTGCGACCCTTGAGGTCCACACGGTCAACTTCCAAGTAATATCTAGATAAACATCAACAACATTAAACACAATAATAATTTTGGAAATAGTACTACTTCAAGTAATAACAATGAGAGGTATTCATAGCAGTAACAGGAATGAGTTAATATGAATCATATCGTCGACGGGAGGGTCCATTGATAACGTAAGGTTTTTGGTCGATGAGGACAGATTGAATATTCACGCGGATCAATCGGTGGGGGCTTTTTTGGTCTTGAAAAATTTTGTATATGCAGTCAAAAATAGGTTCAATTGCATTTAAAAAGTAAAATGTATTACACATGCTGATGGTTATTGGAATCTTACGATTACTAAAGAATGAATCTACTAAAAACTACAATTTTTTATTCGATGAAAGCTTTTTAAAGCATATGATCTTGCAAAGTATTGACTACAAAACATTTCACCATTCCAAGCGTTGATTACCACAAATGCAAATTTGATTGAAATTTTGATGACTTTGAAAATTTTAGCAGTTATTTTAATTAAGAGACTGTAAAAACTATTAAAAATCTGCTTAAATTATGCAAATATTTTAAAACTTTGATTGAATTTACTACAATTTATTTAGAATAGAAGATATAAAGTAATATCATTCATTCTTTAAATGGTAACATTGAATGATTTTTTATTTTTAATTTAATTTTTTTCATAACAATGGAATAAAATTTTGCTGGTTTCTCTTCAAAAACTGATAAGAATGTGTAAATTTTATAAACTGGTATCACTGTGCTGTGCAAATCAGGTTAAAAAATATTTTTCATGAAAAAACCCATAATTTTTCGCATTTTCTTCTATTAAATTAAAAAAACGGCTGAAACGAATTTTCATACTATTAAAAACTTCACAAAGATGTTAATACACGTCAACTGACACCTTAATGATGCAAATATTATATCTGGTTCGTGAGATATAGTGAATGATAAAAATGACCTTGAAAATCATGATGACCTTTAATGTTTTTTTATTTTTTATTTAATTTTATACGTTATCATGAGACAAAGTTTTGATGTTGTTCTTACAAACATTGTTTGGAGTATATAAATTTTATAAACATTGATTACTACATTTCGTACATCAGGCTAAAAATTTATTGTATCTGAAAAAAACCTAATTTTTTGCACTTTTTTTTCTTACATTAAAAACGGCTCCAACGGTTTTTTTAAAAACGCGACAGATTTACAAAAATATTAATACGCGTTCATTCACACCTAAACGATGTAAATTCTATGTTTGGTTCGCAAGATATAACGCATGACAGAAATGACCTTGAAGGTCATGATGACTGTTAATGATTTTTGATTTTTTATTTAATTTTTTACGTAATCATGAGAAAAAGTTTTATGTTGTTTTTATAAACATTGCTTGGAGTATATAAATTATATAAATATTGGTCACTTCAACTTGAAAATAAGGTTAAAAATTTATTGTTTTTGAAAAAAAAACAATTTTTTGCACTTTTTTTTTTAAAAAATTAAAAAACGGCTGCAAGAATTTTTTTAAAAACTTGATAGATTCACAAAAATGTTAATACGCGTCGATTGACAACTTGATCAAGAAAATCGTATATTTGATTCGCGAGATATAACGCATGACAGAAATGACCTTCAATTGGGCAAAACAGCAAACCCCCGACCGAAGTTTTCCAAAAACAAATCAGCTCTTAAGATTGCAAAGATGCTTCGATTGACACCTCAACGAAGTTTATACGACTTGGTTTACGTGAGTTATGGTCGTAGATAAAAGTGTCCACGAACGTACATACGTACGTACACGCACACATATACACATATACATTTCCCTTTCTAAAAACACTTTATATATACTATATAGACCTCAAAACGTAAAGAAATGTTGAAAATTTCAATTTCGATTTTCGAGGCGATTACAAGAACTTCCCATATACAGTGCTGTGCAAAACTTAAGCAACTCACTACATGTCGGAATGAAAAGGAAAATTGCAATCAACATATAAAGTTTTTTTTTCCTTTTTTGTTTTTAATTTACACGTTAGCATGTTGCTTAAAGCTCTGCAATAAAAAAAGTACAACAGTATTTTATCTTTAAAAAAAGCCAAAACAAAATACACCTACAAAAAGGCTGTGCAAAATCTAAGCAACTTTTATTAATATTTCGTGTAATAGCCGTTATTTTTTATAACAGCGGCACATCTGCGAGGCATTGATTCAACTAAATTATTTTCAACTAATATGTCAATTTTTTCCCATTCGGCTTTTAGGTTTGTAAACAATTGGTCCTTGTTTGCAAACTGTACTGTTCTCATACGCCGTTTCAATATACCGAATAAGTTTTCTTTAGGATTCTAGTCGGGCGATTGTGCCGGCCAATCAAAAACTTGAATACTTTTAGAGCTAAGCCACTCTTTAACCAACTTCGAAGTGTGTTTCGGGTCATTATCATGTTGAAACACCCATCGAAGTGGCATATTACACTCTGCACTAGGTAACATTCTAGATTCTAAGATGTCCTTATACATGAATCCGTCCATAATTTCTGTTATTCTATGGAAGGGACCAAAACCTAATGCTGAGAAACATGTCCAGACCATGACGCTTCCTTTCCCATGTTTCACCGTTTTCCTACAGAAGTGTGGATTCAGTTGTTGTCCCTTCTCACGCCTCACAGGGGATAAGCCATCAGAATTGAAGAGATTGAACTTGGATTCGTCGCTAAATAAAACGCTCTTCCATTTAGCAACTGACTAATCAAGATGGTTTTTAGCAAACTCAAGCTTTAGGCTTGAGTTTGCTAAAAAAAAAATATAAATATAAATAGTAAAATAATAATGTTTTAAAGTGTTGTTCGAGCAGTCTACGTTTTCCTTCCATGTATTTTTGTGAGCAATGGTTTTTTAAAGCTGTGTAGCTTTTTAGACTGAATTCAATTGACCGTCTGCGAACAGTGTTTGAGTTGACATTTAAGCCTAGCTCTTTCACAACTTCTTTTGACGAGATAAACGGTTTTATTTTTATCAATTTTTTAATTTGTAACCCATCTCTAATGGTAGTTTTACGCGGCCTTCCAACAAAATTTACACTTTTCTCACTACCCGTGTTTTTATATTTCGTAATTCATTTTGAAATTAAAGGTTTGTTTATATTTAACGATTTGGCAATCTCTATTTGCGTTTTTCCGGGATAATATAGCGAAATTACGTTTGATTTAAATCGATTATCGTATTGATTACGCTGCATTTTCAATTTAATTTTTTTAGACACAACTAAATCCAAAGAGAAGACGATCTTTACTGATCTAATTGACACGAGCATCAGAAAAAATAGAAACATCGGGAAATCCCCGTTATCTTTTGTTCTGACTGGGAATCGTAGCTGCGTTTTGAAAGTTGCTTAGATTTTGCACAGCCTTTTTGTTGGTGTATTTTGTTTTGGCTTTTTTTAAAGAACAGTTAAAATACTGATGTACTTTTTTTTATTGCAGAGCTTTAAGCAACATGCTAACGTGTAAATTAAAACCAAAAAGGGAAAAAAAATCTTTATATCTTGATTGCAATTTTCCCTTTCATTCCGACATGTAGTGAGTTGCTTAAGTTTTGCACAGCACTGTACTGGGAAGTTAAAAACATTTCAAAACAGTAGTTTTCCCATCATCGTAATAACTTGCAAATATATAATTGCACGTGTTACTATAGCGATGGTATGAAATACACGAAAATTGCACATTTAATCCGGAAAAAAACTATTAAATCATATCATTTGTAATCAGTAGGAGTCCCACGGACAATCTTATAGAATCTGTTTCTCTTTTTCTAATAATTGAATAGTAAATCCATACACGCTGATTTTTATTTTATCATTAGTAGTTAGCTGCACAGTTCATCGTTGTAGAATCTTTTTTGTAGGTGTGAACAATTGTATACATGTCTATTCAGGCAGCTTCTAAGAAGAAATTTTTTGAAATTTCTTGTGACTAGACTATTTGTTTCAAAACTTCTTATACGCATTTCCACATGCCTTAACTTTCATAATCAATTTTTTTTAAATATTTTTAATATGCCGGTTGTATGAGAACTTTATCGGAGAATGTTTCTACCCAAATTTTATTTACGTTTTTCTAACGTCAGTTGTTGTAATGGTGTTGAACCATAAATAGCTTTTTTTTTAGATTTATAAGACTCATTAGTCAACATGAACCTTAAAAATGATAGATTTTTGAAAGTTTCTATGATATATACATCGAAGCTAATTATGTTATCTAAAGTTATGTTGAATTTCAAAATGAGCAATTTAGTAGAAGTCGACGAAAAATTGATTTAGCAAGAAAGGTTTAAAATTTTGTATCTTAAGTTAAGCTTTAACTTCTGAACGAATGCGAATTTCACTTCAGGACTATATTCAATGCATGTTCTACTAAATATTTATACGAAACGGAAAGAAGACATTTTGAAAGTTGTAAATGGATATCTTCTTCAATTCAGTTTGGTTTCATTTTAGCGACATTGTGTACAGATTTCATTTGTCTTATTCAAGTGTCTAGAAAACAGTGCATTTTTAATTAAAATTGTCCAAAAAAATTTCAGTCAAAAATCCTTAAATAGAACCCTAAAATTCTGTTCCTCTATTTTCTTGCTAAGTATCAAGAAAAACCCTAAATCTAGGGTAAAAATAAATAAATAATAATAATGATAATGATTTGAAATTATTAAACGCAGATAGGAAATTGCTAGTAATAATTATCATGTGTATATGATACAAAAGCCCAAATTGGACCAGAGCCTCTTGGTATTGTTAGAGCTATCTCATTTACTTCACCGACGGAATATTTGGTAGTGAAGTGCTATTGTTATTCGTAAATTGAAAAGTATTGTAATTGAATCGAAACAACCAGAAGGATGCTGTTAAAAGTCAACTTGTTTAGGCTAGTGCCTTTAGTGACCGTTTGATTGAAAATTTATTCAAATCTTTGTGCCGTTCATGTTTATTTCATATTTAATACTTTTCCAAAAAGACGGCCTACACTACATTAACATATTTTTATAGATCTACATATTTTCGATGATTCAAATTCATTGAATTATTATCTTACTTGCATTTACGAAGTTTTCAACTTAAAGTACTATTATTATTATTATTTTTTATTATTAGTGCTGCTGCACCTTAAAATATCACAAGGTGATGTAATCAATAGTTTCACCTGCGGGAATTTACAATTTTTGTTAATTTATTGACCCCTGAAGTATAAGTTTATTGGTTAGTTATAAATAGCTATGAATTCATTTGGATCCGTACAAAACCTCGACAATTATTCAGCAATATTGTACAACAACAAAATCTAAGAACATAGCAATGTCCACACGTGAAATTGAAAAGCACAAAACACAAAGCAAAGCCTTGCAGGATCTGATAAGTAAGACTTTTTATTAAAACACATTTCTTCTAAGCTTTTTGTTCAAATTCATGAAATGAGAATTTCTTGAAAATCATCGTGTGGGTCCAACAATTAATGGAGTCATTTATCTTTGCATATCATCAGATATACATGTATCTAAAATAATGCAGACTCACCTTAATGATGAGGCGGCTATGCACTATTTAAAAGAATATTAAACGAACCGTTTTTGAATTAAAGAATGAGAAAAAAGTATAATATTTATTTTGTCTGAAAAGAACAACAAGACGAATATAAATTCTTTATAATGAAATTTGGACTACCGGTTCAATTAATACAAACAAACTTTTAAAATTCTGTGAAAAGACTCGTTTAATATTGGAGATCCTGAATATTAAGAGGAAAAAAAGAATGCAAAAATACACCAAAATCATTCTTCATAATATTCAGAAATAGCTTCAAACTTTTTTTCGTCGTTTGGGAGGTGAAAATCTTCAAAAGATACCGCTTTGCTCCTGTTTCTCGGTATGCCGAATTTTTACCGAGTAAAAGCACCTCCACCTCCTCCAAACCACTCACTCCATCACATTCTATTGGAATTCATCTAGATTCTACACTAATAATAAAACCTTCCTCTCACTAGCCTAATTTTTATTTGAATTAGCAGCAGCACCAAATTAATTCTGTTTGAAATGTTAAATTATGAATTCCGTATAAAACAACAAGCGAAAGGTCAGAATTCTATAATTATAATGTCATATTAACCGAAAATCCGTTCAGTATGTCAACAGGTCCAGCAACAGAACGCTGCCGTATTATTTCGTTGGGTTTTACAAAGACTACTGAAAATTAAGATTTTTAACCAAAACCAGAAATGGTGTCTTCTCTATATATCATTCTGCATAACATTTCAACATTATTCAAGGTAAATTAAATCATAAATAAAATTACCAACGAATAAACAGTCGAAAAACTATGTATGCTATTAGTTCCACCATAAATAAAGACTATGCATTTTTCACTAATTAACATATCAAAAGTTCCATAACTTGCTTTATCTTATCAGCTATCATCTAAAGTGTTGTTGTTAACACAGCCTCAAGTGTTATTAATATAATAAAAGATCCTATCAATGAATATGCCTAACATCTATGATATCTGAACAGTAGGAGTGTTAGCTCATACCAGTTTTTTCGACCATCAATATTTCACTTTTGATTAATGAAAAATATTCTTCTTCTTTCAACACATGGCAAATCTACATATACGAGTATTTATACTATGTATATTTATATGGTTATTTAACGTAATATTATCATATCGAGTCTAAATTATGACCGATTTTAGTTGATGTGTCGGCTGATAGACCATTTTTCAAGGCTCAAAATAAAATAAAGTCATATCGTATTCTTAAATATATCGTTTGTTCTAGTTTTAACAGTTTCACTCAACATAGGTTTAAATTAGTCCGGAACGAAGATCATTAACATAGGTAATGAACCTAGAATTGGTAACAAGTACGTCAACTTCACCTAGTACATTAAAACGATATTTAAAAATCAATTTGTAAAGTTGTGCGTTTCTCTTTAATCACTAATAGCCCTTGGATATCTTTATCAAAACTAACGAGAAAAAATTTATCACATATCTTTCATTAATGGACACTTAACAGCTATTTATATACTAACAACACGCGGCTTTACTAACAAAACGCGGCTTTCAGGTTCTAATTCGGTTTTATGGCGTTGGCGTTTCTAATAAAATTTGAATAATAATTTTGAATGACGGCATTTATTTATTGATGTTAGTGATGCCATTGTTTTCAAAACAATCCCAGATACATAATCGACTTGGTTATCCAGAACTCGATGCAGTATGTAAATTCATCCCTGAAAAACCAATACGGCTGATTTACATTACCACGAAAATACGTAATTATGATTCCGACATTGGAAAACATCTCGAAGCATTTACATTGCATGAATATGGGTTTTCCGTCAAATGCATATGAAAATGGTTTAGTTTTTAAATGTTTATCTTAAATAAATCTACAAAGAATACTTATTTTGTAATAAAACTTGAAATTTATTTCAAATAAGAGACAGTTTTCAAAAAGTGCGCATAAATTCTAAATAGTGTACATTAATATAAACAATGCTTAAAAACCAAATAAAATTCGACTGAAGCTGATCTATGCGTTCAAATGTATTTTATTCAATTTGTTTTTCAGAAAAGAAGAGAAATTCATATTGGAAGCATTAAATTGCTTGTGAAAACAAGTGAGATCTATAGGCCATGGTAATATCGATTATAATCATGTTTTCGTCATGATTTTATTCGAATCACCTTACCCAGATAGTTTTGAAATGTATGGAGAAACGCTGGTATTGAATGCAAGAATATGAAAAACCATGAATATTGTCAAAAACATATATTTTCTTGCAGTGGCTGATTAGAAATTTTCAAACCTCGAAGATATATTTAAGGGATTTATTTAAAAGCTCAATTTAAAATCAATTTGTTTCATGATTTACGAGAATAAGACGTTGAATCCAGAAAAAAAATCAGTGATCGTTAAAGCTTGTTCTATCTAACTATCGGAAAAACGAAAATTATAATATTCTGTTCGGGATTCAGTATACTAAGAAAAAAGGCAAAGAAAAACAATCAAGCGAAAAAAACTAAAGCAGGAGTGTTACTGTTTATCCCCAAAAGATCACTTGACTCTAATCGAGCTCATTCGCTTGCTTAACATTAGATGTAACAGTCTGGATCCAGACTTTTGTGACTTACGGCGTGCAATACCGTATAATATGCGCGGTTAAGCCCTCAATTACAGTTTTTGAGATCTGATTCCATGATTCTGAAATTTCAGGAATACGAATATTTTGTATTTAGATTCATGATAGTTAACTTTGTAAAGAATTCAAATCAAACAAAAACATGCTTATAAACCTTACAATGTTTTTCTAACTTAACATTCAAAAGGATTCCACTAAAAATGGTTTATCTACATCTTGCCAATTTATTAGAAACATGCAAAAAGGTCTACAGATAAACCTAGGTAGACCATTCTTACAGTGATTGCCAACTTAGTGTCTTCAAAGAGCGTTTAATAATTCGAAAATTGACCGACAGAGTACACCACTAAACAGATTGAAAAATCTTAAAATAATAATAACTTTATTGATAGATTATGACGTTAAAATCTTCGATACGTTCAACGGAGCTGGTCTGGCTACTCATTTTCATTAAGTGAGGTCCTTTTTTAAGAACCTGTTTCATGATAGGACCCGAGGCTATAGTCCTTAGACCTTAAACCGGCGCTGTTTACGTGATAGAGTGAAAATCACCTTACCAAAAAAGCAATCATGGAAATAATTAAGAGTAAAAATGTTCATGGTAAAAACGCATATTCGCGCGAGCTAAGATAGAAACGACAAGTGAGAAAAACACGAAATTGGAGGACAAAAACGCCGACAAGTAAAATTCAGGGCAAAAAAATACGAATTAATGCTCATCAGATGAATTTTGCGAATAAAAATAAATGCATTTTCTCCAAGCGCAATAGAGCGATAGAAAATTTTACGAATTAAAGTGAAATGTTTAAATCTTGCGAAAAAAAACTATGACGTGGTTTTTTTAAGACAAAAGCACGCCTGCGGTATTTTTCGAGGCCACAAAAACATATCAAACAGCAAGTTGAATTCAACTGAATGGCATTTTTAAAATAACTTACCATTTGTTATTTCAATTCATTTATTCACATTAAATTTTATTCAAAAGTTGATTTTAATTTCGCTAGAAATTACGGAATCAATCTAAACGTATATTAAGTATAATAACCGAATCATTATACCAATCAAAAACAAATTCTTAGACAGAAATTGTTATTTAAAATTGCAAGTAAATTTCTGGGGAAAAAACGTGAATCTACAGGAATATCAAGTTTGCAGAAAACTTGATAGAGATCTTTTCATCGACTCCTGCACATTCAACAAATAATTCAAACGATACCTACTGCTTTTTCTAAAATTCTAAGCAACTCGTTCTATCAATTCTAGCTCGACAACATGAGTCAGATTTTGTTTGGAAGTAGTAGCAGATGCAAAAGGAAAAAAAAATTTAAGTTTGCAAATTTATTCAAACATGGTTCAACGATGTTTGACCCATATTTTTGTAGGCATTAAAATAAGTAGTCTACACCATCGATTCATACATCTACATATATATTCGAAAGTAACTGAATTTTGATAAATTTAAATCAATTAATTTGATTTAAATTGTTTGGTCGAGAAAAAAAATTATATTTATTTTCAAAAAACATTTAGAACTTGTATCAGAATTAGAAATAACTACTATATTTAAGGTTGTCAAAACTCCACTTTTTGATTTAATAAATATTAATGGCAGTACAACACAAGTACCCTCCCATTTCCACTAATTACGTTTCTTCTCGAAAAGAAGAGTATATTGGCATAAAAATGGTTGTAACTTTACGCGGCTTTTTCTATCCAACTATCAGACAAGTTTGATCTAGACTTTCACCAAACTAAACGAACCAATTAAATATATCTAAATATTAGCAAAAAAAAATCTTCTAATGTAAATATGACACTCTTACAGACACTCATAAAAATCAGCAGAAATTGTTCTTTTACACGTTCCTGGTCGAGTTAATATTAACGGAGAAACCCAAAAACCCAACTTTGAATTTAATTCCAGGAAATTTTTTCCTATGTATGCATAGCTTTATCGCCAAACCGTTTTCGTCTCGTCGACTTAATGGAACCACATATATATTCATGTATATTCTAGGAAACGACACTATAAGACATAAGTTGTAAAAAAACGATTTTCCAATAAAAAAACAACACAACACCCGATTTTAACATATTCCAATCAAAATAAATCATTTGAATATTTTTAATCTGATTTGAACTTTGCTTTCAAGATTCTGAAAAACTAAGTCTACTTCTTCTCCTGAAGAAGGAAAATTTCATCAGCTTTATATATATTTTGCGTCACTCATCAACTTTTATAGTACCTACATACATACATATAATACACAGAAAGACAAAGTTCACAATTTTAACTTTATTTGGTATAGAAGGATTGAGTAAGTTCAACATTTGCTGTTATGAACAGCGTTCGGAAAATTTCCTGATCAGCTCGAAATAATTTTTTTCTCAAACTCATACTGGTATCACCAAAACTGCAACAACAATCTATAAAACTGCACACTGTAAAAGTTGATAGTGGATAATGTGCGACCATTAAAACCACACATCAAATATTTAGACAAATGTTGAAGAAAGCATTCACTGAGTAACAAAAGATACTGCAAGACAAGTCCCTAGTCTAGTCTGAAAAACGACATCTTAATTTCAGCTCGAAGCGAATCTCGTTGCCCTCAACATTCACTGCCACAATAAATTGAAATTAAATGAGCTTAGCATATCTTTCTTGCCGTTGTTGGTATATTTCACTTTCTCCGTTGATAACAGTTCACAGTCGCGCAGCTTAACGCTTCGCTTACCATCCAAAGTGTGGCTATCAACATAATTCACCGCCTGAACAATTTAGCATATTTAGCGAATTCCCACTTGTGAATCATGCATTTCATAATTTCGGTAGTGCCAGTATGCCCATACTATAGTATTTATTTGTTTAAATCAATGCAACGAAGAAGCGCACTTACGCAATACAAACTGCACTGATGGCAACTAAAAGGATCGCATTCACAAGGACACCCATGACGCACCGCTCGTGCTTCCTGCTGGAACTCACTTTGGCACTGGTCATAACGAACTTTTCCGCGAGCAAATTAACGGACGAAACGCGCGACTGGCGAATCTTGGATAGTTGCGGCCAACCGAGAACTAACAATTAAGTCGCCTTCACACCTCAGCATTTCTTTATATAGTGGTCGCTGAAACCGCGGCTTCGTCATTCTTTTCACTCACCTGTAGTTCGTGATCTTGAATTGAACTAACTTTTCCGTGTGTTTTTGAGAAAAAGTCCAACAATCTCGTGGCCAATATTGACAACAGGTTGGAAATACGCCTGATTAACAAACGGGTCGTGGGCTATTTATCCGCAAATAAAACTTAATAGGAGCCATTAGAATGGGCTTGAACCTCAAGCAATTTTAAGTGGTCTGGATGCTTGATTTTTATCAATAAGTCAAAATCGGTAGCAGATTGTGCGAATACCAAATGTTTTAGAAATGAAAAACATATTCAAATTATTTTATGGGCTAATTCGCTCAAATCAAGGAATTTGAAAAACTTCACAGTTTGATAGTTGAAAACGGACTGAATTCCAAATATTCTGCTTTAATCAGAACAAATATATCCAGAGGAAAAATATGCTGATCTTCACATGAACCGACTTATTGCCATTAACTTCAATAAACTTTGTTGAATTACTCATAGAATCGCTTGTTACTAATATACATATGTTAGAAGCTAGCCCGATGGTCTGTCGTCGTAATCTTTTGTAAGCCGAACTAAGAATATCATAATTCTTTTTCTGATCATTATGTATTAAAAATGCATTTCTGTCGAAAAACTTCCAAACTCTACTCTACTCTGCTTATCTCAATGTACAAGTGCAGCGCCGGATAAGATAGTTATATAAGGAACTATACCTCTAGGTTTCGGCATGCAACGAAACCTCGCGAGGTGGAACCTGAATTGATGTATTCTATTAAGTAGAATGGATATAATCTAATAAATTTCGTAACAAAACTTTTAGTATCATAATGGACAAATAAATTGTTCAACTATAAAAACGTTACAAGCCTTATACGCATATCGTTGTGTTAAATCACATACACAAGGTGTGTGGTTGAATTTCCGACCAATTTTTTAATGAAAACAATCACAGTAATTGCAGGAGTAAAATCAAAAATACTTTGTTCACATACACATTTTGCTCACGCCAAAAACTCCTTTCTCTTTTGATGAAAACCATTCAGAGACCCATTTTTCGACTTCCTTGACTGCTTTAAAGTGCTACTTTGTAAGTGCGCATCCCATCAACGAAAACAAATGGTAATCAGAAAGAGCCAAATCTAGAAAATAAGGCGGTTGAGGTAGCAAATCTCATCCAAGTGATTTCAACGTGTCCTGATCCGTCACACAACGAATCAAAATAACTTTACCGAATCTTTTACCAATTCTGTTCGTTGTTCAATCAATACATGGTTCCAATTCTTAATTTAATGCCGGTGGTGAGCCTCTTTAACAGTTTCATCAGTTTTTAGGAGCTCATAGTACAGCATACCTTTCAGAACCCACCAAGCAGTATTAGCTTTTGTTCAAATCGATTCGGTTTTGCAGTCGATGTTGTCGGTTGACTTGATGTAAGTTACATCAAATTTATTGCCAATCTACTTTGTAGAAGCCAATACCAATACTTGTCCAGGTCAGTATTAACTTTTTGTTCAATTTCGAGATTAGTTTTACCTGAGTATACGAGCACAGTGTCATCTGCGTACATAATCACTTTCGCAACAAGGTCTGCTTTTTTTATGGAGTTGATATAAAGTAGAAATAGCGTTGGTTCTAGGGTCGAGCCCTGCGGAACACCTATGCTGAATTCAGCAGTTTTGCTTTTGACACCTCCAATTATTGTATTTTCAAATGTATCCGTCAAGTAACTGCGTATTAATTTATTTGCTTTTCCAACAATTTCATATTCACCGAGCCTGTTGATTAAAGTTTCATGTGTAACTGTGTCGAAGGCTTTCCACGAAAGCTGCTGCAACGTAGTGGCCCTTATCCAAGTATTCATTTACAAATCTAATTTCATCAGGAATGGCATCTGTTGTACCTTTGCCCGCCTGGAATCCGTACTGGTTTCTATCCAAGTTCTTAAATGAAAAGAAAAAATTGGGGATGTGTTTCGGGACGATGATGATATCCTTATCGTAGGCAATTTCGTTACTATTTCATGACCTATTTTTGAGAAATGATGATTAAGGCAGTTGGTGATTTCCTTCGGTTCACTGATCATCTTGTTCGAGAAGGATAGTTTTTCGATATTGTGTGTCTTACTTTTTTCACCTTTCCTTAGAACACCGTCAACTAGATTCCAGAACTGGCTATGATTTTTTGAGCTTTGCTCAAGCTTTATGGTATAATAGTGTTGCTTTGTTTCTTTTATTATTTTATTACATTCGTTTTTTACTATTATGTATTGTTTTTGTTTTGTAGGACTGTAAGGATCCTTAATTAGCAGTTTATATGCTTTATGTTTTTTTTTCTTTGAGGCAGTAATAACTTTTCCAGTAATCCACGTTACATTCCTTGTAGGATTTAGTAAACGTGGCAGAATCTTTAGCTTCCTGTATTATCCCGGCCAATTCCTGGAAACTTTCTGTGGTTTTCTTTTGAAGTAGCTGGTTAGTTGTCTCAATGAATTTATCTTTTCTAAGGTAAGTTATATATTTCAAACTTGATTTTACTTTGGTCATTGTATGTGTTTTAATTGTTAATCGTATTAGTCTATAGTCTAACCGTGGCCCGTCTTCAAAAGTGTAATTGGTGCTGCGTTTAATCGTCTGGCTGTTTGTAGTTATACGGTCTAAGATTGTACCTGAGATTAACGTCGTCGGTGTTTTTGTGTTTAATACTTCAGAATTATTGGCTGTAAGAGTATCCATGTATGTTCGGTATTGTGTCTAGTAGATTAATGTTGGTGTCTGCTACTGTTATAAGTGATTTGTGCGTAGAGTATAAGTCATCTATATGTTCAATGAATGTAGAAAAAGTCTCCGAAAATTTGTAAACAGTTCCTATATTTAGAGTTTGTTTGTCTGTTTGTATCTCGATTATTATTGTCGAAAAATTTATGCTTTTATATTTTACTTTATATTGCAGACCATTTTTAACATAAATTGCGGTTCCACCGCTTTGTATCCATTAATTTGGTAGTAATCAATCTTTGAATCGTATAGCCATATTTCGCAGAATAGCATGACATCAACTTCCTTGTGATCACATCTTCATCTAACAATGCCTACCATTCAGTTTGTTCAAATTTTTATTGTCTTTCACATCTATATCAGAATTTTCAAAGCATTAAAATCAATATTTACACATTGTATTCGATGGGGCATATTCACCACATGCTTTATGGAGAATTAGGTATGTTTCAGCAGCACTTTTCATTGAAATAAAGTAATGAATTAAAATTTACCACAAATGCTGTATTTTTGGTATAAAATTCGACGTCTTTCCTGTCACAAAAAAAAACTAAGTTGTTGTTGGAAGGCCATCCTGTCGGTTCAATTTTGCACAACGTTTTCCAGCATAGCCAGCCTTATTTCGTCAATAACGCTTCAAATGCTGGCTTCCAAATCATCAATAGTTGCTGGTTTATCTGCACAGACAATTGACTTGGCGTATCCCCACAAAAAGTAGTCCAATGGAGTTAAATAACATGATCTAGGCAACCAGTTCATAGGTCCGTTTCTTAAGAGGGTAATGTCAAAACGACAGTGAAATTTGACAGATAAAATGACAGATATCCTTTTTGGAAATTCTAGACCTCTAAAAAACACCTTATAGTTAGTAGTTATGTTTATGTAGTTATGTTTAAATGTTTATTAAAAGTTCTGAGCAAATATTGCATTTCCACTTGCCATATGCGTGCTGTTTGAATCCTCACAATATAACTCATCATAAATCCAAATGATATCTTGAGATTCGGAAAACATTTTAGTAGAGATATTACCTCGATCAATTTGTATCATTGTCAAAACACGAACGGGTTTTTTTTTGAAACAATTATTAGCATGAAGACCATAACATGTACTTTTTAATCGTTAGATATAATAAATTGAACAGACAATCTAAAAAGATCGACTGCTTCTAGCATTTCAACTGATCCTAAAAGTTGCAATTGCTAATTGCCGAACGGAAAGATGTTTTCCAAGTCCAACAAGAATAACGAACATGAATAAATTTATGATTATTAAGGATCAAATTTCACCCTCATCTTGAATGACGATTGATAAAATTTACTTGATTTATTTTGTGATATAAAATCAAGTTGTCCGCCGAAAAAGCAACAAAAACAATTGTACGTGCTTATGATATTATCAATGATCATTTATGTTTCCAGTCCATTTCAACTTATTACATATGAGACTTTGTCTGAAACAGCTATAATATCTAACTAACACAAGTAACTCCAAGGGCCAACTTAGACCAGGGGCTTCACACAGTGAATCGAGTCGGTAACCTCATTAAAATTATAACGGCAGACACCTACCCATAAAAATTGAATTACAAAATTATATTAGTCACGACATTTCAATCTACCGAAGCCTAAACATTGCATAAGCAGTCACAAATTTTTCCTATGGACTTTACCCCTTCAACTCACAATTGAACCGTTTATTTTCAAAACATATGACAACATTTTTTGGAAAAAACTTTTTCTCTTTATTTTGCGTATTTTTTATAGGTATTTTAAGTTTTCTGCAGAAGTCCATGTTCACCTTCAAAAAATTTGACTCTAAAGAAATCCCAAATATCGGTTCATTTTGAAAACATGACATGTTTAGGACGTGTGATTTTTTCAAAATAATTAGGTATGTGTGGTTGCAGTTGTTGGCTTTTGGTTTGTTTCCCAATCTGTTGCTTTTGATAAGTGAACTGAACCACATTGATAGTAATGACTACAGTTTATACTCGAGCGTCTTTGTTGACATTTAGCTCATTCGATTTTGTCAAATTGATTTAGAAAGATCCCGAATAAACTGAAAAAATGTGTCGTGTGTGGAAGTGAAGGAAAAACTCCATGAAAATGCTTTATCCTCTGTAGATCTGGCAATGCTTAGGACACGTCGACTTTCACAAACACGTGGCGCCTTTCGTTGGAACGAAATTTGATTTTCGAAGGCCTCGATTGCACACTGTCTATTGTATATACAACTCTCCACTGATTCGCTTACAATGAAATCCTGACTTAATACAGTTTGGTTCCTTCGGTCACTCGGTAGAGATCTGTGAGCTTAAACTGATATATGTCATATATTTTCCTGTTAAGTTTTAACTCAACGTCAATTTTATTCAGGATGGTTCTTCATATTTATTATATTTATTTTAGTAATTAATAAATTTAATGTGATTGAAGTTAGCTTATCTTATTAACTTCCCAGTATATGGGAAGTTCTTGTAATCGCCTCGAAAATCGAAATTGAAATTTTCAACATTTCTTTACGTTTTGAGGTCTATAGAGTATATATAAAGTGTTTTTAGAAAGGGAGATGTATGTGTGTGTATGTGTGTATGTACGTACGTACGTATGTACGTTCGTGGACACTTTTTTCTACGACCATAACTCACGTAAACAAAGTCGTATCAACTTCGTTGAGGTGTCAATCGAAGCGTCTTTGCAATCTTAAGAGCTGATTAGTTTTTGGAAAACTTCGGTCGGGGAGGTTTGCTGTTTTGTCCGTTGGAAGGTCATTTCTGTCATCATTATACCTCGCGAACCAAACGTATGATTTTTTTGAACAAGGTGTTAATCGACGTGTATTAACATTTACGTGATTCTATCAAATTTCTAAAAAAATTCTTGGAGCCGTTTTTTAATTTTTTAAAAAAAAGTGCAAAAAATTAGGTTTCTTTCTAAAACTCAAAATTTTTAACCTGATTTTCAAACCTAAGTGATCAATGTTTATATCATTTAGATACTCCAAATAGTCCAAAACCAGCAAAATTTTTATTCATGATTACAAAAAAAATCATTAAACGTTCAAGGTCATTTACGTCATTCATTATATCTCGAGAACTAGATATAATATTTCCATCATTGAGGTGTCAATCGACGCGTATTATCATTTTTATGATGTTTTTATATTTGAAAAAAAAAACGTTAAAGCGGTTTTTTTTTAATTTTTTAAAAAAAAATTGGAAAAGTAGTGTTTTTTTCATAATTTTTTTTTAACCTGATTTGCACATCGTAATAATAAATGTTTTTAGAATTTATAACATTTTATCAATTTTCGTAGAGAAACCAGCAAAAACTTTTCTCATGATTACAAAAAAAAATTAAATTAAAAATAAAAAATCATTCAAAGTCACCATGTAAAAAGGGTTCATTCGAATCATAATACCTTAAATCTCTTATTCTAAAAACATTGTTGTAAAGTCAATCAAAGTTTATTAATATTTGCAAAATTTGAGCAGATTTTCAATAGTCTTCACAGCACCATGTTTTAACTTTAATGAAAAAACTGCTTTGTAACCTGTCCCCCCTCCGATTGATCCGCGTGAATAATCAATCAAACCAATGCACCAAAATCCTTCCGTAATCAATTGACGCTCGCGTAGATGTTATGATTAATATTAAGTCATTCCAATAACTTTTATGAGAGGTAATTTTTTTATTATTTGAAGTAGTATTATTTCCATAATTATTATTGTGTTTAATATTTTTAATATCTTTTTAGATATTACTGGGAAGTTGACCGTGTGGACCTCATGGGTCGCACCTCACGGCTTGCTATTGTTTTGGTTTGCTCCTACAATCCAGTCCTAGTGACTGTTGTAGTCGTCTTCTTGCCTCCGTCTAAGACTTTTCAACTTTAGGGGGTTGGGAACAGAGTAGAGTACACTGTGTCCTCTTTTTTCTGGGCTGTATTATTTTTTCTCATAAATTTGCGGTTTCTTTCGGGTTTTCTCAGGTTGAACTATTGCTTATTTTCTTTTTTAGGCGGTTCAGCACTTTTGATTTGGTTTGTTCCTACATCCAGTCCTAGTGTCTGTTGTAGTCTTCTTCTTGCCTCCGTCTGAGACTTTTTTAATTTTTTTTGGGGGGGGGGGGTGGTTCGGAACCAGAGTAATGTGCACTTTGTTTTTGTTTTAGTACTTAACGTTTGTTTTGTTTTGGGTGTAACTCATCTGTTTTATTTTATGCTGTTTAGTTTTCATGGTTGTTGTGGCTTCTTTTTGTTATTGTTCGCTTTTTTGTGTGTTTTAGGGTTTTGGTTTAGTATATTTTCTTGCGTATCTAGCTTGATGTGGTTGTATGTTTGTATTCTGTATTTATATATGGACGAATAAGAGTGGATATATCTGTAGGTTTATTTTTATTTGATCGTTACAATGTGATTGGATTCTTCTATTGAGTAGCTATTGTAAACAATAAACAACAAAAACGAGTGGCCGGAACATTTGTCTTTTGATATTTTTGCACTGGAACTTATAATCTTACAAGGAGAAGGCATGACCTCGTCCTCTTAGATCGGGATGAAATTGGGCACATAAATACGGTGGACGTCACGCTGGTTTATTGATTTTTACCAAATTGACTACGAGACACGAAGAAAACGCAGGCCTGATTCTAGGAACAAGGGATGATTTTGCTTCGATTACCATTGTTTTTAATCACCTAACCGTTCAACAATTAATTTTAAGTATAATTTACGTATCTAAATGAACGACCAGTAAGCTGATTTCTAGAAACAATGTATTTGTAGTTGCACATTGTTGATTTACCTTAAAAATAATTAGATTCACATTTTTCTTCTTCAAACAAATAAAAATAAGAATACATGACCAAATGATCGTGGGCTAGTCGCACAGCTCCCCACACTGTACCGCTTTTGCCTGAAGTGAAAACTGACTAGTTACTAGTATGTACCAAATTTCATCCCGATCTGAGAGGACGAAGTCGTGCCTTTCCTTGTTAGTATAATCGATAGGATAGCATTTCAAATTTATTGAATTTTTATTTGAGTGGTATTCTTTTCTCTCGTTGACACACAGCTCCCTAGCTATGGCAATTTAAGCGGACTTTTAGGTTTTCAAAAAACACGATTTTTTCGATGATTTTTTTTTCATAGAAGGAAGAAAGATATCGTTCTGAAATTTCACACAAATATTTAACAACATTTAAGATACACAGTAATAGTATTTCAGAATTTTTGAAACTGTTATTTCGATTTTAAGAATTTTTGAAAAATATGCCCAAAATTGATGACTGTCGTGATTTCTCGAGTCTGGAACATCTGAGAGAAAAAAATAGAACAAAAATTATTCCTTGTTCAATTGGCTATCGCGTGATTTAGGATAACTTTTTTCCGCGGAAAAATAACAAAATGGCGGCCATTTGAAAAAATATCGGGTTTTGAGGTTAGAAAATCAGCTGGAAATCGGAAAATTTATTTTAGATCAACATGATCCTAGTTCACGCGATAGCCAGACATCTCACTAAAAACATATTAAAAATTCAGTATGATCGGCCCAATAGTTTTCTTTAAGTCGTGTCCGTCAACTCAAAAAACGTGATTTCTAGAAATTAACGTTTAAAGTTTTTTCAAGTAATTTTTCAAAATGAAGGCTACGTACCTCTATTCTGCCATACCTGCGTCATACATTAGACCTTCCTCTTCCTCGTACTTCTCCTGAAGCTTCAATTTTTCGTCTCTATTAACTGTTTAAGCCTCAGTGCTGCGACGATTCCATTGTTTTACGCGAGTGCGATCGATTTCCGCAGCGTGTCTAGAGGCTGAAATTCCTATTGCAATGCCCATCAGTTGCATTATTTTTAATAGACTTGCAAATCCTTCATTGAAAATGCAAGAAGCAGTGTGAGCAACAATTTCCATAATGATGATGCCAGCAAAAGTGTGCTTAGAGATGAAATTCCAAACACAATTATTTAAAGTTTCGTTATTGTTTTGGATGTTATTTTCCAAACATCTTTCCAACATGAGACAATTCGAAGATAGGAACTTCCCATGTACTATTGATTTGATTAAAATTGGGAAGCATTCCACAAAGATATTAAAGTTTCTGAGTAATTTATTGTTATTTGTGTAAGTTTATCCATAATGTAAATTTGAAATAATCGTTGGAAAATGAGTTCACCTCCTACTAATATCAACTTGTTGATAATTTAAAGTAACTCTTAAAAGAGGAAAAAATAGTACATTATAAACTGTAAGTGTGCATACATAATAATCCATGCATAAATGCACTGAAATTGATTCTGCCAGTCATATTTTTTAACACAATTGCAAATCGATCGTTGCTCAAGAGAATAAAGCAAACTTTTATAGCTTTTTAATTTGTTTGTAAATAAAACAGACAATGTCAACTGTTAAGATCGAGATCAAGGTTTGCCCGTTAAAAGACAATAGTCTGGTATGCCACCTCACCATAAATAATATGCACCTGACCTTAGCTACGTACACGAGACCGCTTTCAGGAATTCGCATTAGAATGAGAATAGGTGAAATGATATCTTTGTATCTACTACGTCATGAATGATATCTTGACTGCTTCGAAAGATGACTATGGAGACGATACGGTAAAAACTTGTATGATACGTTCCAATACGAAAGATCTACATACATAACAACTAAAATAAATAGGCGCACCGAAAGGCCGGTTTGCCGTGAATCCCGGTGATGCGTAATCGGATTGCCCTGCTATTATTGACGCCACATATTCACTCTCACCTGTGCGCAGATCGCTATTACCGATTAGCAGCTGATCGTCGCGGTCATCCGCCAATCTACAAGATACTGTGCGGTGGATTCAAATATAAAAAATTTGGGTATACCGTGAGGGTTTAAACGGTCGGGTATTTACATATTCCCGCTTAAACGCATACATATCGATGCCTAACATGTGAAACTACGTAAGCGTAAATTTTCTGAATTTGGGTTTTTGCATTATCCGATACAAAATCAACTAAAACCCTGACAATAGAGCTTTAGTATTGTTTATTAAATTTGTCCATTTGCTACAAAATTAATATCATTCTTCCAGTAGTTCTTCCAGTAAAAACTTAATTTTGTTGCTTACGTCATTTCACATCTTTGGCGACGATCTGTTGTTTTCGATTCCAATTATGAGCAAGATAGCTACCAACCGACCCTTGTTAATTACAGTAAACAGTTTTACGGCGGTTCGTATTAATCGTAGATGATCAGCTAAAATCACTGACGAACATAAACAGTCAGAATCGACCTAAGATCCTTTATAAAACAAGATAAACTAAAGATTTTTATTTGCCTAAATTTTTATGGAAGTTTTCACTGTATTGAAAACAACAATAAATCCATCCATTAACCAATAAATGGAATTTCGTTTAGTCGTCATACTAAGCAAAGTTCATAGTTCGGCATTATATTCCGGTTGCCAATTATATATACACATCCATAGATCCATGCGTCACTATTGAGCATATCGTGAAATGAATAGGATTCACATATGTGAGTACATACGACACGAACTGAAACGACTTTTTCATCAAGGAATGTCGGTTTCGCTATAAGATATTCATTTGCGTTAAGCTATTGTTTATTTATTTATTTTTTCTTATTATTACAAGTTCTATCTGCATATTGTAAAGTGAAGCACCTTCTGGAATAGCATTTTGTTATACCTAATCAAATGGTGCTTGGTTTTGGAATACCTGCTCGACCGGATGGCCAAAACATCAAGGCCCACTGAGAATATCATACCAAGTCAGCGTTTAAGATGTGCTGACTCAAAATTTCAAACCCAAGTCGGATCTAAAACAGGATTATGAACTTCCCAAATAAATCTCTTCCATAAAGTTCAGCAATTAAAGAAACTCAATGCAACTATAAAATAAATACAAGGAATTAAATTCAAGTTGGGAAGCGCATTATCACTCTTCATGTACGCGGAACAGTCTCTAATTATGGGATATATTTATAATTCTATAATAGCTTTGATATACATTTGAGGATGTTAAATATTCACACAATTTTATAAGATATTTTACACTTCAAACGATTTTTAAATGCTCGTCCGGAGAAATTTACAACGCAGCGTGCAAAAACGTTGTTTCGAGAAAAACGGGTTTTATGTTGTTGTTTTTTAATAAAAAAAACATGGTAAAGGTGATGATTATGCCCCCCCCCCGCCCCCAGGAGGTGGAAGTAGGGAGTCAAAAGAGGGGGGTTTTCCTACTACTATGGCATAAATAGTTCGCGGCGGTCACGGCTCCATGAGAAGTTATGGGAGTTTCCCCACTAAAAAAATGGTTATTTTGTCTATTTTTAGAGATCATATGAAACCGTAAAATTGATCTAAGAAATGATTTTTAGACTTGTTTGTAAGTCAGAAAAATTAAAAAAAATAAAAGATTTTTTTTTGGGGAAAAAAATTAAAAATTATAAATTTTTTTATCGTAAATATGGGTAACACTTTGGAGACACGTGGTTGGGGTAACGATTAAAGGGTTACATAGGTCTTGAAGGAAAAAAAAACTTTTTCAAAATATTATATTTTAAATTTTTTTAGCATTTCAAGAAGTTGTAAAAAAGTTCAGATTAAAATATTGAAAATTGTCAATTTTCCTGCAGTTGATGCCCTTGGGTCGTGATTGAACGAAGGAAATTCAAAAAAATGAAATTCAAAGTTTTAAGATGGGTTTGAATGAATTTTCGTCTCATGTTTCTTACATTTTCCCGATTCTCAACGTCTTTAAAATATTTTTTCATATAAAACAAAAACGAGTGTACCGAATGAAAATCCCTTCGTGCATGCAGGAGTCAATACTATAAAGAGGAACTGTGTAAAATTTCAGCAAAATCGGTCGATTCGTTCTCGAGGAATCGTGCCTACCGCACGGAAAAACAAAATTTCGGGAAAAAACGCGTTCAAAGTTTTTTTTACCGCGATTTAATGAATTGAAGTTATTTTTTAGGGATTTACATCGAGTCGTCTATTCCAGGTCCATATTGTAATTCATTTGCCTCATTCGCGATGTTCAGAGCATCCTTTTGATGTTGTGATGTTTGTTGAAAAAGAAAGGAGCTGATTTTACGCGGTAGAACAGCGCTGCATGCGTATAATACGCTGGGTAAGGCAGAGCGCAAGTACCGACCACGCGGTATTCAAATCTCTATAGCTCCGGTAATATTGCTCAAATTTACTTCAAATTTGGTGTGAATACTCTTGAAGTACTATACTTTGATATGAAATATAAAAAAAATCCATTGATTTTTCGAAAATACAAGACCTATGTAACCCATTAAGACAAGGAGCCCAGATAAATGTCAGTGGGTGGTAAAGGTTGCTCGGTTTTGGTTCAAATTTATGACCCGAATATAAATGCTTTTGATGGTGAGAATGCATCAGACATTGGTGATTTAGATGTAGAACGTGAGGTGCTTCATGATTTTCGAATACAACAAATTATGAAAGCAGATCATCAGCAAATGTAGAACAGGAGGACATCAATGAAGCAGAACTGCCTGCCGTAAAGCCCAACAGCGGAACGCAAGAAACTAGTCAAATATATTGGTTGTTTTCACGTGCCAATTAAAAGGGATGAGCAACAAACAGAGAAACAATAAAGAAAAATCACGCGATGTTAAATGAAGAAAAATTGACTGCTTTCATGGCCATTCTTTTATACTTGAAAGCGAAAAGATTTTCGTGGGTCGAAGAAAAGGCTCAGGAAGTTGTATGCAATCATTGTTTTTGGCGTCTGAAAAGTCAGATGCTACAAATACGCAAAACCTTATATACTCAATTTGAATCATTTTTGAATGCGATCATATAGATTTTTGCAAAAAGTTTAATCTTTTCACTCACCATTATTATAACGCAGACAGCAATGATGCCGCTTTAAGTTACAGTAAATAAACGTGTTTTTGAAGAATGGCGTAATTGTATTCTTCGAGCTTGCAATTTATTCATACATATGTTTCAGCAAAAAAAATACCTTTTGCCACGAAAACCAGGTTAGTACACATGGAAAAATCAACGGACACCAATAACTGAAAAATTCAGTACGCGCGGTCAAATTCGAATAATAAAATTGGGATAAAGTTTATTGTGTTAAAAATTGATAATTGGAACAGATGTAGACGTGATTAAAGTAATTTCTAAAGCTTTTTGTTTGTACATGGACTAAATAATAACTTGACGGAGGTTAATTTACCAAAATTAACTTGCAGACGTGAACTGCAATGACATTTTAAGTTCACTTTTGATCGTTACATTGTTTCATATTGTTTTTACCAATTTTTTTGTTGGATTATTTGAAACAAATGGCAATCTTGATTGAAAAAACCATTGAAAGTATTTTTATTGATCATATTTAACATCAAAAATCTTTGCGGTCAGCAATTTCCAATTTGACAGAGAACTCTCGTTTACAATAAAAATGTTAATAAATTTGGCATGCATTTGCTATTTCAACCTCGCAAGCAAAGACGATTTTTAGTTCTGGTTGACCGCCTCGCATTCACAGCCCAGCAATCATTATTATTTTTTAATTATTCATTATGATTGTTTTATATTATTTACTACAGTAAAACCTGTCAATAACGGAACCTGTTAATAGTGGAATTCGTGTCAATAGTGGAAAAAAATTTTGGCCGTTGAGCTCTTCCATACAAATTGACCTGTCAACAACGGAAAATCGAAACTCCAAATAGTGGAAAAACAATTTCGTTTATTTTTCGTCTTTTTTTCCATTTGAAACTATATTTTTTTTTCAATTTCACAACCAATGATTATAAAAATTGTTTCGTAATCACTGTTTCATTTCGCAAAATTCAAAATTTATCGCTTCTGTTGCGGCAATTTGTCATCGCAAAAAAATGTATCGTTTACTTTCTCACTTCGAATCATTGTTTAAACTTCTTCATTGTTTGGACAGCATCGTGTAATCAACAGCCTGGGGCCTCTTTCGATTGCCACGCAAGCTTGCTGTCGCTGCCAGCGAGCAAAAGCATTGATTTTCTCCAAACCCGGCCTAAGTGGTTTGAGGATAGGCTAAATGAATTGTTGGTTGTGAAAATGAGTGAAAAATGATAGAGCCACTTTCAGTTTCGGCAAAATTGTAAATTTTTTGAATTTTTCTGTTTTTTTTAATTGGCTACCAAAAACGGAAGAACAAACGACGACGAGATGTAAAAAGAGTGGAGCAACCACAAACTTGCAAAAAAATTCACCAAACTTGAACAGAATCGAGTAAAATACGAAAAATATTATATTATATATAAGAAATCGAAATTCAGTTTTTTGCTGATTCGATAGCTATGAATTATGCAGTCTTTGTGTGTGCGCCCATAGATTGCTCAGTTCGTCAATTGCACTTGAGCGAGAACCACTTTGACCACACAATTAGAACTTCATTACTCTCATATTTTTCTGTCGCTATTGAAAATGAATCGTAAAATGGGGGATAATAAACCAACCCAACGTTGACGTCTCACGTTAAAACAAAAGTACAATTTGATAAAAGATCATGAAGTCAAAATTTGGAATCGAAATTTTGAAAGAAAAATACAATTGCCACATTGCTATGTACATGGTTATTAAAGGCAAAAAAGAAATTATCGACGAATACCTTTCATCGCAAAATGTTGAAAATACATTTTTACACGATAAAATAGTAGAATCCATCAATTTAGTACAGGATGATTTGACTGCAAGCAAAACAAAACAGTCTTCGATTACCAATTACTTTAAATAATAATATTTGTCATTCGCTGCTTTTTTCATTTTCAGTTTTTCCTTCATTCATTTATCAAAAAATAGTTTTATCTCAGTACAAATTTCCTTTTCACGTTCATTATATGACTTAATTTTATCATTAAATGGCCATGAAAATATAGGCATTGGTTTTTTATTCAATTTTACTCTCAATAATGGAAAATCATTTTGGTTCGACTCAAATACCTGTCAATAATGGAACCTGTTAATAGTGGAATTCGCGTCAATAGTGGAAAAAATAAATTCCCCACGTTTTACTGTATTCTGTTTTCCAAAGTTAAAAAAATCAATTTAATAAAATAATTTTCAATTTTAGTCATAAACTGAGCCAAAAAAAAATTTCTAACTTTGCGAGGTGGAAATCTTCACAAGACACAGAGTCACTCCTGCTTCTCGGCATGTTAATTTAAAACTATGTAGTTTGTGTACATCAATACCATAAATGTTTCTCCTGTTGTAGATAAGTTGTTCGTATATCACAGGTAAAAGAAAATACCTAGGATAGATCCCCCATTACTAATTCGTACTGATTGGCTGTAATTGTTGCCGATTTCGGTTGTTTTATTATTATTTATTGTTCTGTAACTACTCAGAAGATCTTTCGCCCTACTAATAATTGCTAATTTCTCCAATTTTGCAACTAATGTGGGATGAATTATCAATGGCTTTCTTTAGTTCAACGAAGATTGCTGCGGCGTAAAGATCTTATCCATTTGTGTATTTGTGTGTCTCCCCATCAACAATAGCATTTGTTGTACTGCTCGCTTCCTGAAAGCCAAATTAAATCTCATCCAATGTTTACTTCCGTTCTAAGTTGTGTTTGATCGAAGAAGCTAATATTTTTTCATTATTTTAGATAGCGAATTAAGAAGCGTTGTTAAACGATAATTATTCGTGTCTGTTCCTAATCCCTCTTGAAATATGGATATTATTTTCGCTTTTTCATACACTCTGGAAATTCTTCTTATCTGATGAACGTACCCATTAACTATGTATATATATTAATTAATTATTTATCGTATTTACCCCAAAATAACGGCGGATTAACGGATATTTATAAAAGAACCGTCTTCAAGATTCACAATCAAGACAATCGTGAGTTCAGAAATTGGAAATCATGCATCGAATATTAATTCACAATAGAAACTCTCAATATCACTGTTGTTGCGCTGTCAAATCAAGCATTCTTGGCCATGATCTGTTAACCTACTGTTCTTAGCTGTCATTGAACATGTGCGCCATGTAAATAAACATCTCTACCGTAGCCACATCAAAGTGTTGACAGGATGCAGCTTTTCGCAATAAACAGGTAACATAGCGCATCTAAGCAAACGAAAACTTTTCCTACATGCACTTTTTCTAGATACGATGGAGATAGTAAAGAAAATGATGAGTCCCGAGAGAAAAACAAACTTGAGAAACTGCTGCGAAAGGTTGAGAAGAGGAAACGTAAACTTGAAAAAGAAAAACAGATTGAAAAGGCCTCCAGGGATGAAAACGCACCCCAAGAAAAGAAGACACGAGAAGGGCTTGACAACATAGATGTACCAGTCAATTCAGCAAGTCGGGATGAAGAAGAAGCTGTGGAAAAAGAACAGCCCACGGAAGTCGAACCTAGCAAATTTCAAGTTCTCGGTACGGATACGTTCGACAAGAAGAATGAAGCCAAAATGGTTTTACCAACGTGGCTCAGACACCCAACAATAATCCTCAATGAAATCGCTTCCGGATCCGTTCCTCTTGACGATTACAGCGAACTACTTTCGCCTGTACTCGTCCAAAACATGAAAGCGCAAAACATCATGCAGCTTTTTCCAGTCCAAAAAGAAGTGATTCCATGGATTTTAAATGCTCACGATAAGCCATTTCCTTTTCGACCCAGAGATGTATGTGTTTCCGCGTCCACTGGCAGTGGCAAGACACTTGCATTTGCAGTGCCAATCGTGCAACTACTTCTCAATCGAGTCATTTGCAGAGTTCGCGCTTTGGTCATTCTGCCTGCAATCGAGCTGGCTGCGCAAGTGCACAAGGTGTTCAAGACGTTAACAAGGAACACCCAGCTGAAAGTGGGCCTCCTTTCCACGACAATTCCCTTCGCAGTCGAGCAGAAACTCGTAGTCGATCATTTTCTAGGTAAATACCATTCAAAGTTCGATATTGTGGTAACTACACCAGGACGACTGGTCGAGCACTTGCACTCTACACAAGGATTCGAATTGAAATCATTGCGCTTCCTTGTAATCGACGAAGCTGATCGCATCATGGAACAGAGTCACCACAATTGGCTTTATCATCTCGATGACCATTTGAAAACAACGTCAGAATCATTCATGACCGGTCGATCTATTCCCCTGTGTATTGACCAGTTGATAAATCAAGCAGTAAAACAACCACACAAAATGCTATTCTCTGCAACGCTGACTCAAGATCCGGAAAAGCTGCAAAATTTGCGTCTGTTCCAGCCCAAGCTGTTCACATCAATAGTAAAATCTGCTGAAGAGTTTGTCGATCAAATAGTTGCGAATGCTTCAAAGAAGCAGCAAGAAGAGCAACAGGAAGCGGAAGGTGATTTCATTGGAAAATTCACAACGCCCGCCGAACTGACAGAATACTGCGTTATAACGCAGCCTCGATTGAAGCCGCTCACACTGTACGCATTGTTACAGGAGAAGAAATGGAAGCGTTTCCTCTGCTTCACGAACACTACGAAAGCTTCAAAAAGGTACTGTGGCTATTAATTAGCGTTGCTTATAAAATTGATGGTAATTGAAACCTATCATAGATTGGCGTTTGTGTTACAAGAACTCTACAGTTCTTCAAATAAGATTGCCGATCTTTCAGCCGCTATGAAGCCTGGCGCTCGCAAACAAATTCTGAAAGATTTTACTACCGGCAAAACCCCTGGGTGAGCAAACTGTTCTTAATTGATAATTATTTTAAAGCAGCGCTTCTGTTTTGAAACGCTGGATAAAAAAGATATTTATTTTATGCTTGTTTTTTTTCAGTCTAATATGTTCCGATGCACTTGCCCGCGGTATCGACGTGGAAAATGTTGATATTGTAATTTCCTATGAAGTGCCACACCAAATCCAGACGTATATTCATCGCGTCGGTAGAACTGCGCGCGCTGGTAAACTTGGAACGGCTGTCACAATTTTAACTAGCCCGGAAGTGAATCAGTTCAACGTTTGTATCTTAAACGCAAACTAGCGTCCATTAATCATGCTGGCTTATTTTCAGCAAATTCTTAAAGTCGCCGGAAAGGATCCGTTGCCTGAAATAAAATCAAACACTGAATTGGAGGAACAATACGCCCAGAAATATTCGGTGGCACTTAAGTCGCTGGAAGCACATCTTCTGCAAGATGAACACATGAAAGCTGTGCGTATGAAAAATCAAAGAGGTTTTGCACAATCCGCTAAGAAGAAGGAAGAGAGCATAATGAATAGGCTGCAAGGACAAATTGAACAGAAAATCAATGAACAGAAAAATAGTCTCATTTAAAAGAAACCAATTGGAAAACGAGCTTTGAAAAGCGGCATTTGAAGGATTAATTGAAAAAAACTTGATAATAAATAAACACAAATTTGAAAATTGAGTTTCAATTGCATCCTTGTCTGAGAGTCAATTAATCTAACAGTTAATAATTCAGCTCTAAGTAGGGCTTTGAAGAACTTACATATAACGTTACGGGGTTCGCAATAATTCGATACAGGATAGTCACGACATGATACGAGGGTTAGACACTTCGAAAGAACAGTTCGCAACAGCTGGACCATCTTTTTCTACCTTATTGTTTTTACTTTTGAATTGGTAAATCTTATAAATTTCAATTGAGAATTATAGTTACAGTAAATCCTGCTTAACTACACTTTTCCGTTAAATGCATTTAAATTTGCTTTGATAGCAATTATAACTCTAAGCCTATGGAACTTATTCTTCAGTTAATTCAGTTCTTGGTTTATTCTGTAAGCTTCGACTGATGGGGCTAGCATAGGAAGGTTACGTTTTGAAGTTTGACTCCAATTTAAGATACCACAAATCTTGGAAATAATATGGGGATATATAATTTGCATTTTATTTTTTGTTGGGAAGAAGGTGAAACGACGTAAAAGATCAAAGAGAACAGCCCCTATTTTCTTATTTAGCTTCGTCGTCAATGTAGCTCTCTCATCTATTAAGAGTTCTAAGCACTTTATTTGTATAACTGATTTTGGTAAGTGGTTATTTGTAAATTTTTGTCGAAGGAAATATATTTTGTTTTCGTAAAACTCATTGTTAATCTGCTTTGTAGTAGATCTAATAGTAAGTGAATATTCCTTTTTTGTTCAATTTCCAGATTAGATTTTCGTTAGTAAATTAAGACCATGTCACCCGCTTGTATAACAACTGTCGTAGTAAGCTTTGCACTCCTTATTGAATCGATATAAAGCAGCAATTTTGTGATTCCTAGAATAGAGCCTTGCAGGACCCCAGTGTTAATTTACGCAGTTTTGTTATTGATATCTCTCGTTATTGTTTCTAAGAATCTGTCCATCATGTAGCTATGAAGTAAAATCATTTGCTTTTCCCACAATTCCTCATTTCTCGAGTCTGGTAATTAAGATTTCATGTATTTCATTGTCCACGGCTTTTTTTAGGTTCACGAAAATTGTAGCAACATAGTGACCTTTATCCGAATCCTTATTTACAAAAATTGTTACATAGCATCCGTTGTGCGTTAGCCCGCTTGAAACCCATACTGCTTTCCATACAAAATGTTATTTTGCAACGCGATATTTTTGATTCAAAAGGCTTAATTTTTTTTGTAAGACTTTGCCCAAGATTTGTTTGGGTCATTTTCATCTTTCCTTTTGAAAATCAGTTTTATTGTTGAAATGTTCAAAGCCCCTGGGATTTTCCATCCTTAAAACATTTATTTATTAATTTCACAAGAATATCTGCAATACTATGTTTGATTAATTTGAGATTATCGACCATCAGGACCTGGGACAGTATGGTTCCACAGAGAATCGATATTTTCGATTATTTCGTCTTTATTGATTGTTCCTAAGTGAAAATAAGAAATAAAGGATGTGCTAAGAAATGATGACATCATCAGTGGTAATTCCGTTTTGATTTCATGTCCTATTACTGATAAATGGCGGTTAAGGCAGTTGGTGATTTCCTCTGGAGCACTGATTATCTTGTTCAAGAGAAATAGTTTGACGAGATTCTGTTTCTTATTTATTCCAATGTTTCTTAATAAACCGTCTACAAAGTTCCACCAACTGGCAGAAATGTGCTCAAGATTTTCAGTTTAATAGTGTTGTTTAGCTCCTTTTGTTATTTTATTGCAATCGTTTTTCATAATTCTGTACTGATTCTATTTTGTAGGGTTGGAGATATTCCCATTTAGCAATTTTGTGTGAAATGAATGAGGAGAAGGTCCCCGGGTATTTGTAAAAGATGTAACAAGTGCTGTGTAAAAATCATATTTGCTTTCGTATAACAAGGAAAAGTTAAACAAAAACACCTATAGTTCAGTGACAAGCGCTAATCTCTATGCCACGCGAAATGCCGATATTTGTATGCGTAAAGCCAACTGTGGCTCGTTTTATCGAATATGGAAAGAGAGTATTTGAAAAAAAAATTCAAATTGAAACAATTGCCGAATATGGTGGTTTGACATCAGATTTTACTCTATATTTATTCCTTATTCAGTTGTTTTATTCTAAAATTTATGTACACAATTCTTATTCTATGTCATTCTAAAATTCTCTATGTACAAAAATGTATATACTCATGCTAAGTTCAAAAATTGTAACGTGTGTGACCTGAATAAATTAATAATTTGTAATCAAATCAATGATCATTTCCATGGATAGTCATCGTTTCCATGGTTCAACTTTATCGGATCATAAATATTCGCATACTCTATACTTGAATTGTGAGAAAGCAAGCAAATTAATACGCTATTACTTGACGGATGGATCTCACAATACAGCAGTTGGAGATGTCAAGAGCAAAACTGCTCAAATCAGCGCTGGTGTTCCGCAGGGCTTGATCCTAGGACAGACGCTATTCCTGCTTTATACCAGTTCCATAAAAAATGCATAACTTGCTGCGCAGATGACACTATTCTGATGTACATACTCAGGCAAATTGAAATTGAAGAAAAGTGAATACTCACGTGGACAAGAATTGGCGTTGGCTACTTCAAAGCAGTATTAGTATTCTGAGTTTTGCTTTTCAAGTAGATGTTTCCTCAGTATTGTTTTGAAAGATGATACCTTGGTTATTTCCCTTAATTTATGGACTAAGCTGTTGTAGAAATTAGCGGCACTGTTAGTTGGATCTCTCCTCAGGCGTTCTTTCCTAGCAAATTTTATTAACATATTATCCGCGTTTCTCATATTATAGTCATTTTTTCTCAAATTTCTGAAATCTAGTTTGATTGCTTTTCCTTCATCGTATTGTAAATTTTTATGTACGATTTATTCCATACAAATCAATCCATTCAGGTTGAATTTTTGGGCTATTTTGTACACCTCGGCCGTGGGAATCAGTCTGTAGATAATCTTAAATGCTCTGGTTTTGTTTTTTAGTTTATAGATAATGTATTTTGTATTGGTCGTGTTCATTGTTCATCTGCTATGAAGTAACCATATCCAATAATTGTCTAGGTCTCTGTTTGTTGTATTTTCTATGTAAAGTTCGGTCTTACCTAAGTAAATCAGAACTGCGTACATCACTCCTTTGAGATAAGGTATTCGTATATAACAAAAAGAGAGTAGAACATAGATCCTTGAGGAACCCCAATACTAATTCGCATTGATTGGCTGTAGTTGTTACCGATTCCTGTTTTTTGTGGCCGTTCAGACAAGTAACTAACCAGATCTTTCGCCTTACCAACATTTCCTACTGCCTCGAATCTTGTAAATAACGTGTGATAAACTACCGCATCAAAGGCTTATTTTATTTTTTTATTCATTTTACTTTATATTGCAGTCCTTTTATACGGTTTCACTGCCTCTTTTATCATTTCACCAAGTAGCGTTGAGCCGATTTGCTATGTAGTAATCCGTCTCCGAATCATAGAGTCATATTCCACAGAATATCAATAGATCGATTTGCCAAGTAAAGAAGCTAAGATAAACTACTACTCAAAAAACATTGAACAAAGCTGTAAGGATCCTCGCCTATTTTGGAACTTAGTGGACGGTGTATTACGCAAAGGTAGTTTAAACGGTAATACTAAATGTACCGTAGAAAAGCTACTATTCGCAGATAGAATGGTATTTGATTCGGAAGAAATTGCCCATTACCTTAATCACCATTTTTCCTCAATAGGTCAAGAAATTGTTTCGGAACTCCCAAACATTTCACCACCTCCTGTCAATATTTTCCCAAGTTCTTCTTTCCATCTGAGGAAAACGAATAAACAGGAAGTAATTAACATAATAAACTCCTTGAAAAACCATACTGCCCCAGGTCCTGATGGTATCTGCATTGAAGATATTCAAATGATCAAAGAACATATAGTTGATATCCTTGTAGATTTAATAAACAAATGTTTCACGGACGGGAATTTCCCGCAGTATTTAAAAATATCAATGATAAAACCAGTTTTCAAAGGAGGGAATGAAACTGACCCGAACAATTATAGACCTATCTCACTTCTAAACTCCTTGAGTAAAGTATTAGAAAAAATTTTAGACTCCCGTATCAAAAACTTCTTACAACAAAATGATATTCTGAATAGAAACCAATATGGATTTCAGGAGGGTAAAAGCACAAAAGTCGCCATAGTAGATGTAATTAGTTTCATAAACACGCTTTTAGATCAAGGTCAATATGTTCCTGCTGTTTTCGTGGACCTCAAAAAGGCCTTTGACACAATAATACATGAAACAATGACGACTAGACTAGAAGAATACGGAATTATAGGGAAAGCAAGAGACCTTCTACGATCTTATCTGACAAATAGGTACCAAACAACTACCATCGGAACTACATACAGCAAGCCTGAAAAAGTTAGCATTGGGATTCCGCAAGGATCAATCTTGGGACCAACACTTTTCTTAATATACACGAACTCCATAAAAAGTGCTAAGCTTACTGGGAAAGTGGTCATGTACGCAGATGATACGGTGCTCATTTACTATGGAAAAACGGAACGTGACATTGAACGCAAGGTAAACACTGACCTAATCGATTACTGGCACTGGCTTTTGGTAAACAGACTATCTATGAACTATACAAAAACAAAATATATCGTGTTTAAACAAAAAAACAAAGCTGAAATCCAACCACTGATCAAAATAAATGGCACGACTCTTCAAAGGGTACAACAAATAAATTACTTGGAACTTACAATCGATGATAAACTCACATGGACGCCACACATCGTCGTCGTCGTCGTGACATGGAGGTGGGCATTGCAGCCCTAGCACTGCGACCTGCTGGTCGATTGTACTATCCTCATATTTTTCCTTTCTGGAGTTAATGCTTATGTCTTGAATCTTCCGGATGAGATGATGAACCTCATCAGGTCGTCCAAGGCTAAGGTATGGAACTCCTTGTCTCCTATTTGAGGCATGCCAAGGGCTCTATATCTGTGTCTGGAGAACGCGGGACAGTAGCCCACATAATGTGCCGCTGTTTCCTCGTCCTCCTCACATCTAGTGCACCATGCATCGTCCACTATTTGCAGAAGAGCTTGGTGACTTCTCAGGCGTCCGTGGCCTGTAATCACTTCTGTGAGTTTTTTCAGTCTGACTCTATTTAGTTTTAGACAGTATTTTGCGACTTCAGGTCGTAGGTTTGGCAGAAAGAGCTTTGTCTGTCTGCATGTTGGTAGGTTGAGCCATCGTCTTCGATGTTCTTCCCTGAGTGTCTCATTGATCTTTTTTGAGATTAGATTTATGTTCGTTGGCAGAACAGGCTCAGGACCAACCGGTGTGATCTCTGCTCCCTTCTTAGCCAGTTTGTCTGCCTCTTCATTACCTATAATGTCCACATGTGCTGGGACCCAGGTAACTGAGACCCTGTTTCTCTGGCTCAGCTTTTTGAGGCTGTTCTGGGCACACTCCACAATTGACGTTTTCACATTGTGGGAGCCCAGGGCCTTGATAGCGGCCTGACTGTCTGAACAGATTTTTATCTGTTTGTTTTGTATTCTTCTGTCTTGTAAGAGGTCCGCGGCTTTGGCTATGGCGTGGACTTCAGCTTGAAAGATGGTTGTTTTTGTACCCAGAGGTATCGATATTTGAGCCTCATGTGGTCCAGGGCGTATATATATTCCCGCCCCAGCCCCGACGCTCATCACTGATCCGTCTGTGTACACTATGATATCAGCGGGCCTGTGAGAAAGGTGACCGAACTTAGTCCAATCATTCCTATCAGTCAAACTCGTTGTAAAATTTTTTCCAAAGAAGAGCCTTGGGATTATGTAGTCGTTGGGCAGATCAAGGAGTGAGTCCACTTTTAAACTCTTTAAAAGTTTGAGGTGTCCCTCAGTCCAGCCGCCGTCTTTCACAATCCCGGTTCTCCTTAGGCGTGCCATCGTCTTTGCGGCATGTTGCTTCACTGATAAGTCCAGTGGCAGCATGTCCATGATCACGTTGAGTGCTTCCGTGGGAGTGGTTCGCACCGCTCCAGTAGCACTCACTAGTGCTAGTCGCTGCACCGAGCCTAGCTGACTTTTTGTAGTATCTAGGTCTGACCGTTTCCACCACACTATGCTTCCATAGTGTATGACCGGTCTTATGCAGGCTTTGTATAGCCATATCACATTTCGAGGTGAGAGTCCCCAGGTTTTACCCATGGAGCCTCTACATGCCCAGAAAATGTTTTTGGCTTTTCTTGTTTTTTCATCAACATGCTCTTTCCAGGTAAGTTTCGTGTCTAGGGTTACGCCCAGGTACTTGACTTTTTTTGAGAGTTGGAGCTCCACGCCATCTAAAGTAGGTAGCGTGTATGCATCCCACACTCGCTTCCTGGTGAACATGGTGAGTTCTGTCTTGACTGGGTTTACCGCCAGCCCGTTTCTTCTACACCATTGGTGCGTGATTTTAAGTCCTTCTTTCATCCTGTCACACACTGTGCCGGCAAACTTGCCTTTGCATAATATGACCAGGTCATCGGCATAGCCGATGGCAAGAAAGCCTTGTTGGTTAAGTTCTGTCACTAATGAGTTCATTTGTAAACACCACAGGAGAGGGGAAAGTACGCCTCCTTGTGGGCACCCTTTTGTTGGGGCTACTGTTATACTGGTGTCCCCCAGTGACGCTGTTATTTTTCGTTCAGCGAGGAGAGCGGTCAGCCAGCCCGTTATCGTGCCGCTTATCCCATGTCTCTCTGCTGCAGATGTCATTCCACCAAATGGGGAGTTGTCAAAGGCACCTTCTATGTCTAGGAAAGCTCCCAAAGAGAAGAGTCCGTCGTTAAGGCCCCGCTCGATCCCGTGAACGAGCTCATGCAGAGCCGTCTCCGTAGACTTTCCCTTTCTATAGGCATGCTGTCCCGGATGCAAGGGCCTCTCTATTAGTGCTGTGTTTTTCACGTGGACGTCCACCAGTCGTTCCAGTGTTTTCAGCACGAAAGATGTGAGGCTTATGGGTCGATAGCTTTTCGCTATCTGGTAAGTGGTTCTCCCAATCTTTGGTATGAAAACCACCCTTACCCTCCTCCATAATTCTGGTATATATTTTAGGGCCAAACTGGCCCTGTATATATTGCACAGATGGTTGGTGATGGAAGCCATTCCTTCCTTCAGCAGGATGGGATAAATTCCATCCTCGCCAGGTGCTTTGTAGCTGTCGAAAGTTCCAATTGCCCATTGGAGCCTCTCTACAGTCACCACCTCGGCGGCTTGATTCCAATCCGTTTGAGACGGTACGTTCGGATGAACGGTGTTTCCTCCGGAGGGAGTTATGCTACCGGGGAAGTGCGTTTTAAGCAAGAGGTTTAACGTCTCTTCACTTGTGGTGGTGAACTTCCCGTTTTCGTCCTTAAGGAGCCCGAGGTTATTGCTCGGTCCCCTTGTGAGGATCTTCTTAACTCTGGCGGTCTCCCGGCATGAGTTTATTTCTTCACAGAATTTCTTCCATGAGTTCCTTTTCGCCTCCGCAAGAGCCTTGTGATAGTCTCTTTTGGATTGCTTGTACGCCTCCCAGGTGATTTCACTTCGAGCTTTACAGGCCCGGTTGAACGCCTTATTAGCGTTTTTCTTGAGCCTGGCTAGTCTTGGTGTCCACCATGGGGTGTTTCCCAGTGTAGTCCTTTTTAGTGGGCAGTGGGCCTCAAAAGAGGCCCTCAATACCTCGACTAAGTTCCCGACAGCTTCTTCGAGCTGCTCAGGTTCTCGGATTTTCTCTGGTTGCTGTAATTTGCATTGCACGTCTTGTCTAAAGGCCGCCCAATTTGTGTTCCTGGGGTTTCTCAACCATTTTGGCCCACCTATTGGATTAGCCTCGATGTTGAAAGTGATGTACCTGTGATCAGATAGCGTCACTTCTTTCGAAACTTTCCAGTCTTTAACCCAGTGAGTGACTGCGTCAGAGACAATTGTTATGTCTATGACTGCCTGCCTCCTGGATGTGACGAAAGTTGGTTCCGCCCCACGGTTCGCTATGGTGAGCCCGGAACTGGCTAAGAACTCTAGTAGGCTTTCGCCTCTCGAGTTGGTGTCCGAGCTCCCCCAGCAATCGTGGTGAGCGTTTGCATCACAACCTAAGATCAGATTTAGGTTGTGTTTTTTAACATATTCCATCAGTCTTGTGAGGTTTGCTGACGGAATTCGATCTTCGTAGGGGAGATAGGCCGATCCCAGAAGAGCTTCTCGTCTACTCCCCATCACCGTTGTACTTACTCGTACTACGGTTAAGTCTCGGTCGCAGAATTCCTGTACCAAGAGCCCGTTAAGAGTCCTTGGGAGCCAAACACAGGTTCTGGGTTTTTCACAATCCGCTGTTAAGAGATCCATTTGAGAGTTGGTCCCTATACCGCGGATTCGTCCTCCTGCCACCCATGGTTCTTGTATTAGAAATATGGGTAGAGCAGGTGCAAAACCGGAGACATTGCTGCCTCCGGGGGGTTTGTTGCAGCTTTCGTTACAGCGTCTAGCTATTAGAGAGCTAGCCGCCTTACTATGCTGCATGTTGATTTGTGTGACCTGAAGACCCATCATGTTTCCATGCTACATCTCCAGGTCAACCCCAAGACAACACAACACAATACAGAACAAGTATAACACTCACGCTGACAAAGAACCGCTACTTGGGAGCCTGTGGTCCTGGTTCCTTGGGCCCTTTGGAAAAGCTCACGCTAATCCTATTGAGCTCCAAGTAGAGCCATCCTCCCTTTCCCGATATATACTCCCTGTCCTTGTCCGGGATTCCAACAACCATGAGGAGTCCCTTTCGGGAGTCCTTCATGGGCACCTGTGCGTACAGGGCCCAGTCGGCTGTTTTTATCTCCGGCTGAACTATGGAGAGCCTTCGGAGAACAGTCTCCGCGATTTGGTCTGGGCCCGGGACGAAGAAAGTGGCCCTGTGGAGCACTGGAAGCCTAGATGCTTCCACTAGGGAAAATCTAGCGCCCTCCCATGCTCCCCTTAGCCTGTCTCCCTCCACCAAGGCTTTCAACCAGGCCGTTGTAGTTGCATCTGCAGGGACGATCCTCAGTTGATTTCTAAGGGTCCCCACCGAGTCAAATTTCAACGGCGTGCCTCTGTCTATCTCCTCTGCGACGGCTTTGGAGATACGGCCCTTGAGCAGCTCTAGTTGTTCACCAGAGTAGCCCCGAGCCATGCCTTCCGCTGCCAGTACGAAGCCCAGATTGCTCCGAGCCACGCTCGCAAAGGATTTTTTTTGAGGGGTCTTCAGTTTGTCCCCTTCCCTCGGTCGTTTGACCTTCGGATTGGCGGACGTCCTGGATACCTCTTCCTCACCGGAGCGTTGTCTTTTTTTCGAGCCTCTAGCATTGCTTGGGCCCGATTCCGGCGACTTTGGTCGAGGAGCTGCAGGGGTCACGGAGGGAGTTGGGTTCAAAGAGGTCCCGGCCTGAGTGTCAGTCCCTGAGGGAACCTCTCGCCTCTGCTGAGCCCTTTTTTTCGCCCTCCTCTTTTTCTCCGCGCCACTCCTGTTCCTCTTTTTTTTGTAATTCCCCGTCGCTGCTAAGCCCTCCGTTGCCGGTGAGCTCGCAGCTGAGGGCCCGCCAAGGGTGAGCTCCTCCGGGTATGGAGTTTTGTCTGGTTCTCCGAGTACCAGGTTTTCCATGGAACCACTGAGTAGTTCCACGTGTGTCGATTTTTTGCCCTCCCCAGAATCCGAGGGGCAGACTGCTGGTGTAGCAGTGAGGGATTTAGGTGCCGAAGGCACCAGACCCTCCTGGGGTAAATTAATGTTTAAATTCGACATTCATCTGTTTGGATTCGTTTAGTCTGGACTCGCCCAAGCCAGATTTTACTCCAGCCTAGGTGAGTCACGCAAGCCCCCTTACCACGTCAAGGCGAATCCGTCAAGGAGGGGACGCCACACATAGCCGAACTTAGAAAAAAAAATAGCAGCCATCGTAGGTCTCCTTCGCCGATTCAACTTCTTTCCGACTAGCAAAAAAGTTCAAATTATATATGCACATATTCTGTCAAAAGTTACCTACGGTCTACTGATATGGAGTCAAACTTCAAAAAGTAACCTAATAGCCATCTCCAGATTAATAACCAAGGCTTATAAAACTATATACAGACTCCCTATGCGGACCGCTACAGTCGAGGTGTATAAAATAGCTAAAGAGCTAAGTCTAGAACCCCCAATGCATATGGAGAGAGCGAAACTCATACATAAACACTTAAATCTAAAAGAATATAGCTCATTGAGCCTAGAGAAAATCTCGGATTAAAACATATATAATGTCAGAAATGCCAACGATATAGTTATCGGATATGCTAGAACGGAACGGCTAAAAGAGGACCCTGTTAATAAAGCAGCTGGCTTTTACAATACGTTACCGAGCTATATAAAGGACATAACTAACTCTAACTTATTTAAAATGACACTCAAAAAAACATCTCATACGTGAACAAAACTTGAAATGAATACATCAGCTCCGCAATTCCTCAAAGCTCATAATGAAAAATTAGAAAAATATCACAAATGTTAATATAAACGAAAATAAATGACTTTATATATCGAAAATTAGGCACTGTCCCTTATACCGATCTTTATCGTCTGGGAAGTGCCAAGCATTTTTTTAAATATGGATGGATAAATAAATAGTTTCTATTGTCTTGGATACATTGCCTAGAAGGACACGGAGGTGGGTTTAGTCGGTAGAAATCCGGCATATCCCGAGGCTGGAGCCAATCGATATCTTTTGAAGATTCCCACCTTCCAACGACGAAAAAAAAAATTCAATATCTTCTATTTTCTGGCGTATGGTTCGTAGATTTGCATTTGATATATTGTGTGTGAGTTGTTTCTTCTAACGTAGAAAAGAAGCAATCGAATTTCCCTCCCGAACGAAATCGATTTTTGACCAAAACCGTTGATATTTACCGGATTTCCTATTCTACCAAGAAGCCTTCGTCATTCGTTTACTAAGCGAACGCAGCTGAAATGCCAATGAACAGCTGTCACAAATTCCTGTCGGCGTGTTACAAATTTGTTGTGTCCAGGTGTTCGCGGAATATTTTCGACTTATTTCGTCGCCTTCGTGACAAAAAAAGCAAAATTTCCCTGATCCTACCGCTTCACTAAATGATCCCGAATCTAACCGCGTCACGAACCCGTCCTTTGTATATATCGCTCTTGTAGAAGTTAAGTTCTAAATCCGCAAATATTTCCACTGACGTGTCTCATTGATGGCAGCAGAATCTTGTATCGGAGTCGTATGAAAAGTCGCGTTCATCATGAGTATACGAAAACGAAATGAAAACCAAATCGGCGAGAACAGTGTTGTGAATGTCAACAAAGAGGAAAATGCAGCGCTCCTGCACCATCATGAGGACGATAAGCACGAGCCGAGCAACCTGGACGGCGACCGACTTAACATTGCCATCCTGTTTTTCCTGTACCTTCTGCAAGGCATTCCAATCGGGCTCACCGCAGCCATTCCCATGCTGCTCCAGAATCGCGGAGCCAGCTACAAGCAACAAGCGGAGTTCAGCTTCGCGGTGTGGCCCTTCAGCCTGAAGCTGCTGTGGGCACCGATAGTCGATTCCTTGTACATAAGCAAAATAGGAAGGAGAAAGTCGTGGCTGATGCCGACTCAATATCTGCTGGGAATATTCATGCTGATCTTGGCGTGCCACGTTGAAAAGTGGCTTGGATCTGAGCTGGAACCCGCGAACATCCAGGTGCTGACGATAATGTTCTTCACATTGTACTTCCTGGCCGCTACACAGGACATAGCTGTGGACGGATGGGCGCTTACGATGTTGAAGCGATGCAACGTGGGCCACGCCTCCACGTGCAACAGTGTCGGCCAAACGGCTGGATATTTCCTCGGCTACGTGGCCTTCGTCGCCCTCGAATCGAAGGAATTCTGTAACTCGTATCTTCGCAAAGAGCCAATGCCTGAAGGGCTGGTCACGTTGCCTGGGTACCTTTGGTTTTGGGGCTTCACGTTCCTCATATCAACTACTTTGGTGGGCATTTTCAAACGAGAACATGGCGATTCCTCCGAGCATCGATTCACAGAGCATCCTGACTTAGATATTAAGCAGACATACAAGCTGTTGTTAGAAATAATCAAATTGCGCCCAGTTCAAGTGCTTTCGGTGGTGCTGCTGACCGTCAAAGCTACATTTGCCGCCTGCGATGCCGTCACATCGCTGAAGCTAATTGATGCGGGCGTGCCGAAGGATAAGCTGGCGTTATTGGCGGTTCCGCTTATTCCACTTCAAATCATTCTGCCGCTGGTTATCAGCAAGTACACTGCAGGTCCACGACCCATGGACATTTACATGAAAGCCATTCCATATCGAATAGTTTTCGGCTTGATCGCCACTATGATAGTGTTTTTAACGCCGATTATCACGTCACCTGGAAACATTCCGATTTACTACTATGTACTGCTCGTCGTCTCGTACGGGTTCTATCAAGTGTTCGTTTACGGAATGTTCGTAGCTGTGATGGCATTCTTCGCGAAAGTCTCGGATCCAGCCGTCGGAGCCACTTACATGACGCTATTAAATACAGTTTCTAATTTGGGCGGGAATTGGCCCAACACCATCGTTCTATGGCTGGTGGACTTGCTAACCTGGCGCCAATGCACAAATGCCGGTCCGAATTTGGTTGGAGCAAACACATGCTCGGATAAAGTGGAGAGAGAGGTAAGGCTGCAAACTGCTCTGCCAAGCAGGGAACTCAAAATAATTTACCAAAAATGAAAAGAATTTTTATTAGGCTGATACTAAGAAAGAGTTTGCTTCATAACCACTTTTAGACTCATAGAATCCGCCTAAAATATATTTTCCATTCTAAATGCGCTTCAACAAGATCCTTGTATTTTCCAGGAATGCGTTGCGGCCGGGGGCGAATGCAGCACAGTCATCGATGGCTATTATTTGGAATGTTTGTTTTGTGCCATCTACGGCATTATATGGATCTACTTTGGACGCAAACAAATCAAATATCTGCAATCATTGCCCGTGAGATCGTGGCAAGTTATAAAACGGGCACCCTCAACATCCAAGTTGAGATAGCAATTAACTGTATGATAAATACTTTAAGGGTGATCGTTTTTGTAGCACTTTTGTGTGATGGAGAGTGTAGTATATATTAATAGTGATTTTGTTGTTTGATTGCCTGTGAGGTGTTTCTGAATTTCTGTTTGTTGTTGATTATATTGAAAAGGTCCTAAAACGCTTTCCAGTGGACAGTATTGTTTTGAGACGAGCTCACTCGCGGTAGTAGCTATATAATGGAGGAAGCTTTAAATTTACGTTGTTGGCTTTCTGTGGATCATAATCTGAATAGAACAGTTTCAGTACAAAAGTAAATTAACATGAACTAAATAGTAAAAAAATGTTCAGGTTCATGGAATATGAAAGTCTCCAAAAGAATTTTGGGTTAAATTTCATTTGTTGATAATCATAGAATGAACTGGTCAGTTCGTGCTGCAATTTATTATGTTGTTTCTTTTATTATGCACATAAGGTTACTGTAAAGCAAAAAAAAACAATCTTTTTATACAACATGGACTTGAAATAGACAAATGATTTTGACAAGGCTCGGTGGTCTATATATTTTCTCAGGTGGGCAAACATATTGATTGTTTCCTTTATTCGTTTGTTCGACACCAGGTGTGTAAATAAGCAATGGTAAATACTTAAATAGACATGGCATGCTGAGTTCACACGACAGACTTGCTAATTGTGCGAAGAATATAGAATTTCAGTTGCGGAAAGTATTTTCAAGAATGATAATCACGATTGCCAGCGAAATAAGCATGGACAGAGCCTAGCTTTAAAGTGTACAATGAGCCCAACCATAAGTAATCAAAATAGGTAACGACTTCATTGTTAGAATCAAAACAATTTACATTTGATTATTTCCATTCGCTTTTAAAAAAAATTATTCAAACAGGATATTTACCTTTAATTTTTCTAGCATTCAAGGATTTTACAGCAAATTTTAAAGTAGTCCGTGATCCAAATCAATGAAAATGAATGCGGATAGTGATTTTCTTTCGGCAGGAATCTGCACGTTCTATACCGCAATTGTAGCAGGTATATGATTTTTTCGTGTATATTTAACGTAGAAAGTTGAAGGTACATATCATGTTACAAAGTGAGCCGCGGTAATTTGGCTCCCATCGAGTTGAGCACCCCTCATAATCGCCATCAACCAACGCTGGCACAAATTTCAATCCAGCACGGGTGGAAGCGAGCGAAATTCGTCTTTGTTAGTTAGTTTGATAGTAGATAGATATAAGTGCATGACTACTCCAACCAACGTAATATGCTCACAGCAATTGCATACAAGTTTTTTAATAAATTCCACAGTGAGTGTTAACAGTTTCTAATCTTATATCAGAAAAAGCGTCTTCTGCATTTATTTATCCGTGTTTCCTGGGAAAATGTTTAAGGGGGTAGAAAACACTCTCAGCATTAATGAACGAAAACGAAATTATTGAACGATTGCGCCGGGAAGAAAATCAAAAGAAACTGAAATATAAACATGGAATTCACAATTAGACAGTTTTCAACATCAACAAAAATTGTGGTAAATTTAAGCATTCATTGCTAATGTCGACAGCGTGCCTGGAAAAGGACAAAAATTAAAGAAGGCAAAGTAAGCCTTATATTCTTGGCCTTTGCTAGAACGAAGAAAACATACTCCAATTTCTGGGTCATTCTAAAGATAAATATTTCTATGAACGAATTATGTAAAAAAGAAAAAAACCTCTATACTTCCTTGCTGTGAAATGAAATGAAACTTATCAAGCTAACAAACTCCACAAATTTTAGTCATGACGTCTTGAGCCCCACTTTGATAGATCTACTATGAAATGCTTTTCAAAGCTCTCGCGCTTAGTCTATGAGTTTAATCTCATTAAAAAGAAATACAGTAGGAGTTCGTCAATTCGGACTCCCACTTATCCGGCGATCGCTGTAATCCGGACGGGCAAGAGACGGTAGATACATATAGTCATATCCCGGGAAATGCCTATGACATCATCTCCTATTTCGTAACAAGAAACAATATTCTAAAGTCATTTCCGAAACGCATACCAATAGTCTGAATCGTTTTCGGTTTTGCTTATAGCTTTGCATATCATAAAACCGCAACAATAACAAAATCTCACTTGACATTTGATCGGGTCAAATTAACTTCCCAGAAACTAAAATGCCAATTACCGGAAATTCCACTGATAAGGTGGAATACAAAAGATTGTATTACTGCACTAGTTGCAAATCAGACCAGCATAATGTAAACAATTGCCCTTATTTGAAAGATAGAAATAAACATAGGAAATAATAGATCAAGATTAAAGACGGGCCAAACATAGCAATGTAATAATTATAATATTAAGTTACCTTTAAGGAATTTGTAAAATAAACATATAATAAGTATAAAAGGGCTAGAACCCAAATTGTAAGATTCATTCAGTTATCATTCAAGTTAAACCGGTGTTCAAGTGATCAATAAAATTGTTAAAAAGTGAATAAAAAAGGTAAAGGAATGGACAACGACGAGTTTCAGTTCCTGAAGAGCACAATGGATCCCGATGTTCCGGCACCCAGGGATTTGGAGACACAAAACTTACTTCTGGAAACTTTAAATTTTGTATTGGCCATATCTCATGGAACTTCAGATCCTTCTGACTGAAGTGTTGAAAGAACGAAATAAAAAAGGAATGTTTTGAAATTAATTTTGTGTTGTGTTAATTAAATAAAAAGTGGATAAGAAGATAATTATATGTTTCGCGCGCTCGCTAACATGATGACGCCATCACATACACATTCAACTTTAACATTAAAAGACAAATTGAGAATTATAGAAATGTTAAATACCATTACCATTGCTTAAAAATTTGGTATAGGCAGGTCAATTGTAGGTGATATAAAAAAGAATCAAGATAAAATCTTGAAGTTTGTTAGCCTAACAGAACGTGGTCCCGGTGAACGAAAAACACTAAAGAAATTGGAAAATCCCGCCTTGGTTGGTTGTAGTGGCAGCCCTCTTTATCAAAAAGATGGCTCACTTAGGCCAGGATAGGCCCATTGTGATACCACAAAAAGACGAGGGTGGCACTAGAACCTGTGAGATGACGAGAACCATTTCGATTCTCGCATGAAGCCGGCTATGCAGCCGATATTTAAATCAGCTACTTCCGTGAGGCTGTCCAGGAATGGTGAGCCTAAGGTTTTCATGCGTTTCCTGGACAGTGCCGGGCATTCACACAGAAAGTGTTGGACCGTCTCTTCCTCTTCTTCCGATCTGCAACTCCGGCAGAAATCGTTGAAGGGAACGCCCAACCTTTCTGCGTGCCTGCCAATTAGACAGTGCCCCGTCAGTATGGATACGATAGAACTCAAGGTTTCTCGACTCGTGTTCAGGAGCTGCTTGGTGCGTCTGGAACTCAATGCACCCCAAGTTTGCCTGGTTGTCCTGCAGGTTTCCTCCAATAACCAGGCTCTATTTGCAGCCTTGATGTAATGCTGCTTAAATCCTAGCTTTATAGAAGCTAGAGGTTGACCGACTTGGGGTGTGAGTGTATACTCCTGGAGCACAGTGCCAGCTCTCGCTAAGGCATCCGCTTCGCAATTTTCCCGGTATATCACTATGTCCCGGTACCCAGTGTAGAGTCACTTCACAGTGAAGTGACATCACGTTCAGCTGTGTACGGCATTCCATCACCATCATGGATGAGGTGTACACGTTGGACAGTGCTTGGATAGCAGCTTTGGGATTGCTTTTATCAATAGGTCCGAAATCGTGACAATCTTTGATACGTGAAATCGTTCTTTTCAAAATTCGAATTTTCCAACATTCACTTACGTCAACCACTTCAACGAAATCCACTCTTTCTTCCTTATAATGATGGTAAGCGTCATGATGGCAAGAAATAATGATGGTATGACACACTATCCGAGCATCTTGAATAATAACGTATTGAAAGCGGAAGTTGAACCGGTTACAAGTGCAACTGTACGACAACCGAAGTAGAATTGTTTTATTTTTGAATAGGATATTAGTCTGCAATGAAAAACGAATCCTCTTTGATAACCGCCGCAAGTTTGCACAATAGATAGATGCTGATGAGCGACAGATCACGTCTCCTAATCTTCCACTTCCTCTAGCGAGGGGTGGTGCACTGTAATTTCCTAAAGCGTGGTGAAACAATTATAGCTGTCTTATTGTGCTGAAATTCAGATAATGCACCAGAAATGTAGCAACCGAGATTGGTAGGCGTGGCCCCATGATAATGCACGACCGCACATTGACTTCCCACATGTTAAGTAATTGAACTAGAGTCCATCATCCTAACCTGACCTTTCGTCCGCGGATTATAATTTTCTCCGGAGTTTGGACAGTAGCCTTAAAAATTCTCAGTTCGAAAGCCAAGACCAAGTTATTTTGACATTCGAGAATTTTGTAGGGAATAAAAAAAATTGTTCACAAAAAACTTATCAAACATGGAAAATCAATGGCAGCAAACCAAGGATGCCAAAAGAAATTATTTTAATAATGACGTCAGTGATTTAAAAATCTACGTGCTGTTGATTTTCTACTTGAAAATCGGGAATTTGCTATGTAACCCAATTCATGTTAGCATCTACGAATCTCAAGATCGATCTGCTCGTGTTTCGTAACGAGCCACTGAGAAGAACAACAGGACCTCATCAAGAGCGAGGACATTCGCCAACGCACAATGTTTTGTACAGTAATCGATCTATCCAAATGGCCGAACACAGACTTCTTACCTCCGGTTACTTCACGTGCGGCAATTCATTTGCTTCAGAGCTGCTGTAAAAAAGGATACATCAAATACATACAACATAAAATGCTTCGGGTAGCGTTTTTTAAATAAATATATTGATTACAAAATTTCGGAAAACAATAGTTTTTTTCGCAATTCAGTTTAACAGCTGAAGAAACTTAGAAACAATACATGAACAGCACAAATGAAAACAATATCCCAACTTTTACAAATTGATAAATAGTTTACTGTGTGCCGAAGATTCATACCAAATGGATATTATGCATATCTAATTTTTCAAAAGATGAGCGTATGGCTTGTTTTTTCTTCAATCCAACGATATTCGCCATACAAAATTCAGATTCGTTACATCTTTATCAAGTTCACGATTAATGATATTCTCTTTTCACATTATCTTCAACGATATAAGAAGGTTTATATATTTAGCGCAATAGTAAAGTCTAAGTTTACCAACGAAATGCCTTGGAATACACTTTTATCAAAATAATTTTCGACACAATATACATACGTCTTGATGATTTCAAAATAAAGCAATACTTTTCTCGTTGTAAGTCTTTTCTTGCAAGAAATTCAGCAATTCAAAAAACTTCTTGCCTTACAAAATTCTGAACTAAAGCACTAGTTGTTAAACTGAAACATTTTACCGGCAACTTAGCGTTCGAACGAAACAAGTTCATTTCAAATAGAATCACTTTATGTGAGGATACGCTTTCATTAAAATTTCCACGAGACAATATTCTCTTCAGCAAAGGCACACATCACAGCCTGAAGTTTGCATACAATATTCGAAATCTCGAATAGATTTACATATTACTCTACTATATATTATTTCACGTGAGCTTTAGATTAAAATTTATGGTCAGTTTGCGTTCATAGGGAAAAACTGTAGGCTAGTAGAACCTAGCAATAAAATTGGCCATTGCTACGATGTCCGAAAATGGACAATTATACTTTTCAATTATGACATTTTAATGGCACATGTGGATGATTTATTTTTCTTATCCGATAGTCGTCTCGAAAATGGTATTTAATAACAGTTCTCATCATGACCGAGCAAGAATGTTCGACTCCAGATGCGACAATATCTTCTGCAATTTAATTCATCATTTCAAGATTCATCCACGTGTATTTCAACATTTCGAAAGATTGAAATCGAATTCACAAGCTTCAAATTAAGAAAAATGCTTTGATAAATAGAGAAAATATGTACCGTCATTGGACGGTTGGGGAAGTACCTTTTTTTCAAAAGTATCTTGTCCTGCATTGCATTATTAGAACAGCCATGTGCCAACTAATTAAATATCGCAAACGAAAAATCACAGTTCAGTAAAATGTAGAAATAGTTTCCCGTTTCCCCCTCGAGGAAAAGATTCTTCAATGGAGATGTTTACAAATGCTGATTTAAAACAAATAACAGTGAGTTGTTTGCAACCCATAGCCCGAACAAAACTTAAAAAACATTCATAAAACTTAGTTAACGAAATAGCCTGCCTATTTTTATAACTTAACATACGCTCATCTTGTTGTGAAAATTGTTTCTTAGAGAAAATCCAAGTAAAAGCATATTTTTCAAAATACTTAAGTTAATTGTAAATAATCTCGTTTCCAAAATGATAAATTAGCAATGATGTTTTCCATTCCACGTTAAGAACCAACCACTTAGAGAGTCTGTACAAAGTTGGCCACCTCTGGATCACTGTTTACGACGTTCATGAATTTGTCGTCGAACTTCTCGCGAATCTCTTTCAGCAAAAACATTATGTTCTCTTGCGTCTCCTGGTCCTTGAATTCGTTTTTGTATAGAATATGCAGACTGATTGCGACAATTTGTTCGATGAAACCTAAAATCACTTCGACTCCTTGAATGAATAGAACTTTAAAGCTCTTTATCACGGCATTATTTTCATCGTGGTCCTCTTTTAATGGAAGATGTTGAATATAGACGGGAAGTACTTGCTCCAGGGGCACAAGTTTGTAATTCGTTATGATCAAACGTGCCAGAGCGCCACATATGTTGTCAAGTGTTCCTGGATGTTTTTCACTTGATACTGCATTCGAAAGAGTTCCGAGAATTTGTTGGAATTTACTGAAAACATAAATCGAGTTTTGTATGTACACTTCAGAGATAATGAGATTTTCATTCGATAAAAGTCAAAAGGAACGGCACGACTAATCAACGGCCGACTTCAACATAGAATTAGGATGGGAATTGTTGTTTCTGAACTTTAAACACTAGTCGAGTGCTTTTCGACTACAACTGTGCATACTTGTCAGATATTTTCTACCTGCGTTACGCTGAAGAACCAATGTTATTGCAAGTATTGGTCTTGGATGAAGCAGGGTGTGATAAGTAACATTAACCTAGATGAATACTTACTCATATGACTTTTCCTCGGCATATAGAACGAGTTCGCCTAATCCAAATACAGAATTTTGCCGCACTAATTCATTCTTATCGTGTACTCCGGCTAATAAAACAGGTAATAATGAATCGAAGTATGTTGCTGTACAACTCTGCAAAGGCCTAAAACACTCTGAAAGAGCGCCGTATGCAAAACATCTTTGAGAATCCAGATCCTCTTTATTTTGCGTCTTTTCCTGCATAAAAAATATTCATCATTTTTGGTTGATTAGATGACAAACAACGCTTCACTTACGATTTTCTGCACAATAATTGGACATATTCTTCCGAAATACAAAGCAAACTGCTCTGGATTCATTGCAAGACCGAACAATGGCAATATGTTTCCAGCTGCCTCTATTATCGCCTCGTCGTACTCGCTCTCTTCCTGATCATCGTCGCCGCCAGCTGGTTCGTCGAATTGGCACGCCACCTTGTTATTCATCACGTCGTTGACGCAATTGAAAACTAAATCACGGTTCTCCTGGCTTGCGATGGCCATTTGTTTTATTTCCTTTAGCAGCTCTGCGTACGATTCTAAGGCGGCGATCACAACAGTACATTCTTCATCGCTCAGAATGATTTCAGCCAATTTTGGTATGAGAATTGTCACTGCATTCGTCACACCCTGAGAATCGTTTTGCTTGTGTAGAGCAATTATGAATACTGTTAATGCGTCTATTGAAACTTTTCGAATGTCGTCCTGCGGATGATCAATGACCTTGTAGACATTCTCGTAGCAAGTCTGTAGATACGGAATGAAGGCTTTGCCCGTGTGCTCGGCAAGTTCTTTCAAAGCTATTATGGCTTCTTCCTTCTCATCCACGTACGCATTTTCAACATTATATCCAACAATATTATCCGTCTCGTCATCCTCTCCATCCGATAGTTCAATATCTATTTCTTTCTCTTCGTTCTCGTCGTTCTCATCTGGAACATCAAAAATCGCATCCTCCTTGAATTCAGGCACAACCTCTTCAGTACTTTGGACGGTTGTCAGCATTTTTTCAATTATTTTCGGTAGCACTGGTGCCATTTCTTCATTGACTACCTCTGCAATCGACGCTATCAGATTGTAAAGCGAGCGTCTAATGTCCGGATCGTCGGCATCTTCCAGCAGACTCAACGCAAAGCCCATTGTATCATTGGCCAATGGCATGAAGTTCTCTTTCCCGATAGTTCGCGCCAGAGCGGCCAGCGTATCAATGGCTTGCGGTCGCAGTGCGCAAATGTCCTCGTTGTCGGTTTTCACGAGATACATTTTCAAGCCTTCAATTAATGTTGGGAAATAGGGTAGCATGTTGGATTTAGCTGCATTCGCTGATGCAGAAACTGCACTCAAAGCCAATTCTCGTAGGCGAGTAGAATTTTTCGAGTCCAGAGCTTCAAAAAGTCTACATCAAGAAAACAATTAGCTACTTTAATCAAGTTTCAGGGCTACTCAATTGAATCGGACGTGAATTTATTGCTGCATGTAAAAATCCATTGGGCAATAAAAATATAATTTTTTGAAAAACACTTAAATACTGTGCAAGAAAGTAATGGTGTGCCTGCTTGCTTGCTTTCTTACCTTTCCATCAATGTAGGTAAATGCGGGATTAATGCATCTTCGAGATTCTCACAAAATGTTTCCAGAGCATAAAACATTCGATCAATATGTTTCGGTTCGGTTCCTCCACCCTAAAATAATGTTGATTATTTTCACCAAAATTACATATCTTCGAGTGCAAAACAAAACCGCGATTATGCTGTTCAGTAGTTTTGAGTTATGCATATTTGAATATTGCCTGAGCATTGTAAAGTAGGTAATTTCTGTAAATTCATTATGTAAGCTCTTGCTTCATTGGTTAAGCAATTGTTGCTACAAATTGTCTGTTTTGTGTAATATACAAAGTTCAAAATTAATTACAGCTTTGTAGTTATGTCGTTATTCTGCAAATTCGCGGTTGTTGTTATGTAGTTGGGTAAATTATAAAAAAAGTAGACTTGTAAGTTCAAAGCGCATCAAATAATTTTGATAGACAGCAAAATTATCGTACTCATCGAACTAGTTTCAATCTGCCTGCTTTTCTTTGTCATATTTGTGAAGAATCGAAATCCTTCAAATAAAACTAATACCCACAGGCACTACACCTAACTTATTTTCAATAACTCACCCTTATCTCATTGCACAGTTGCTGTAGAAACTCAAACAATATCGGAAGTATCTCTGGTGCATATTTCGTAATATCAGGCTGCAGATGTTCGGAAAACTGTCCCAAGGCGAAGAAAGCGGCATTTCTTACAAGGGGAGTTTGGTCTGTTATGCCAACTTTAACGATTTCCAATAATACTGATAAATATTTCTGGCATATGGCCTCAGAACAACCCTCTGCTATTACCGCCATACATAAATATGCGGCCTTTTTCGGGAGCGGATCGCTTCCCTTCAGAGCCGGCTCCAACAATTGAAGTAAAGGTGGGATCAGTTTTTCAGGCGGCACATGCAGCGCCAGCAAGTCCATCGTTTGCGTTGCCGTAGTCATAGGGTTCGATTGGTCCTCGCCAAGAAAGTAATCTTCATCTTCGTCATCATTCTCAGGATGTGTCGCCATCAAATTGAATACCACTTGTATGATGGGTTCAATCAATTTCTGCTTGATAATTATCTTCTTTTTCAATCGAACTAGACATCCAATGTAAGCCACACACTTCACGCGGACCGATCCTTCTAATTGATTGTTACTAGACGCTTCGAGACAAAAATCAAGTAGCACTTTCAAGTTGGACGACAGAAGCTTCGGTGTATAGTCGGCTAGATTTTCCAGTATGTCGAAGGCTTTAATGAACTGAAACCAAGCAATTAAGCAACCGTTCATTCAAAGGCATTTTAATTCAAACCTTTTCCGCATCCGAAACAGCAAACCCTTGCAGTGCCTTGACAACATGTGGAATTAGCTTTTGATATGTATTTTCAGCTGCATTGTGTCCCAAAATGAATGGCACCAAGAATCCCATGCCCAGAAGGATATTATAAATGACGGGTGTGGCCATATTTCCACTAGCTTCAGTTGCCACCATAGCTGCTGTGAACATTTCACAAATTGATTCCATATGCGGCACAAACTGATCGGGCGCAACGTCTACTAATACGGCAAATATTGAAGAGCCAAGCTCACTTTGTGCAGCATTTGATGAGCTGCAGTGTTCATATATGAACTTCAGAACATCGGTCATCCACGAATCATTTTTCGAGAAATCGTGTTTAACTAGAATTCCAACTAAGTGTGCGATGGCATTGCGGACTGATTTCTCGGTTTCGTTCACCAGAGCGTTCAGCATGCCTTGTTTGATTCTGTAACGATGTTAATTTGCATGAATTACACATTGAACCTGAATATATTTGAAAGCGCAACAGAAAGCAAATTTTAAGCACATCAATAAATTACAGAGAATTGCAGATTGCTAATTCGCATCATTTAACAGCTTTTTTCAATACGTGTTCAAGTTTCCTCCCAACAAATTAAAAATTAGGTATTAGAAATCCAACCTCGAAGTTAATTCAAACCAGTGTTGCGTTGTATTATTCACGCGCTCAAATACACGAGAATCATGACGAAACAATAACCCAGGGTTAATTCTCTTCAGGAAGTATTATATTGAAAATTGATGGCTTTTGTTTTGAATGTCGTGGCGTCATTTGCAAATCTATATATTCAAGCTTTAATTATACCATGTGATACGGTTTTTGTGTTTAATAAAATTGAAAATGTCCTGTTTACAGTCCAGCGAAAGGATTTCTTCCACTGCTTTTGGTAGGTTTGTTTGTTTTACATTTACTGACGATACATTTAGTAGGATTTACTTGTTATAGCCACTATTCGAATATAGCGAAAGAATCTCACATCTCTTAATATTTGTGTACAGTATACAGTGGTGGTCACGTAAATAGAACACTATCCTCGCAGGCTGTTCAATTTAAATTTCTTGTAAACAAGCAGCCAGGAATCGAATGTTTACATTTCTTATCGCATGCTCACATATGTTAGAACTAGTTTTGAGCATCGTCATAAAATACGCAATGCATCTTCCCATTGCATTGCGTCTTTCAGTGTAAAAGGACGTGTTTTTATCTGGTCACCTAAATAGTACACGCTTAGTTTTAGTGAGTTGAAGTGAATTTTCTTCACTATTAACAAATTTATTTGAAAGTAAGTACAGTTAACATTAGTTTTTAAGACAGTTAAATATAAAGAAATAATTTTCAAGATGGGAAGAGGGCCACATTGCTGCGAAGAAAAGCGTGAGATCATCTGCAACATGAAAGACAGAGGTTCAACAATTACGGAAATATCCAAGCACCTGCAGTGTTCACGGATGGTAGTTTACAATGCTTTACGTCATAAGGACCTCTATGGCAGTGCCAAAAATTTTCCGAGAGCTAAAAGGCCAAGAAAAACAACGAAAAAAGAGGACAATGTTATATACAGAGCAAGTGTCGCCGACCCCTTTTCGAGCTCCAAAGCAATAAAAAGCAGTATTCTGAAAGAAAACAATATTTCTGTGTCAGAGTGACAGACAGAGTGACAGAGAGAACAATTAGAAGGCGTCTGCAAGAAAAACATCGGAGAGGATCTTGGAACAGGGAACTAACAGGAACGGAACGAACTGAATAAAGGCCTATACGTGTGTGGTATCAATAGAGCGCTGTTCATAAGTGTCAAAGGTGCATAAATGTCAAACGGCTTTCATTGACAGGTCTTAACAAAAAGAAAGCAAAACGCAAATTCATCGAAATTTAGTGGTTTTCTACAAATCCTGACCTTATTTCGAAGTACTATGTGACAAAAACAAGTGTTAACCTCGGGTGTAGCAGCCCGAAGAAAACATTGTTGATAAATTGACGCGACAGGTAGTGAATTTTAAGAATTTGTGATATAAAGTGTAAAATTTATGCTGCATCATATTTTCGAAATAAAGGAGTTCATTTTCGTACTTAAGTGCAGTAAATATACACGCTGTTATCTGTTTAGAAGATTGAGTACTTTTAAAAGTTGTTTTAATTGAAAATTTCACATTTTTATGAACTCTGAAATATCCAATACAAAGAATGACATTTCCCAGAATTGTGTACAATTGACAATCAGTGGCGTTTCAGAAATTAATGAGACAAGATGAATTTAATCAATTATTTATTTCATATTCGATGTTGGTAATTGCCATAATTCTGCCAAAGCCGGTCCCAAGCCCGGTTGTAAAAGGAAGAGGGTGGCTTTAATGTTTAACAAATTAAGTCGAGTGTTCCCGATTTTTACTGTTAATATTAAATATTGAGTGGTTTACTGCAATATTGACGGGATTTTTAAAGTTTAGCCATAACCGTAGAAAATCATCCTATAATAAGTCTCGAAGACATATGATTTTAATGTTTTTTTGCTGTGTTTAAAACTAAAATTATTAATGTTACATGTATTTGAGAACTCATCCAATATGTTCAGAATCTAAACGTTAAGTGAGTGGGCTGTAGCCTAACATGCATAATTGATTTCGGGCTCTATTTGATAATCATGCAAACTCTTTTCATTGGAGGTCTAAAATTGCCGTAATATATTCTTGAATAATGTTTCGTTATGAAATTTTTTTGAAATCTAGCGCCAAAATTTCGGTCCCTCACATTTTCGATGTCGTCCGCCAGTGTCAACCAACCACTAAATGAAGGTTTCACAAACATATAGTGAAACTGCTACCACAAATTATGTTGATGTTCCACTCCATAGTTACCTCTATTGAGACGATGCATCGCTCAAAAAAAAACCACTTGTGACAAACAAGAACTTAAAAATGAGGAAATCGTTTGCAAAGGAACATCTAAACAAACCGATAAGCTTCTGGAAAAATGTGCTGTGGAGTGATGAATTCAGGTTTTGCAGGTTCGGATCAGATGGGAAAAGATATGTTTGGCGTCCACCTAACCAAGAACACAATCCCAAATACACACAGAAAACTGTTAAACATGGTAGCGGAAGTGTGATGGTGTGGGCTGCTTTTTCCTGGCATGGGGTGGGACTCCCTTTGCAGAAGAAAATATGCCACTGATATGGCGTTTTATGCACGACAATGATCCTAAGCACACTTCTCGTCTTGTGAAGGGTTACCTTAGTGATCAAAATGTCACCGTTTTACAATGGCCCGCCCAGTCTCCTGATCTAAATCCGATCGAGAACCTGTGGAATGATGTCGAAACTCACATCAACAGGGTGAAACCTGGAAATGCCGCTGAATTGTGGGACCAAATTCAGATCGCCTGGAGATCTATTCCTAACGAACGCTGTCAAACTTTAGTGAAGAGTCTACCAAGGCGATGTTCAGCTGTGCTTAAGAACAAAGAATTTCCAACAAAATATTAATTTATACGGTTGCTTAAAAATATTTTTTTATAACTTTACTGCAATGCAAATTAATGTACTATTTATGTGGGTCCGCATATTTTAATTAGTGTGTTTATATTTTTTTACTTACAAACAAATACAGTCATCATTTCACATTTTAAATAAGCTTTTATAGTTTCAATGAATAATACATAATTACAAAATCAGCTGTTTCATTAAAAACTGAAAAAATGCCCTTTTATTGATAGAACTGCAAGTGTTCTATTTAGGTGACCACCACTGTATATCGTTTATAACGACATATCGGCTTTTACGACGAATTTCAAAAGTCCCGGCAGGCAAAAGCACTTTTGTATGTAAGAACTGTCGTTTATAACGACATCGGATATTACTAGGAAACTTATATAGCAACGGAAAATTGAAAGATGAACTGGTTAAATTTGAGTCCTATAACGACGGATTCGCGAATACAGTAATATTACTCCAAGGAATCATAAAGGGGAATCACCGGGTTATGAAAACACAACGCGACAGAACATATAGTCAGTTCAGTGTTTTGTTTAGTGGAAGTTGATTTCTTAGTTAGTCCAATATTTAAACAGCTTATCGAAGGTCGACATGGCGAAAAGAAAAGGGTTCACAATCGCTGAAAAAACAGCAATTATTTGGCGTCTGGAAGCTGGAAAGTCAAATGTCTGCATTGCCAAAGAATTTGATGTAAGTTCTAAATAAATATGCAGTTAGCAAAAATACTGTATATGCATGTTATTTCATCTCAGGTGGCACACTGAACAATTTCCACGATGTGGAAAAATCGCGATAAAATACAGAGTGTACAGTAAAACCTGTCAATAACGGAATCCCGTGGGGAATTATTTTTTTTTCCACTATTGACACGAATTCCACTATTAACAGGTTCCATTATTGACAGGTATTTGAGTCGAACCGAAATGATTTTCCATTATTGAGAGTAGAATTAAATAAAAACCAATGCATATATTTTCATGGCTATTTAATGATCAAATCAGTTGATATAATGAACGTGAAAAGGAAATATGTACTGAGATGAAATTATTTTTTGATAAATGAATGAAGGAAAAACTGAAAATGAAAAAAGCATCGAATGACAAATATTATTATTTAAAGTAATCGGTAATCGAAGACTGTTTTGTTTTGCTTGCAATCAAATCATCCTGTACTAAATTGATTGATTCTACTATTTTATCGAGTAAAAATGTGTTTTCCTTGGCATGTGCAAAAAGTCGGAGCTCTTTAAGCATGTCCAACGCTTCAGTGTGTTTGATTGCAGATTCGCTGCTCGCCTCATTTTGCTCTGAATTTTCATCGTCACATTCTTCTTCATCTTCGCTTTCTCCGTCCCGATTTTTATTGTTTGGAGTATTGAATTCGGTATCGTTTTCAGTAAACACTTCATCGTCAATGCGTGCGAATTCATCTGGTGATAAATCATCAAAACCAGCTTGTGCCATCAAAACGCGCAGCTCGGATAATGGAATGTCATCTTCGTCAGTATCATCGAGACGATCAAATTGAAATCCGGCTTTGCGGAAACAGTTTGGAACCACTTTGTCCGTTAAAATTTCGATTGATTCTTTCAACCAAAATATTGCATCGAGAAATGTTATGCCCTTCACTAAATCCGATACGTGTGTGGCAGTGTCCATTTGACATTTGATTTCAATCGTTTTAGAACTCGTTTGCGGTAATGCACTTTTATTGCGTGGATGATACCTTGATCAAGTGGCTGAGTTGTGCTTGTCGTATTTGGTGGCAAAAAAACTAACTCAACGTTCGACAATTTCAAATTCGGGTGACTTGATGCGTTGTCCAAAAACAATAAAAATTTTCGTTTCTGAATGATCATTTTCTTGTTCAATTGTACCAAAAACTCTTCCATAATTGACCCAGTCATCCATGCTTTCTTGTTAGCGTACCACGAAACCGGCAAATGTTGCTTCTTCACGCCCTTTAAACACCTCGGATTTCGAGATTTACCAATCACCAGTGGCTTCTCGAATTTACCGTCGGCGAAGCAGCACAATAAAATAGACAACCTTTCCTTCGAAAGTTTGCCATTGTGACACTTATCACCCTTTTTGTGCATTGTTTTCTTTGGTATCGCTCGAAAGAACAACGCAGTTTCGTCACAATTGGCAATGTCTTCGATTTTATATCCAGCAATCAGCACTGGTAATTTCTCCACAAAATCATTGACTGGCTGTTGTTCCACATCCTTTGATTCGCCACAAACGGAAGAAAATGTTAGCTGATGTCGGCCCTTGAACGCGTCAAGCCATCCGTTAGAGGCCTTGAAATCGTGGTCGCCCATTTCGATTGCAATTTCTTTCGCTTTTGTTTGAATCGCTAAACCTGCGACTGGTTAACCTTTGCCCGTGCACTGTGTGAACCAATCGTATGTCAATTCATTGATGACTCCAAATTTGGAAGTGCGCATCTTCATTTTCACATCAATATTTTGGGATGAAAAGTATTCGTCGATAATTTTGTTTTTGCCTTTAATAATCATGTACACAGCAGACTTGCCACATTGGTTTTTTTCTTTTAAAATTTCGATTCCAATTTTGGCTTCATGATCTTTTATCAAATTCTACTTTTGTTTTAACGTGAGACGTGAACGTTGGATTGGTTTATTATCCCCCTTTTTACGATTCATTTTCAATAGCGACGGAAAAATGTAAGAGTAATGAAGTTCTAATCGTGTGGTCAAACTGTTTTTCACTCAAGTGCAATTGACGAACTGAACAATCTATGGTCGCACACACCATAATTCATAGCTATCGAATCAGCAAAAAACTGAATTTCGATTTTTTAGAAGTTTTGATTACACGATGCTGTCCAAACTAAAGAAAATAAAAAGTCTAAACAATGACTCGAAGTGAGAAAGTAAATGATACACTTTTTTGCGATGCCAAATTGCCGCAACAGAAGCGATAAATTTTGTATTTTACGAAATGGAACAGTGATTTCGACACTTGTAAATGCAATGATTTTCACGCGCCAACCGAATGGATATTTTTTTGAGAGCGTCGACAATTTATTTGCTTGAAAAAATATGCAAAGAATTTGGCGGAAGAAAGTGAAAAATAACATTGAAATCAATGTAGTGTGCATTGTATTGCACGATTTTTATAATTATTGGTTGTGAAATTGGAACAAATATAGTTTCAAATAGGAAAAAAGACGAAATTTTTTTTGTCTCCAAGAATTGTTTTTCCACTATTCGGAGTATCGATTTTCCGTTATTGACAGGTCAATTTGTATGGAAGAGCTCAACGGCCAAATTTTTTTTCCACTATTGACACGAATTCCACTATTAACAGGTTCCGTTATTGACAGGTTTTACTGTATATGAAAATAGCTCCAAATGTAACCAATCTAGAGTAGACGACACTTTATTTGAATGGTTCAAAATTAAAAGAAGTCGCAATATTCCTATCAACGTTCCTATTTTACAAGCAAAAGCGGATGATTTTGCAAGACAACTTGGATTAAAAGATTTCCAAGATCCAAAGGTTTAGAAAAATCACAACATTATTTTTGGCAAAATAAGTGGAGAAGCGGCAGATGTACCGGAAGGGATGTGTAACGATTGGATAACAACAGTATGGCCAAATTTAAGAAAAAGATATAAAGACGAAGAAATATTCAACACAGATGAAACCGGTTTGTTTTTTGAACTATGAAGTTTAAAGGAGAAAAGTGTTTTGGAGGTAAACTTTCTAAAAAAAGAGTGACTGTTCTTGTAGCAGCAAATATGACTGGCTCGGAAAAATTAAAACTAGTGGTTAATGAAATAGAAATGTTAAATCCTAACCTGTCAAATATGAAAATAACCCAAGAGCCTGGATAACGTCAGCCTTTTTTGAAAAAATTATTTTGAGATGGGACAATAAGCTGATTCGACAAAAAAAGAAAATTTTATTGCTCTTAGACAACTGTCCCGCTCACCCGAATATTCAAAACTTAAAAGCAATAAAATTAGTCTTTCTTCCTCCAAATACCACGGTAGTTCTCCAACCATTGGATCAGGGCGTAATCAAGCCGCTGAAAACAGATTTTAGAAAACTTTAAATTATGAAATCTTTAAAAGACATCGACGAGTATGGTGTGCCTAAAAAATGCATATACTTGAAGCCATTTTTCTGATTTTAAAAGCTTGGGATCGTATTTCTCAACGCACAATAACCAGGATTTTATTTAAACGCAACAGAAAACTCTTTTGATCAAGATGATTCACTACCCGTAGCAGAATGGCGACGACTACAAAATGATCAAAATGAAGTTGAGGATAATCTACCATTGGCTCAATGGGTCTGCACTTTGGCTGTAGATGACTTGGCATCACAAGAATGTTGGGAACATTTTCCAAGCATTGATGAAGAACTTTAAACGGCGGAGGACATGACGGTAGAGGGAATTTTAGCTTTCTCAAATCCAGATTTCGAATCGGGTATAAACAACGACGAAGAGGAAATGAACCCAACAATCGATTTCCAACCACTTACCTCTAAAGATGATTTTTCAGCGATTCAAACGGTACAACATTTTTTCACATTTAAGTGGCCAAAACAGATTTCACTTTACTACATTTGGAGAAAGTGATTGAAAAACACTTTTTAGAGAACAGATAATCACAAAAACAAAGATGACAGATTTTTTTGTCTTCAAATTAAATTAAATCTGGCTAAGTTAAGTTGTTGTGTCCATTCTTTAGTATGTATCATTTATGTGGTACTCAATTACCTTTCTCTTTTCTATCATAAATAAAAAGTATATTTGAGTATCATTATTGTTTGGATATAGCAACCTACGGTTATAACGACGGAATTTCACCGGTCCCTTCAACGTCGCTATAAAAAATATATACAGCATTTAATAAACGAATCTTGTCATTTATAAAGGCTTGAAATACAACGATTACTCTGGATGTAACGTCATATTTCTATATAATAACAGGCGACAAATGCGTAACGAACGAGTATGTCTCGTTGCCACTTGCTTACATAAAAACATGTTGCGTTTTGATGTGAAAATTGTTCAAATCTTATACGAATTCCCTTCACAAAATTTTAAGTTATGATAAACAGTCGATTTTCGTACGAGTAATTCTTGATGGTTACTGGAGCATGACCAACGAAGGAAGCTTTCCAGAGAGAAAAGTTCACAAAGATTAGTAAATCAGGCGGAATTTTTCACATCCCCTACGAAACAAGCGGGACGATATTCAGTCGGAGAACGAAACGATGAATCAATTAACGTCGAGTGTTCTTGGATATCTACTAGAAGTTTACATAGTCAGACATCCTAAATGAAGTACTCCATAGTTGGTTCTACCTCTGATCCATCTACTAAATTAGATCATACGTGTTTGGTGAATTTTGCTAACGATATGATGACTTGGAGCGGACGAAGAAACAAAAGGATAAAGGTCGGATGTGGGTTTAAAAGTAAGTCTGGAGAATCTTTTAATCGAACTTTCAACAAAACACCCAAAAAAAATTCAAAAATCATTGGCGCATGACTTGGCCAAGTTTTGATAATCTTCTGCACCGTGTAACAGAAAATATAAGAAAAAAGCACATGTGATGAACCTCTAGAAAGGATTGTATATATACCATCGATTTTAACGCCAATGCATCTGTTTTTTGAGTTGGTACGTAATTGGCCTGTAAAACAATGAAATTCATTTTCTACTGGTGGAGTTTGACTCAGTACTTGCGATACAATTTTTAAATGTTCCCAAATATTGTCTGCTCTAAATTTTTCAGTTTTCTTGAATCATTTTGGGCAGGATTTCAGGTCGTATTTCTTGAAGTGCAAGTACTAGTAATCTAAAAACTAATGAACTCGACAGTATTAAAATTAAAAATTAATTAAAATAGCATAAATATGTAAAAAAAAACAAGCCGCGAAGTGCGACCCTTGAGGTCCACACGGTCAACTTCCCAGTAATATCTAGATAAACATTAAAAATATTAAACACAATAATAATTTTGAAAATACTACTACTTTAAATGATAATAATGAAAGGTATTCATAGCAGTAACAGGAACGGGAGCATCCACTGATTGCGTAAGGCTTTTGGTGGATGGATGATGATGATTGATTACCACAAATGCAAATTTGATTGAAATTTTGATGGTTTTCAAAATTTAAGCCGCTTTTTTAATCAACAGACTGCAAAACTATTAAAAATCTGCTCAAATTATCCAAAAATTTTAAAACTTTGATTGACTTTACAACAAAGTCTTTAGAATAAAAGATATAAGGTAATATCAATCGGAAGAACCCCTTTCATATGGTAACTTTGAATGATTTTTTATTTTTAATTAAATTTTTATCATAATCATGAAAAAGTTTTGCTCGTTTCTCTTCAAAAACTGATAGGAATGTATAAATTTTATAAACATTTATTACTGTGTTGTGCAAATCAGGTTAAAAAAATATTTTTTGTGAAAAAAAACCCTAAGTTTTCTTATGTTTTTCTATTAAATTAAAAAAAACCGATGAAACGGATCTTTATAATGTTAAAATAATCAAAGACGTTTTAAAACACGTCGATTAACACCTTAATGATGCAAATGTTATATCTGGTTCGTGATATATAGTGAATGGAAGAAATGACCTTGAAGATCATGATGACTGTTGATGATTTTTATTTTTTTTATTTAATGTTTCTTGTTATCATGAGAAAAAGTTTTGATGATGCTTTCACAAGCACTGCTTGGAATGTATAAATTTTATAAAAATTGAATACTGTCTTTCGTAAATCAGGTTAAAAATTTATTGTTTATAAAAAAACCCTAATTTTTTGCACTTTTTTTTCTTAAATTAAAAAACAGCTCCAACGATTTTTTTAAAAATTTTATAGATTCACACAAATGCTAATACGCGTCGATAGACACCTTAACCATGCAAATTGTATGTTTGGTTCACGAGATATGTAAAACGCACGACAGAAATGACCTTGAAAATCATGATGCCTTTTAATGATTTTTTATTTTTTATTTAATTTTTTACGTAATCATGAGAAAAAGTTTTGATGTTGTTTTTATAAGCATTGCTTGAAATATATAAATTTTATAAAAATTGCATACTGTCTTCCGTAAATCAGGTTAAAAATTTATTGTTTATTAAAAAAACCTAATTTTTTGCACTTTTTTTTTCTTAAATTAAAAAACGGCTCCAACAATTTTTTCCAAAGTTTGATAGATTCACAAAATTGCTAATACGCGTCGATTGACACATTGATCAAGGAAATCGTATGTTTGATTCGCGAGATATAACGCATGACAGAAATGACCTTCAAAGGGTCAAAACAACAAACCCCCCCGACCGAAGTATCCCAAAAACTAATCAGCTCTTAAGATTGCAAAGACGCTTCGATTGACACCTTAACGAAGTCGATCAGACTTTGTTTACGTGAGTTATGCTCGTAGAAAAAAGTGTCCACGAACGTACGTACGTACGTACGTACACACACACACACACACACACATCTCCCTTTCTAAAAACACTTTATATATACTCTATAGACCTCAAAACGTAAAGAAATGTTGAAAATTTCAATTTCGATTTTCGAGGCGATTACAAGAACTTCCCATATACTGGGAAGTTAAAAAAAGCTTAGAACTACCGTTCGTCTGCTTAATAGACGCTGGTGAGAGAGGGGCTAATCAGTTTTTGAAAACGAAAAAATGAAACCTGTACAGTAAGCGAAATTTTTATAGATTCACAGTTGAATTTTCGAATTTCTCAAACAAAGACCATGTGAAATTCACAAACTAATTGATGAGAACTTGGAAAAGTCTATCTTTCTTACTAAAAACTAATTTTTCTATGTGTTTTAACAAGTGTTTTCCACCAAGCTTTTCTAATTACAATTTTTTTTAAATTCTACTGTATTGCTGTACTGTTTAAAATTTCGTTCGGCTAATCAATGACGTGTATTTCTCGAACTGTGTACCGTATGAAATACAGCACTATCGGAGAAATTCATTCAGTAAACGCAAAAGTCGCCCACATCATAAGTGAACCACCTCGAAAGTTCGACTCATGCATATTTTATTTTTTGTAAGCAAACCATGGCAGTAATATTTGAAAGGTATCCTATTGATCGATTACAAAGAAAATTGCGCCACCATAACGAGAGGTTACCACGCTTCCTTAATGGCACAATTGAACGATTTAATCAAAGAAAAAGAGGAAAATTAAAAAAAAGATTTGCACAACAATGCGCCCGTGCACACGCGCCACGTTTACGACGGTTTCCATTCATCGATGCGATTTTGAATAACTGCATCACCCACCCTACAACTCAGACCAAGCCTCCAGTAACTATTATTTATTTCCATAGACTAAGAAATGCGCCGCGCTGCTCCTCCACCTGGCTCAAAAAGGAGAGGAGCTAATACTGGCCCAGGAACCTTGGGTTGTTGGAAACCGGGTTTGCGGGCTCAACATGAAGGGATACAACACAGTATCCTTCAACACAGCAGGTAAACCGAGAGCTTGCATAATCGTAAAGGAAGGCTTGAAGTTTTTAACCTTGTATAATTTCAGTGACACCGTTGCGATAGCAGTGGAAAGACAGTCCAAACCCCTTTGGGCAGTCTCCTGCTATATGGCGCATGATGTTCTGCCACCTCCAACTAGCCTGCAGAGGATCACAAGGGAAGCCACTGCAAGAGGCATCCCTCTAATAGTCGGAGCGGACGCCAATGCCCACCATCGCATCTGGGGTAGCACCGACACGAATAAACGGGGTGAGTCATTATTTGAATTCATCTTATCACATGACTTAGCCCTAGCTAACAAAGGTGAGGATCCTACCTTCATTGCGGCAAGCCGTAGGGAAGTTTTGGATATCACTCTAACGAACGAGCACTTGTATCACGCTATCAAAGGATGGCATGTATCACAAGAATGCTCGTTCTCCGATCATTTATATATAATGTTCGATGTGGCTTTAGACCCTCCGAAAAATCCAACCTTCATCAACAAAAGGAGGATGGAGTCAAATACCAATCAGTATTCGAGTCTACACTAGAAGGTGGACCTCCAAAGATTGAAGACATAGGTGGTCTGGAGAAAGCCGTTGGGACCCTGACATTTGCCTTCAATGAAGCAGCAAGATCTGCATGTAGTCCAACGAAGCCTAGAGGGAAATATAAGCCCCCATGGTGGAATAGTGACATTGCGGAGCTGCGGAAGGAATGTAGGAAGTCCTTCAATCGGGCTAAAGAATCCAATGACTGGTCTTCCTATAAACTGAAACTGAAGGAGTTTAAATGCTCCATCAGAAAAGCCAAACGCACTTCGTGGAGGAGTTTCTGTGCAGAAATAGAACACTCCAATGATGTCAGTCGTCTGCGAAAGGTTATGACGAGCTCCCCCTTATTTTTGGGGTCTGTCAAAGATGCGAATGGGGTCTGGACTAAATCCAGCTCTGAGACGCTAGCCATTCTCATGGACACGCACTTCCCGGGCAGTGAGGATGTGGCTGATGAAGCTGATCCACATACGGCCCCGAACTGCCTGTCAGCCGCTGTGCCTGTAGATGACAGGCTCCTACGCTGGGCAATCAGCTCATTTCAACCTTTTAAATCCCCTGGAATAGACAACATATCACCCGTTGAAATCCAGCAGGGAATCAATATAGCGCTTCCATGGCTAAGAGCCATCTTTAAAGTATGTCTACAGATGGCTTACATTCCACAGCGGTGGAAAGAAGCTAAAATAGTCTTCATACCCAAAGCGGGCAAGACATCCCACTCTTCACCTAAGGACTATAGGCCTATCAGCCTCACCTCTTTTCTGCTGAAAACTCTGGAAAGGCTGATAGAGATTCATTTAAGAGCTACTCTGAAACCACTCTCTAATGCGCAGCACGCATATACAAAAGGGAGATCGGTTGAAACAGCTCTTCACTCGCTCACCAGCTATATTGAAAAGTCGCTAAGCGTCAAAGCGGTTTTTATAGACATCGAAGGGGCCTTCAACAATATCAGCCACAAGGCTATTAAGAAGGCACTCGGGGAAAACAATGTGGATGGTAACCTGATTAGGTTTATCGTACAACTGCTAAGCAGCAGGAGCATTAACTCCACACTAGGAGACAGTATCCTAAGAAGGAGGACGTACAGTGGCACCCCGCAAGGTGGGGTGCTATCACCCCTTCTATGTCGGTCGACATCTACACTGATGGCTCCAAAATGGACGGAAAAGTTGGCTGTGGTGTTTTTTCAGAACAGCTAGGCCTGAAACTATCCTTCCGGCTTCCAGACCACTGCCGTGTTTTTCAGGCAGAGGTCATTACCATATACAAGGCAGTAGACTGGCTGAGAAATCAGAAAATTTCCATAAGAAACCTGAATATTTTCTCTGACAGTCAAGCTGCTATCCAAGCACTATCCAACGTGTACATTTCATCCATGATGGTGATGGAATGCCGTACACATCTGAACGCTATGTCACTTCACTGTGAAGTGACTCTACACTGGGTACCGGGACATAGTGATATACCAGGAAATTGCGAAGCGGATGCCTTAGCGAGAGCTGGCACTGTGGTCCAGGAGTATACACTCACACCCCAAGTTGGTCAACCTCTAGCTTCTATAAAGCTAGGACTTAAGCAGCATTACATCAAGGCTGCAAATAGAGCCTGGTTGTTGGAGGAAACCTGCAGGACAACCAGGCAAACTTGGCGTGCACTGAGTTCTAGACGCACCAAGCACACGAGTCGTGAAACCTTGAGTTCTATCGTGTCCATACTGACGGGGCACTGTCTAATTGGCAGACACGCACAAAGGTTGGGCGTTCCCCTCAACGATTTCTGCCGGAGTTGCAGATCGGAAGAAGAGGAAGAGACAGTCCAACACTTTCTGTGTGAATGCCCGGCACTGTCCAGGAAACACATGAAAACCTTAGGCTCACCATTCCTGGACAGCCTCACGAAAGTAGCTGATTTAAATATCGGCTGCATAGCCGGCTTCATACGAGAATTGAAATGGTTCTCGTCATCTCACAGGTTCTAGTGCCGCCCTCGTCTTTTTGTGGTATCACAATGGGCCTATCTTGGCCTATGTGAGCCATCTTTTCGACAAAGAGGGCTGCCACTACAACCAACCAAGAAAGAATTGCATGGAAAGAAATTTAACACTAATAATGAACTTAAGTCGGCAATGTCAGCCTTTTTTGACAGTAAAGACAAATCATTTTTTTGTGGCATTGATAACCTTTTCGATAGATTTTAAAAATGTGTTAGGCTTTATACACTCAAAAAATTGACATATTTTTAAGAATTTCCCCTAGAGTATATATTAATGTAAGCCTAAGTCCAGAAAGGGCGAATTTGCTGCGCGTACGTTGCGTCCGGAAAGGGGGAATACGCAACGAATCTGTCGCGCCTTTTTTCGGTCCATTTTGCCTTGATACTTGCACTCGCGCTGTAGTTCGCGCGTAAACTGGACGCAACAGAGTCTCTAGTATCTCGACTCGCGCGTTATACGCGTAGTGCACACGATTTACGCGAGTATTTGAAATTCGCGCGATGCTTGTGGCCGCAATGTATTGGTGATTTGTAACTCGTCAACATTCGTATGAATTCGCGCGAAACGATTCGCGGCGTATTCGCCCTTTGTGGACATAGCCTAAGTATTTTTGGGTTCATTAAATACGTTGTCAAAACGAACCAAAAAATTAATTTCATTTGATTTCTCCTAGCCATAGGAAAAAATGCATATTAAACGGTGACACTGATCCTGAAGCGAGAAATGGTCGGAAACAAAAAATTCAAAAATGGGTTTATTTAATAAGCAAGTGGCTATAATTTGAACCAAAATTATACAGTTGTGTACAATAATAACAAAATGGCGGACATTAAAAAAATCGAATTTCGAATATCGGTTAGACAATATTGTGGGACCAACATTCTCTTCTTAAATTCAACACTACAGCTAATAAACTTGTTTTCATGTATCAATCGGACATCTGTTTATACATATAGACCTAAACACTATACAGAGGGGCGAAGCCTTACAGAGTCACGTGTGTCTACGAGTATACAGAGGGCGCGCGCATCAAGCATCACTTTAATAATAATATTGCCTGGATCTTTCTGAAATTCTAACACGAAATTTTTGAGAATATTAAGTATCGAAATAATTATAAAAACAAATCGATTTCTTGAAATGTATAAAGTCTATAACCCCCTTAAGGGAGAATATATTGTTAAGGATAAATAGTTTAATGTTTTATTTCAACCTCCTTCCCTGCCATTCCGCGAACTTTTTGATCTTCCCTCGTAAATACTGAGTTAAGTTTCTTTTGTTTGCCTCAATGAAAGTTGGCTTATCTATACAATAATAAAACTGGAGATTGTTATATGAGAAAAATCCCAGCTCGCAATATAACCGGTCACACGCATGATAGATCTTCTTACTGACGTGGTCCAGCATGCCTGAATAGCGAAAGAGGAAGAACTAGGCATGCCAATGAAAGGACATGTAAATGTATGTTCTATACGAGACGGACGAAAAAGGATATATGCATGCGAAGATATGTATGTGTGCATGCCAGTATGAGTTCCCGAGTTAAGGGATCGGGTAGAGTTGGATGTCAGTCTTGACCGGACATCGGGCGCGTCAGTAAGTTGATTGATTTTACTGAGTACTGAGCGAGTAGGTTATTTGATTGACAAGTATTAATTTAATCTTAATACGATTGAATTTTGTACATTGAATCGAATTCAAAAATAAATAATTGAGACTCTTTGGAAAAGTTTTTTTTTGAAATTCAGAGATAACGTCAGAGTTGGACATTGCCTTCATTTTCGTTAGATGCGAAAGAAACTGCGTTTCCATGGTCAACCGCTTCTTTTAAGATTGATTGATTTTTAGATTGACTTCCGCACAAACCTCTTTCCAAACTAAATCTCAAGTGCAAAGATTACTTACATTTGCTGCTGATCCGGTGGCACCATCAGCCAAATCCGCAATTTTCCGAGGCGCTTCCTCAACAAAACAGCCGCATATTGCCTCACTTGCGGCTCCTTGGCCGATACAGTGATGTCACATAGCTGTGGAATGGTTTCAGGTCGTTTGTATGCTTCTTGCAGTTCGGCTGTGCCCTGGAGGAAGACCAAATCATTATTGAGCAGCGAACACAGTCAGACGGAAATTGCAACAATGAACTCGTGGTGTTCGTTCAGTGCCACGCCGGCCGGCCGACCGACACAGTAAATTGTTCAATCGCACACAGCCAGCATGCACACATCAAAATTCGCTTGGAGTCTGGAATGTACATCTTTGCGTTGGTTCTGTGTAGATCGAATCTGAATCTGCAGAACATCACAATGCCCAAGCCCGAGTACTTGAAAGTGAGTCAGCAGATCAAAAAATCATGAGTAGGAAGTGATATTGGACAACCGCGTGTACGATTCTTCGAACGTACATTTTTTTTGCTTTTATTGCGGGGCCAACCCAAGCGGCTACAGCAACATGCCACATTTGTCTCGTAGCAACTGGAGCGAAAGGTTAAAGGCCAAGGCTTATGTTTTGACAAGTTTCTTGATAGGCAATAATGGTCCATTCGACGCAAATCACCCCGCGCTGAAATGCAGCCATGCGAACAATCTTTGAGGTTAACTATTTCCAGTACCACCTACAACGACATGGCTAGAACATTATCGACTTTCCTAGCACAGCTAGCCCGGAAATTAACCTAAATCGTCAAGTTTCCATCGCGAGCGTGACAGCGCACGTGTTCAGCACAAGTTTCGCTATTGATTGCGACAAATTTCTATGTGAATGCCGCGTGGCCACTTTTTGCCGGAATCTTCCTTACCTTTTTAATAAGCTCACTGTCTGCAGCCAATAAATTCGCGATAATCTGCTCCATTGCAACGAGTTGAATCTGGGAATTTCAGTTAAGCGCGACAAATCTTCAGATACCAATCAGTCCAAATCGGCCAAAGATACTTCTCCGACCACACCTTCTACCGCGAATCTTTCTTTTCAACTGTTCAAATTTGTCATGCTTCTTCTTATCAAGAGCAGATTAGGTTAGTATTGAATTGTCAACCATTGGAAGTGACTAGAAAGCATGGAAACCATTCAAAGGGTGGTGAATATTAAACTGTTGAAAATATTTTAAATTCATAGTTACAAAATAAAGCATATATATTTATTGTAACTGAATTCATAAAAGAACGAAAAATATAAAACAAAAATCCCTCAAAGCTCACGTAATGAGTAAATGCAGAGCTTATTCTGAAAAGCCGTCGATTTTACAAAAAAAAACTATGTACATTTTTTATTTACATTTAAATTTTCTATCTTTGTTGATTGAATATATTTCTTTGTAAAATCTGTAGATTTCAAACTAAGGCTAAGTCTTTAATGATTTTTTACGAGAAACATTTCAAAAGATTCGAAGTTTTTATCACTACTAGACTGAAACTAAGGAAACAACATTCGAAGCGAAAACTTTTGTCTATGAATTCATTGATATTCACTGCGGTGATGTTGTTTTTTATCTTCTTGATACCGACGGATGTAACGACGCTTGTTTTCGCTGCTAAATTTCCAAATTTTATGGCTACTTTTCATCATTAAATTGGAAAGAATTTACACCATAATGAATACACCACCGTGAAATTAGGTAAAATTGAGGCAAAAAACACTTACAGCATGAGAAACATGAATAATATAGCTATCGCATTTGTCAGAACTGATCGGCTAAAAGAAGATCCCTTGAACAAGGCAGCTAATTTCTACAATACACTACCGGACAAAATTAAAAACATAGCGAACCCAACTTCCTTTAAAACGACACTAAAAAAATACCTCCTTCAGGAACAACATACAAAGTAAATTACAAATACAATCAGCTCCACTAAAGTCAAAGCCAAACATGTAGTTCAACATGAAATAATTTATGAACATATAGTCTGAACGATTAATTTAACTAAAAGGATACAATTTTGGTACTATCCCTTATACCGATTTTTATCGTCTGGGAAGTGCTATGTACTGAAAATTAAATACGAAAAATTACTAAAAATTGGTGGAGAGAGTGATTGAAATAGACGGAGGTGGTTTTAGTCGGTAGAAATCCGGCATGCCGAGAGGCAGGAGCTGATCGGTATCTTTGGAAGATTTCCACCTTCCAATGTTGAAAACAAAGATCAAAAAGTATCAAATGTTGTTTACCCGGCTGTCAGCTGTCACTATCTGTCGAATTGGTATTTTGTTCAGCACAGTTAACTGACAAACATCAATAGGAGGTATCAAACTATCTTCTCATCCTTTCCACCTTTCCGCCTTTGATGCAATTTTATTGGTCTGGTCTGCATCAGTGAATATAATGTCCAGTGGTGGTGAACGGAGCACAGCCCAGGAGACAGTAGCAATCAGCGAAGTCGAAGAGTTTGAGGTTAGAATTAACAACATACAAGCATCGTAATAATTGTCCAATAATACCTGATTAATTACAGCAAAAGACAAATTCAGCGTTCACCGAAAACTGTGACAAAACCTTCTCACGATTCAAATTCACAGTCCACGCCGAAGTAGGTGCCAAAGGCTTGCAAACCGAGGGCCATACAAAACGCATGATTTTAATGCGAAAAGAACTATTGCACTTTATCAAGGAGACCGACTGGCAATTTGAGCCCGTGGAGAAACGTGCGGCGCAGCAATAAGTTGACAGTTGAGAACGGCCTGGAATTTATTTAAATTTCTGATTAAGTGCTTCATTAATGAGAACGTGAAAAGTCGAAAATGTTTTCAGTAGTGTCGAAAATTTTTCACTACTTCAGCTACGCAAATGAAAGGAAGGAGTGTGAAAAAAGGTTGGAAGCCGTTTTAAATCAATTGGACGATGAAGAGAGAAAGGAGGAGTCGTCCGGAGTAGCTCCAACCAAAGTGGCGAAGAAAGAAGAAATTTTGGAGAAAAACTGCTTTCGGAAGCAAGGTAAGCTTAGTGGAAGCTTCTATCATATATACTATTTGTTGTTTAGCTCTCCTCCTGTATAACGCATCGCCTACAATAAAACATACCAATCTCTTTATTGTAGGCTGATCCCGTTCCAACATGGACTCCTTCCGAACTGTTCAACCAACCCGAATCTCCTTAAACTTACCTAAGCTGCCGCAAAGGCTCTCGAAAATCGTTCCCAAATTGATGTAGTGTACACTGTTTTACTTCAGAAGTTGGCTCACTTAGGCTCGTTCGGGCCGTTACTCTCCTGGCTTGAGTTCAGTCCTCGTTCATACCGTGTTAGTCTATGTGTAGCACATTCTTCTCTCTTCCATCCTACCTCTGGCGTTCCTCAGGGCCCTCTTCGTTTCATACGTCACATGAATGACCTTCCCTCTGTCGGAGCGTTTAAGTATCTTCTGTATGCTGATGACTTTAAAAATTTACAGATTTTTTCGCTTGAAAGAAAATTGTATTGCTCTCCAAATGGATCTGGACGCGATTGATTCTTGGAGTCAAACTATTTTTCTCTCCCTTAATGTCCAGAAATGTTACAAAATGTCATTCTTCTTAAAGCCGAGTCCAATTGATTATATCCACAAGCTACACGATCTTTCACTTGCGGCTGTTTTTTGAAAATAAAAGATCTGGGAGTGATTTTCGACCCGAATCTTAAATTTTTTTGGGGTTTGTACGGAAATAGTTTCAGGTAAAAAGTAGCAAATACATTTTTTTTGGAAATTCACTGTATCCTGCAGATATACGTACGATTCGTGTGTCCAATCGATTGATTTTTTTAATGTTCTTTTAAACGTATTTCATTTTTTTCGCTATTGAAAATATCAGCTGTAGGATTTTTATGTTTATAAACATCCGGTAGACTCGATAAGTGGCAAAGATATTTCCGTAAATTCCAATACAAATTCCCCGAAGAATTTTCAGTAAATAATTTATTTCAACATTTCATGCTTGACCATTGTAACATGTAAATGCTCATTTAGTCTGTAATTTTTCATTCAAATTCGGTCTCCATCAAAAAGATCACTTGATTAGTGGCAGCTGTAAATTTTCAAAGAAAACGTTAATATTTACCGTTATATTTATTTATCAAAAACGTGTTGCGTCCGGATTTATAAGTAAAGTAGCAACTTATCTCCCCGGCGTCGAATGGCAACGTTTTAAAATAATATTTATTGGAATTTGAGTAAATTCGGTAATTTCTTTCGTACTGGATACCAGCCGCATAAATTTATTTATGGATTCATCCTCAAAGGTTCTCTGTAATGTTTGAGTCCAAGGAGAGTGCTGAATTAAAATTTGTGAGATTATACTCATCGAACCACTGTTACTTACTCGTGCTGCTGTGTCCATCCAATCCATTCTTCCCATTTATAATAACCACTTCAGTTTTTGAAAGTTCAACGTCGTTTCTTAGAATTCCAGAGAGACTAACTCGTTGCACCCTTGTATGCAATTTTCCCCCCATATCACCATAGCTTTCCTCGTGCCGTAAAGTACAAGAAAACATATAATACCAGTACGAAGCAGTTGTGCTTCATATTGCTTTTGAGTCATAAATTTTGGCGCTGCTTCATACAATTTTCGTCATCGTTAAATATTATCACAAATTGAATTTTACACTTACAACATCAAAAGCAGATGTACACTGGGTGATAAAAAAATCTACGAGATGCCAATTCCATGGAAATCGCGACATATTTTATTTTGCTTCTGGAAATGTTCACTTAGTAGATACAAAGTACTTATCTTATTGCAATATGTCCCTGAAATAAGCGTCATTTGTTCTTTCCACACTTTTCTTATTACACTTTTCAGATTTACGAGAGTTTGCGGCTCGCTTTTCCTTATTTTTGAACCCATTACCTGCCAAAGGTTTTCTATGGGACTGTTTCCTTGTCACGGCAATGACTCTATCCCTGCTGCTCCTTTAATTGTGTCTCCTGGAAAAGACAAACCATTAGAAAGTTTATTTGTAAAAAAATTTTTTTTTTGCCAATATCAAAATAACTTACAGAGCGAGCTCGATGTGCAGAAGCCGAATCGTCTTGGAAGAGAGGATTTGACACATCTGCCGTTAGATCCTCGTTTGCTGAAACTACGCCTTCTTCAACAATTTCTTTTAATTTGGTAGCATTCACAGATCCTTCGAGAATAATAAGAGGCTCTACGCGATTATGTAGGATAAACAATCACATAGGGGGAATGCTTTACCATTGCTTGGATACATTCGTCCGAATATCGTTCACCGGTTATGCGTCTTACTCGCAATGTTCCATCTGGTCCAATAAAATTTAATTTCGATTCATCCGAGAAAGTGATACGTTTACAATCCTCTAAGGTCCAATTTTTTCGTTCTTTGCACCATGCAAGACGAGCTTGCCCCATTCGTTTGTTCAACAGCGGCTTTTTCGCATGACGAAAAGAACGCAAACCCATCTCGTTCAACCTTCTTTGAATTGTTCTGATATTGCAAGGCTTATTAATAGAGTTTGACAACTCTGCCCGCAATTTTGATGCTGATTCGAATCGATTTGCCAGGACCAGGAACTTTAAATGGTCTTCATCCCTTTGCGTGGTACCTCGTTTTCTTCCGTTGCCGTTTTTTCGCTCAAGGCTGCCTGTATCTTGCTTGTTTTTTAAATTAAATTAGGAACTGTTGTTACGTACCGTAAACTAAATTCAAATTATCTTCGCGCCTTTTCTGCCCGAAATAACTAAATCAGAGAAATACCTACCTGGCAATGATTATTTGAAAGTGTAAAGCTCGCCAAGTTCCGACAAAGCTATTCAAACGCGTCATCTCGCTCCAACCCTCGGATCTTGCTCAAGCTTTCGCGAATACGAGTGATCGATCATGCCACGCTACGCGAAAAGTAGCTTTTCGATGTTCGACGTGCCGGAAATGGTGAGTGAGTGTGAGGAGAGTTGCGAAGAGACGGTTGAACGGGCCGGACGTTTTATTGCGTGCGGTGTGGACAGAAAAGAAAAAGGTTAGGAGTTTTCAAGCTGGTGGTTTTTGGGGAGATCGTGTGCAAGGAAAAGTAAATCGACTTGGGCTCGTCCGGGACTGCTGTCTTGCAACAGCGACAGTGGCATTCAACGTCTTCGGCGGGACCACATTTCAGCCATCTATAATTTACCAGAGATTCGCTCCGGAAAAGGAGTCCAGTGGAAATGGGAAATCAGCGGCCGCCACAAGATTCCAATGAGCTAACTAAACCGTCGTCGTTTTTTTTTATCATCAGTGACATAAATCATCACGAATCATCCCCCAGCATATATCACGCAGAGTGGTTAAAAGTCATTTAAATAAAAAATAAATTCTAGTTTTGTTGTATAATGTACAATCAAAGGTGTTATTCAGTCAATAAGTATAGTAATGAGCTAAGTATATAAAAATGGAATAATATAATATAAAAAAAGTGATGTGATTGTTTTATTTTGCATTGGTGACGCGTGTGCGAATGTGGTTCGTGGTTTCTTTGCTTTTCTTATTCAAATATAACAACCCACGACTCGGTGAGCTAGTCGGTGGAAACTAAAATGTTAATCCGGGACCGCCACTATGCGGTCGACTTTGTAGCAGTCCCGGCGGCGCGTGTACGCACGAGGCATCTGGGGTCGAGGAGCGTCCAAAATAGTGGGGCACTCGATCTCGGATCCTCGGGTTTGTGCGCGTGGTCGGGATTGTGACACTGTCCCCTCGGTGCACGCTACTTGCCGAACAACTTTCGATTTCGACCTGATTGGAAAGAAGCCCAAATCTCGGCCTTTTGGGTCATACTCAAAGTGATGTATTTTGGCATCTCTGAGATAATTGTTTTCCTACTGGCTTGTAAAATCAGACTGATGCGGAAATTTTGCATTCTGTAGTTTATAAAGGATCTCTAATTACTACCTGGTATATAGGATCTCTTATTAATACCTGGAAAATTTTGTTTGCCTCGAGATAAGCCAATTCTGTCATTTTGATGATAGCTTGGAGAATTCCTAATTCTTTTTTTGTCGCTAGGTGTATCACATCCTGTCAATCTGTGTATGAACAAACTTCAAAATTGGTAACTAAGCGGAACAAACCTTATGAGACACATTATTTTTGGATGGTGTTGATAAGATATACATATTTCTTTGTCATTTGGTGTTCCAGACATTAAGATTAGAACGTCTATGTCTTCCGAAACAACGACAATATGACGAAATTGCTTAACATTGTTTCCTCCACATATGGCGGCATATAATTAGTGTAATCTCTTCCGATTTTTATACTTTTCATTCCCATCTACACTGTTACGTTCGCCACGCAACGTAGGCGATCCCAAATCCTCAAGGGCGAAATATGGGACTTCCCTGTCTTTGAGACCCCAAACCACCGTGCGGGTAAACGCTGTTTTTGTTAAAAATGAATAATGCTACGTTCGCCACTTCACGCAATCAAGCTAATCAATGAAATGTTTTGTTATTATTGGATTATATTATTATTAATGAATTAAATGCTTATCAATGAATTATATTGTAGGAAGTAGAGATTTGAATTATATAAATATAGAGATGTAGGTAGGTTAAGGATATCGGAGTAAATAGATAAGTAGGTAGTAAGTTTGTTATGGAGGGTGTTCCAGTTCACGGCACAGACACTGCGGATAAGTTGCCCACGATCACAACAACAACAACGCTCACCCAATCGTCGCAACAGATCCCAAATCAAGGCTCCGCCCGGTCTATGATGCACCCCAATGGAGTCCCCTATGCGCCAGTGAAACCCACAACCATTGGCACTGGCAATTCGCCATGGCTGGCGGCAGCCGCGAGTTTTTCGCCGGACAGGCGGCAATCGGAAATCCCCTCGCATCGAGACGCAACGACTGACCCCTGGCGAAACCAGTTGAAAAGCTTTTGAAAGCTGCTGGGGTCAACCGCCCAGCTGAGTGGTCGTCGACCTACGACACGAAAAACGGGACTCGGCTTGGGTTAAATAGATTGCGGGAGCAGCTGACGAGGCTTTTGGTACGTCGATCGCTGGTGGAAGCGGAGTGTGGCTGGACGTCGAGCGCTGGGAGGATTGTTTCTGTGGCCGCCGGTTGGTAGTGGAAGCGGTGATTTCGGCTTCACGGCAGGAGTTGGGAAATTTTTAAAGGACGGAGGACAGCAAGCGGAGAGAATAGTATAAGAAGGAAGAATTGTAAGTAGATTTAGTGTAGATAGTGAGTAGTAGGGTTTAGTTAGGTTTTTTTCAAAATAAATTCTGCTTGAATTGAGATAAATTGTGTGATTTTGTGAAGTGGCGAGGCGGAAATCGCGTTCCTGGTTGTGTTTTTGTGCTCCCCTATCGGTCGGTGGTTTTGGGTCACCGTGAATCCGATTCCCGTTTCGGGATTCACGGACAGGGCAGTCCCGGCGCGGAAACGGGTGGCGCCCTTTCTTTTTTAAATTACATATTCCCACACCCCTCTTCGCGGGTGAAACCGGGTGGGATTGCCCGAACCGTGGCTAGGATCGACTACGGTAGAGTGGAGAACGTTACGAAAATTATAGACGTAACAACACTTATTTAAACTTTTCGTCTCTCCTAACTATAACCTATTCCCATAACACATTTTGTGTATTGAAAATCTTTTTGCACTGACTCCACTACTCCACACACCCCTTGAGAGGATTGAGAGGGGGTCGGGTAGTATTCGTGGGAGGCCCCCTAACTAACAACTCTCCCATAGCACCCATAACCTACGCCGGAACATTCATTTTGTGTATTGAGAACCTCACTCCCACACCGCGGTAGGATATTTTTTGTCTAGGCACTTACCGAAAATAGTTTTCCTTAAGAGTGTTAAATATGTGTTTAAAAAATTAAACTTTATAAACAATAGAATACGCGAGTTGACATGTTTCTGATTTTGAATTATTCTACACAAAAAAAAAGTGTAAAAACAGCCACTAAAATCGATTCAGTTTCGAAGTAAAAACCTTCATTTACTCGACTATTATACTGTATTACATAGCTTTTTTGTTGACGTCACATCAATTTTATTAAAACCAATCACATGCAAAAAACCATTTATATCTTTTAATTTGAATTTCAACTTCAACAAAATTTATTTTTTACAAAGCGTTCCTTTCATTTTGCTTATAGTCTTTGTAATTTCCGAGAATATTTTAAATTCTCTATTTAAATCTATTTTGTGATTTACTGCATTTTCCAGGAATGGTAACATCAATGCAAAGTGACCATGGAATAATTGATAAAACTCTTTTGTTTGATATAAGTGCCGCCAAAAAAGTTCCAAATCTACGAATGGGATTTTTTGTACAGTATCTTGCATATCAGGCACCTGACAGTGATTACATAAAAATCGTTCGTATTGAACGAGTCCTAAATGATTACTGGGACGTTAACGAAGAAAATGAACAGGTAAATAAAACATACAAATAGTCGATGCACAAATCAGTCTTGAAAATGATGTTTACTGTTTTATGTCGAACCAATAATTAATTTGCAATTTACTTTAAAGCAAATAGCAGCAACACAGCCTCAAATGTCCGATGATCCCGAGTATTTCAACACACATCAACGCAGCTTCTTGGGTCAAGTGGTTGATCGGAATGAAAGTTTCATTACAATTGACACGGATTATGATAAAATTGATGTGGACTTGGATACAGTAACTATAGATTATAGTCTGCAACTTGGCGATCGGGTTTACCTGAGCTGCAACGTTCAAACAGACCAGGATTTCGTAGACTCAACAGGTGAAATTCTTGACGTGGTCAGCATCCATCCTGCTCGATTCAAGAAACTAGTAGGAATTGTGACTGTCGCTCATCTTGACAAAGCGTGGGGGCTTGTTGATAACGAATATTTCTTTTCGTTCGATGTTCTCCAGTCGAACTACACACCAGCCAGAGATGATCGTGTTTCAGTGCATGCCGTCGAATGTGATCGGGTAATACTTTGATATGAAATTTGACTTGCTAACAGATTAACAACTTGATTGAAATAGGGCAAATATATATGGCGTTGTACAGGAGTGCAGCTCTTAGAAAAAACAACACAAAAACGAGTGGTGATAGCGCCAAATTCAAAACTGCTGGAGAACAAAAATGGTATTTTTGTAACTGATAATCTTCAGTTTCATTTTCAAAATTTGAATGAACAAAAAACGGTGGAACTGATGATGAGAAATGAAGGCGATGAAGCCCAGAAAATTATGAAGATTACCTTCCTCGGCAGGAAATGCCAATCGCAATTGAACGTTTTAGAACCTAAAAATATTAATGAAACATTCGCACTTAGCCCGGGCGAATGTAAAGTTTTTCGAATTTTAGCCAAAGCAAATTTATTTGGCTGTAGCAAAGAAGTAATCTTGTTTACTTTTGAGAAATTCAAAATTGCAAGGGAGATACTGATAGAAGTGGGCGAGCCCGACAATAAGGACGCACGAAGCAATGGTCGTACAGGAAAGAAAAATGGTTATTATAAGAAAGATTACAGCTACGCTCACCAAGTGTGGTCAAAGCGAGCTCACTTCATCCCTGGTGTGCATACAATGGAAAAACCCAAGTTTGTTGCCAATCGCATTGGTATATTTGAGTGTCCAGAAAGGTTGCGGAATACTGTGCTGACCTCGAAAAATGCACTTGAAATGTCTGAACTGGTGGAGGATTTATATCCTTGCTTAACAGAAAGCGTGTCTTATCAAAATTATTGTGTACGTTTCCAAGCACTACTTCATTTAGAAGAAATTGAATACTTTCTGAACATACGCCAGTACGATAGGGAACGCGCTCATTTCAGTCGTGATGGGGAGTATCTTGCACTACATATTGATAATCTTTCTGAAAAAAGGCCTTCGCTTATGCTCGGAGACAGCATTCAAGTATCGAATCCTTGGGCCGAAGGTGTTGACAAACGTTGCTATGAGGGCGTGATTCACAAAGTCCTTTTCGATCGTATTCTGTTGAAATTCAATCCCGGTTTCCAAAATCAGTACAAGGGTGAAGATTATCGTGTGGAATTTTACTTTTCTCGCTTCTCGTTCCGCAAACAGCACTACGCGTTGAAAAAGACGTACCATCAAATGGGTCCGAATTTCCTGTTTCCCAGTAAAATTCACCTGCAAGAGAAACCGCAACTAGAAGTCAGTTTAAATGAAAAATTTGATCTCGTCATCAAGGATGAAGTAGGCAAAGTGAAATGGTTCAATGACAATTTGAATGATGTCCAAAAGAAAGCTATAAAAAATATCCTGAGAGGCGAAGCCCGACCAATGCCTTACGTTATATTTGGCCCACCTGGTACCGGCAAAACAGTCACTGTAATCGAGACAATATTGCAGTTAGTCACACTATTGCCGGACAGCCGATTGTTGGTTGGAACACCATCGAACAGCTCAGCCGATTTGATTGCAACTCGACTAATTGGATGTCGAGCTTTAAAGCCTGGCGATTTTGTACGATTGGTATCGCAAAATGTTATCGAGAAAGATTTGATTCCGGACCATCTGAAACCTTATTGTGCAACTGTAGACATTGCAATGGAAGGAACTGGTCGCGATGGTGTAAGTTTTATTTTTAAACACTGTATTCACCTATTTGTTGATTGTACAGAGAGTCCATGCTTGCTTTCATTATGTTTTGTTTGAAATCAACAACTTGTTTGTGAATTCCTTACATATACTTCCAAAATTACCGCTAACAAACATACCTGGAAACATAACTTAACTATTGGCACATTTTTTTCAACGGTGGGAGGTAGACACCTTCAAAAGATACCGAGTCGCTCCTACTTCTCAGCATGTCGGATTTTTACCGGCTTAAACAACCTACGCCCCCTCCATTGTATTGTGGATTTTTTTCATTTCAATTTTATTTTTCCGTGCAAATCAACCCATTCGGGTTGAGTTCTTGCGCTTTTTTGTACATCTCGATCTTAAATGCCTTGGTGATAATTCGTGCTATACCCATCATTTTATTTTTTGTGATTTGATTCCATATTAGGAGTCCATACGCAATTCTCGAATTTATGTGTGCCTTAGTGATTTGAATTTTAGTATTTATTTATTTATTTATTTCATCATCTTACAGACTAGAAGTCCAATTACAAGACAAAAAAAGAAAAGAAAACAGAAGAAAGTTAATTAAATAAAATGCGCTTTAACTGTAGCTTAAAAGTATAAAGTGAGTGAGGAAACGGACCAAGTTGCAAATTATTATGATTACGGGGGAGCCGCAACATAGGTGAATGGTAAAAAGTTTCTGTCCTCGCATATGGAACTGCAAATGTGTTAGCAGATCTGGCGGGTCGTTCTGAAATACGATAACTTAAGCAGTCTCGCAGGTTAGAATTTAAACGACGGTGGTGAAGCCGAAACAGAAAACATTCATCTGAGAGGAGTCTACGGGAATTCAAAGTGGGAAGTTGAAGCATGGAAAGTAGCTCAGTATAAGGTATATAAGCAAAATTAAATTTAAAAATAAGAAAACGAGTGAATTTATGCTGTACGGATTCAAGGAGAGAGTCTAAACAATGGAAATGTGGAGACCATACTTGCGAACAATATTCGAGGATGGGTCTAACGAGACTAGTATATAGGTTAACTGAGGAAATGTCAGTAAACAAATGGGAGTTTCTTAATACGAACCCAGAGACACGAGAAGCGCGAGCGGAGATCGCCGCAATGTGAAGCTCAAATTTAAGTCTCGGGTGGAAAATCACTCCCAGGTCTTTAATTTGACAAACAGCCTCGAGTGGAAGATCATGTAACATATAAATATGATCAATTGGACAGGGTTTTAAGGTGAAGGACATTTTGTGACATTTCTGGACATTAAGAAAGAGAAAATTAGTATGACTCCAAGAATCTACTGCGTCCAGATCCATCTGGAGAGCAATACAATCTTCTTCTGAGCGGACAACTCTGAATTTTTTTAAGTCATCAGCATATAGAAGACACTGAGATCCTAGGACAGAGGGGAGATCATTAATGTATAGGAGGAAGAGAAGAGGGCCAAGGATAGATCCCTGAGGGACACCGGTGGTTGGAAAGAAAAGAGAGGAAAGTGCACCAAATAGACTAACACGGCATGAACGAAAACTAATGTATGACTCAAGCCAAGAGAGTACTGGACCAAACAGGCCAAAGTGTTCTAATTTTTGAAGTAGAACATTGTGGTTGACAGTATCAAATGCCTTACTGAAGTCAGTGTAGACTACGTCCACTTGGAGACGATTGTCGAGAGCCTTTGCGATAGTATGGGTAAGTTCAAGAAGGTTTGTGCTAGTTGATTGGCCTGGAAGAAAACCATGTTGAAACGGGGATAATCTACAAGAAAGAGCTTGGTAGATTTTATTATAGACAATGCGTTCAAGAAGTTTGGGAAGACATGAGAGTAACGAAATAGGACGGTAATTGCAAGCATTGGATGGGGAACCAGACTTATGTACAGGGAAAATGTTAGCAAGCTTCCAAAAATTAGGGAAGACACCCGAGGATAAACTAGCGTTAAAAATGTATGAAAGTGGAAGGCATAATGAAGAGGATAAAGATTTGAAGAAAATATTTGGAAGCCCGTCTGGCCCAGGTCCTACGCTGGAGTCCAACGAATCAATCAACGTTTGAATTTCAGTAGGGTTTGTGGAAATAAAATTGAGAATAGGTGGAAAGTGAAATAGAATATCAGTAGCAGTATGTTGGAGAGAGGAGGGAGGATAAATTGAGGAAAAGAAAGCAGCAAAAATTTCGCAGATTTGTTCGGGAGTCTAACCCTGTTCACCGTTCCATGAAACAGTACTGGGAATTCTGGAGGAAGACTTGAGGGAATTGATTGACCAAAACGGCTTAGTTTGGCTTGAGTGTAGCGAATTTTCGACATTAAAGAAATAATTACGCATAGCACTTTTCATTGCCGACTTCACTGAAGCACGGAGCCTAGAAAAAGCAGTATAATTTTCAGAAGTTCTGCTAGATTTAAAGAGACGATAAGCTCGATCTTTCAATCTGAGGGCAGCTAAGACGTTCCTGGTCATCCATGGAGGATCACTGGTCGTAGTACGACTATGGTAAGGAGTGAAGCGCGAAATAAGGTCATAGAGGAGATAGTAAAATTTAGATAGTGTATCTTCACAGCCAAGGTTTAAGAAAAAAGAAGCCCAGTTAAACGAACTGAGTTTTTCCGACATAGCAACGTAATTCGCCTTCCAAAAATTGAATTTAAATTGCTTGCGCGCTTTTTGAGGCTTAGGGAGGCAAAACAAAGATTAAATAAAATAGGTGGATGATGAGGATCAGGAGGAACATAGGAGTGGGGTGCAGGCATCAGTGACAAATTATCATGGTCTATGTTAGACAGAACAAGGTCAAGAAGTCGACCATTAGAGTTCAGGACATAATTGAATTGAGAGAAAGAAGATAAAGATAGAAAGTTGGAAAGAAGGTTAGATTGTCTATTAGAAGAAATAATATGAATACAAGGGGAAAACTGCCAATCAAGAGATGGGAGATTGAAGTCACCACAGATAATTATTCGAGAAGAAGGATTAACAGATAGGCAAAATGAGCTGAGAGAGAAAAAGAAAGACTCATAGAGCTCGGTGCGAGAGTTACAAGGAACATAAGTAGAGGATATATATAAAGGGACAGATGTAGAAGCATAAACTTTGACGAGCACGCATTCGATAGGAGATGGTTAGGAAAGTACTTGAATCGATGTAGGAAACCAACAATAGCTGCTAGTTTTTGTCTCAATTTATCAATGAAAGTTCCTCGTCTATTTTGACACCCAGGTATTCTGTTTGCTCAACTCTTTTTAAGATATAACAGTTAACTTTTATCAAAGGTTCAATATCAGTTTTTTTTGTTCAAAGATATGTATTTTGTCTTGGTCGTGTTCGTGGTTAATCTGCTATGAAGTAACCATTTGAAATAATTGTCTAGGTCTTTGTTTATTCTATGTCAAATTTAGTCTTGCCTGAGTAAACTAGGACTGTATCGTCCGCGTATATCACTACTTTAGAGTTAGGTAAGGTGTTCGTTTATAACAAGAAGAGAATATGATCTAGGGTAGGTCCTTGAGGAGCCCCAACATTCATTCACGCTGATTTGCTGTGGTTGTTGACGATTCCTGTTTTTTTTTGTGGCCGTTCAGACAAGTAACTACTCAGAAGATTTTTCGCCTTACCAACGGTTTCTACTTCCTCCAATCTTGTAATTAACGTGTGATGAACTACCGCATCAAAGGCTTTTTTAAGTTCAACAAAGATTGCTGTGACTTAAAAACCTTTCTCAACAATAGCATCTGTTGTTCCTTCCCCTTCCTGGAAGCCAAATTGATTTTCATCCAATATTTGGTTCTGTTCTAGGCAGTTTTTAATCCGAGAAGCTAATATTTTTTCCATAATTTTACTAAGTGCGTTCAGCAGGGTTATTGGACGATAGTTATTCGGGTCTGTTTCTAGTTCGCCCTTAAATATAGGTATTATTTTCGCTTCTTTCGGATGCTCTGGAAATTCTCCTTTTATGATTGTTGTATTTATTAATTTAACTAGCATGTCTGCTATGTATTTCTTTATTAATTTTATCTCGTCGACGGAAATTCCTTCAGGCCCTGGCGCTGTGTGTTTTTTTTAAATCAATTGTATCGATAACTTCTTTCCTATTGGTCAGTCTCAAATGAAAAGAAACTTTGAAGCCTCTAAACTAGGCAGTTTTGATGTAATCCGGTGTCCAATAGTCGAGAAGTGGCTGTTTAACACGTCAGCAATTTTATCCGGATCTGTGAATTTGCAGCCCAAGTATTGTATTTCATCTGCAGTATTTTTATTACTATTGTTGTTTTCCTTTTTTCTCAGAACATTATCTACAATATTTCAGATTACTGAAGCCTTGCTCAAGTGTTTTTGTATGCTTTGCGATTTTAATTATTATTATTTTATTATTTGCGGTTACTAACATATCGTGACAAGAGGCGGTGAAGTTTAACCTACACTCATCGAAATAATTATATAGGCAATGTTTGTTTCGGTTTTAAAATTTTGATAACGGAATTTACTTCGAAACAGGTTTTTATTGGTGAATACTATGACAATGTTCAGTTTATTTTGTTATGAAATAAGCTAAAAATCCACGCTCGCACACAAAGAAAGAAGAATTCTCAATTTCTCTTTTATTTGCTGCGTAATATTTATATAGGCAGTTTAACAGTTGTGGTTGTTGTGTGAGCATTTCGTCACCAAAGACAAAAAACACGTAAACTTAAGTCAGTTGAAGGTATTATATCACAAATTACTACATTACAAAATCAACCTTCACTTTTTAATTAGTATGCCCCGTGGAAAGGTATTATCTGAAGAGGAGAAGGGGAAAATCATTGCCTATAAGGATCTGGGGTTTTCAAATCGGCTAATCGCGAGGAAATTGCAGCGATCTGCCGGCGTGGTCGATAATTTCTGCAAAATGCGCGAAAAATATGGCACAATGAAACGTAAAGGACGAATACCGGCAATCACAGAACGTGATAAGAGAAATAAAACGACTTGCTACTGGAAAACATTTTTTGGCGAAAGAAATTTGTGCGGCAACTAAGGCAGGAGTTGGTGTTCGTCGAATGCAACAGATTTTAAAAGTGAATTTAAAGTTAACATATGGCAATAAGTGTGGCAAACCTGCCCTAACTCAAAAGCATAAAAATGCAAGATTGAGATTTGCGGAAAAACATCGTTTTTGGGTCGATGAATGGAAAACGGTGATTTTTTCCGATGAAAAAAAAAATCAATTTGGATGGTCCACATGGTGTACACAAATATTGGCGTTCGAGGAAGACTACGCCAGAAGTTCGAAAACGACGAAATTTTGGAGGTGGTTCGCTTATGGTTTGGGCTGGCATAAGCTATATGATTGAAAACTACGCCAATTTGTTTTGTAACGACAAGAATGGATTCTGATTATTATGTACAGTTGCTTGATAATGTTCTTGTGACATTTTTGGAAGAAATGTCTTCTTCAGAATTCATTTTTCAGCGGGATAATGCGGCAATTCATGCTTCGCGCAAAACAAAATCGTTTTTAGAATCGCGTAGCATTCCCACTCTTGATTGGCCAGCAGTAAGTCCCGATCTAAACCCGATAGAGAACCTTTGGGCTAGACTTTCATTGAACGTTTATAACCACGGACGGCAATTTAATAGTGTAAAGGAGCTTAAATTGGCTATTCAAGAAGAGTGAAACAATATAGAGCCATCCTACATCCAAACGCTTATAGACTCTAAAACCAAAACCTAGAGGGGGTCACACTTCATATTAGTTTTATTATGTTTTCTTTTTTCTTGATGTCAGCAAAAGTGCCTTTATATATTATAAGTATTATAAGTTTTTTTTTTTCAGAATTACTTTCAAAGTGCTAACTCAGGAACTAGTTATTTATCATTAACTTTAATTGTTTCTTCTTTTCAAATAAAATCCAATATATTTAAAGTGGGGTGCTCAACTTTTTGTTAAAATTGCAAAAAATGTACTGCCTATATAATTATTTCGCAGAGTGTATAAATTTAATAATAGACATATTCAAGAACACTAATACAGTAGAATCTCGAAAAAGTTAACTCGCGTAAAAGTTAATCGCTCGGTTAAGTTAACCGAATTTCAGCTTCCACGTGCTGCTCTGAAAAGTTAACTTTTCAGTTAACTTTTCTGAGCGTATGAATTTTTCAAACGAACCGCTTTTTTCGGTCACTAAAGGGGCAATTTGGCTCCTATCAATACGATAGTGAAGACGACATTCCGTTGTCTAAATTGATTAAATCAAATAGTGCTTACGACGATACACTTCGAGAAGTTCAATTGTTGATGTCGAAGCTGGGTGATAATGTTGACATCAGCATTGATGTCATTGAAAATTGGAACAAGGATCAAATTGCGGAAGATGACGATGATTTCGAAGTTTCCGATAATGATAACGACGGGTCAATTATCGAGGGAGATATTCAACAACCAAAACTGAGATTCTCGAAAGCAGTTGAAAGCATCAATATCTTGATAAAATTGTTTGAAAACAATAACGATGCAAATCAAGTGGCAGACCTTGTCCAAATGCGTAATAAAATGATCAAGAGCTATTACACAAAAAAGAAACAAACAAGTCTCGGCTGCTTCTTCAAACGACTCCACAAAAATTAATTAAAATATCGCACGAAAATGATAAAGAGTGACTGAGAACCGTCAACCAGCCGGTACAATTTTTTTGTAATGATGAAAACTAAGTCATTGAAATAAATTAAGCGTGCTATTTACGAAAAATGCATTTTTTTTCAATTTTGAAAACCACTTAGAAAAGTTAATAGTTCGAAAAAGTTAACTACCCTTGGGACATTTCGGTTAACTTTTTCGAGATTCTACTGTACCTTAAATGTTAAATGACTGAATAAATACTTGGTTTTAATATATTTAATGAATAATATGGTAACGAATAATGAAAATTGGTTCTAGATCTGTTAATTTAAATAAGCAATAACATTCTAATCAATTCTGTTTTTATGGCGATATCATATCAGTTACATTTTATATTTCATTCTGTAATTTTAATAATAACTGACATGCTTTACATCTCTCACAATCGCTAGTTTTCTATCCGTGCAAGGCTAATTTACAACTTCTGAAACTAAATCAAGATACTATGTATGTACTATCTTCATCATAAAGTGTGTGATATTACAGGCGGCAGTAATTCTATTTTTCAAATAAACAGCAGTACTGCACTCTGAGCGATATGTCAGATCATTGCTTACTGTAGAAAAAAATATGGTTGGTACTATCTAACGTTGCTTCCTTATTAGCAGATGCTTTTATCCCCACCTTTTTGTTTGCAACCGACCCTTAGAAATCGTTCATCAATCTAAATTTCATCTTCATCAAGCATATTTTCAGTCTTATTATTTGAGTCTCAAACAAAAAACTGCACTGTTATTAGTCTAAATTTTCAGTCCTTAAATTCTAGTATCACTTCATAAAATAATTTCTACGCAGATGATTGTCACGGACACGGGGCTGAAGCTAAAATGCCAACAGAAACACATGGGTCGCCATAAAATAACAATTGGGACATGCGTTTCATTAGGTAGTTTGATGCAGATGGGCTTCCCAAAAGATCATTTTACGCATGTGCTAATAGACGAGGCTGGACAATGCATTGAAACGGAAAATATGATACCAATATCGCTGGTAGATCAATATTCCGGCCAAGTAATATTAGCAGGCGATCCACTTCAACTTGGCCCAATTATCTTGAATAAGTATGCTCTCGAAAAAGGTCTGGATATCTCATTCCTGCAGCGAATTCTGGATCGTATGCCCTATCGTAAAGATATGGATCGATTTCCCGAATGCGGATACGACCCCAGATTGGTGACCAAGCTGATTTATAATTATCGGGCGTTGCCAAGCATTCTGAGATTATACAATGACTTATTCTACGACTCGGAACTTCGACCAATGATTGACGAGGAAAATAGTCGGGAGATAAAGATCCTGCGATCGCTTCAAGACATTTTACCAGAGACTGATCATCGACCGCCTAATCACGCGGTTTTCTTTGTTGGTATCCGCGGTGAAAACAAACAGGAGAGCGACTCGCCGTCCTGGTATAATCCGGCCGAAGCGAAAAGTGTAAGACGTGACTTTGCTGCTTGAAATGCTGTTTTTACTATGACTGCTATAATTTCAGATTTTCCTGTTCGTGTTGAAGTTGTATCGAAGGAATATAGAGGCGAAGAACATAGGTATTATAACGCCGTATCAGAAACAGGTGAAGGCGATACGTAACATTTTCATAGAAGCAGATATAATGTTGCCAAAGATAGGTTCGGTGGAGGAATTCCAAGGACAGGTAACTATCACCCAAATTTTCGTAATTCGCATAGGCATTTTTATCATATTTGTTTGATAGTCACATCAAGAATTATAATCATTGAACTTTAATCTTGCCGTATCTTTATAGTCTCCTTTTTATTTGCAGGAACGAGATATTATCCTTATATCGACTGTCCGATCACGCAAGTCACTTATTGAATTGGATGTTGTACATTCGTTGGGCTTTGTGCGAAGCGATAAACGTCTGAACGTTGCTATTTCGCGATCTCGCGCACTTTTGATTGTATTCGGAAATCCACATTTGTTGCGCTTGGACAAGAACTGGGAAACTCTTCTGAAGTATTGTGTAGCGTATGATACCTACACAGGATGTGATTTACCAAGTGAACTGTTATGATTTTAAAGTGGATTGCATTTTCTTTCTATTTTATTGATAACTATTTTCATAATTTGAACATAAGTCGAAATAAATTTGAGTTTGCTAATAACTGATTGTATAAATGAATGAGCTATTGAAGTTGCAAGAGAATGAATGAAACAATTCAAGCAACTATACATGGACGTGCAGTTTTACACTCCGTTTCATATTTATAACCAAACTAACAATTTCAAATTATTTTCGCCTTAAAACTATGTTTGCCCCAAATTTAATACGGAAGAGATTGAGAAAGTCTGTGCAATAGTCGTTTTGTAAATCATTTCTCATTTCCGTTATTTTTCCTGCAGATCTTGGAAATTCGTCATTTTTGGTGAGTTTTATATTTATAACCCAAGTTACGTTTCGAACAAAATAATGCTTTACTTCAAATAAAAACTAAAGATATTCAAACTTAATAATTAATAGGACCTCCTTTGAATTTTCTGACTTCAAAAATCCTTGTTTTCATGGACTGGATTAATTTATTCAACAGTTCAGGGTCAAGTTTCCGCCATTCGTCAAGAATTGCAGCTTTCAATTCCGCCAGCGATTCATACTGGCGATTTTCAGCATATACCCGTCTGACAAAAATTCCCCAAATGTTTTCAAAGGGATTCAGATCGGGTGAGTACGCCGGCCAGTCCATCACTCCTCTAATGGAATTTGTCTCCATCCAACCCATTGCTTCAGGAGTGGTATGAATTCTAGCATTATCTTGTGGGAGAATCCAGTTTTATTTCATCATGTTCTGCCAGGAATGACAGTAAACTGCTTTCGAGTACTTCTACTGTTCATCCGCGATGAAATAAATTTTATAACCAAACATCCTGCAGTAGAAAATGCTCCCCACAACATAACAGAACCGCCACCGAAATTCCTCTTCGAGAAATATAGAGGTTCCTTCCTTAGATCGCGCCAGTAAGAATTAAAACCGTCGGGCCGATCTAAGTTCCATTTCTTTTCATCAGAAAATATCACCTGGAAATGAAATCTTGCACTTAAACAATGAAGAAATATGAAAGCCAGTATTTCTTGCATAAGACCAATCTGTAGCCATGTTGTTTTATGAGAATTCCAGTCGATCTTTCTTATGGCGATCTAATAGTCGTGGAGCAGTCTTCATTTTACCTCTACAAATGTTGGGATTACGTCGAATCGTTCTCCAAACTGTTGTTTTTGACACCGTTGTTTGGGCAAGTGCTGCCAATTTATTCCAACTTAGTGTAGAATTACTTGCTGCTCGTACAATTTTCCAATTTTTTTTCTTCCCTTTCGAATCGTTTTCCCATATAACTCCGGATCTTCTAAAAAGTTTTGAATTACACGACGACTGCGAGAAAATTTTCTTGATATTTCACTTATATTCAAACCACCATCTTTGAACGCTAAAGTTGCACCCTTTTTACGTCATTTAATGACACACCACGCGGCATTTTAAATAATAAGCTTATTGCAAACAACAATTAAACTGATTCACTATGCCTATTTCTAACTGCACTAATCACCACCAACAAAGCTTTATTTTGTTCGAACTTCATCTAGGTTATAAATATGAAACGCACCAAAAATAAAGAATTTCCAGGAACTGCAGGAAAAATAACGGTAATGAGAAATGATTTACAGAACGACCATTGCACAGACGTTCTCAATCTTTTCCGTGTTAAATTTGGGACAAAAATAATTTTAAGGCGAAAATAATTTGAAATTATTAGGTGGGTTATAAATATGAAACGAAGCGCATATCAATTAAGTTTAGAAATCTCATATCTATATAATTAAACGGCTAACATGAATTTTGTGGTACCATTTAAGCAGTTGTTTCTGGACCGATTTTCATAAAAAATACATCAATGGAAAGATAATATCCTGTAGATGTGCAGAATTGTATTTTTTTGTGAAAATCTGTTTGAAAAATATAGAAAAAAATAGAAAATAGATTTTCTTCCTAATACATACACAACGTTGAACGTTTACACAGCGATAAATACGAATTCACTACCAAAATAGAAACCCTGATTTTCTACAGGTTGTGTAGTGCATGCGGTGGTAATTTGCCTTTGCACGCGGGAGTCCCAGGTTCGTATCTAGGACTGTTCCAAGTGTTTTAGTTTCTTTTTTGGAAGCTAATTAAATCATCTAATTTCACCACATTTAGCAATATTTTCATTCTCACTTTACAGCTTTACACCGTTCATGTGTATTGTTTTTGACCGTTCACTGGTTCGGTGTTGTGTGATAGCTTTCTCTCTATGGACCATTCGTGTGTATTGTATTTAGCGTCGCCGTTCATTATGTAAATGTATACGCACATTTCATCACTATTTGGTCATATTTTTTTAGTTTTTTTTGCTGAAGGTCGTCTTACATTCCACGAAAAAGCATTTTCAGTTGAAGAAAACTTTCAAGATTTAAAAACGATGTTCGATTTTCCTAACATTATTTACACAAACCGGTTTGGTAGATCTCAAGAATGTGAAAATCGAATGATGACATGCGCAAAACGCTTAGCATTGTTATATGTTCGAGACGATTTGAACCGCCAATAATTGAATAATGACTGTTAAACGTTATTAAATTTCATAAACATTATTTAGTCACAATAGAAAAACAAATTTAGCTTGCCGTTTTATTATATTGATTGATGATTTAAGTTAAATTCAAAAACCATTTTCCAAAATGCACAGTGACTTGAAACGCATGTTAAAAAAATACAACATCGAAATGGTACCAAAGAGCGGTATTCAACTAAAAAATAGCATATCGCCGGAAAAAGACAAACTGGAAGGAGGAGAAAAAAGTGGCATATACCGGATTACGTGCGGGAATTGCCAGCATATCTACATTGGGCAGACGAAGAGGCTTGCGATCACGAGATTCGGGGAACACATGAAAGAGGCAGCATTAGCCAGAAGGGGAAGGATTAATACTGTACGATCATCGGTAGCAAAACATATGTTAGACACTAATCATAAGATAGAAATAGAAAACCTCCAAGTAATAAAACAGGTAAGGAATGTCAATGATTTAGAGATAAGTAGAGTACCTGTAGGGATTAGAATGAATAATGACTTAGGGAATGGATCAATTAAGCTGATTAAATTTTGCGGTGAAAATGTAAAACGTTAGGGATTAAAATAGAAACACAGAACTTAGGGAATTAGTTATACACTGAAGAAGTCTGGGTGTGCCAGACGAAATGTACATCTGCTTCAATAGTTTAAATACACGTTTTTAAGGAAATGTTGGAAAAAGGTTTTTGAATTTAACTTAAATTTGTGAAAGCGTGAAAATAAGGGTTCTAACTGAGATTGATGATATTCGATCGAATTTCTAGAGTCAGTTGTAATTAAATCATCAATGCACTCGAATTTCGAGTGCTGGGTTCTGCTAGTTTTTATTATTTCGCATACTTGGGAGTGGTGTTCTCACACTGAATCTGAACTATCAACTATTTCGAAAGATGTTTTTAAATGCTTCTTTTTGGTATCAATTCCATATTTAAAAATGAAGTAAAATTGTTTTACTTATAGATAAGACGGCATTTTAAACGTTTTCTTGATACGAAATGAAAAAATAAATAGGCGAATATGTTTTTCGAAGTGCAAATGGGATTATTTTTGGCTAGTCTCAGCTTATTTCATATAAAAAGCAGATGATTCGTACTTTGGTACACATACATAATTATTTTCAAAAATATTTTAAATGTTCACAAAAGATCTCAAAACGTAAAGATATGTTGTTTAATTTGAATTTTCGGAGCGATTACAAGAACTTCCCGTTTACTGAAAAGTTGAAAACAAGTATTTATAAAAATACGATGGATACTGACTGATTCCACTTACTTATTATTAGGGGTTATTTTTATTAGTTACGTAAATATTACTGGGAAGTTGTCCATGTAGACCTTAAGAGCCGCGCATCGCTGCTTGTTCAAATCAGTGTCCTAAGTCGTAATGACCTAAGTCGAGGTATAACCGAATTTTCAAATAAAATAGGGGCTATAGGCTGTCAGTTTAGTTTGCGTTGAAGATAGAAAAGGCGATTAATCCCCTTAAAACATGTACGGCAAAGGAGAGCCACTGAGACAGAAGTAAATCACGAGCACTTCCGAGCGAGACAGTAGCGTATGCAGGATTTTGATAAGGGGGGGTTCATATTTTTGAAGTCTTGACTAGGTACGTTTGCTAGTGCTTCGGTGTAGATATGTAGATATAATTATGTAATCATACTTTTTCACCGGTCAAAGTTGGAGTCCTCCAAAAATAATTCTAGCAGACTTTAGCCCAATTGCATGCCTGGTTTCATTTACGTGGCTAAACTTGTTTACCCAGGGGGGGGGGTTGAACCCGTACCCCCTGGGTACGCCACTGCATAGAGAGCAGGCGGGGGAGTCGAAACAGAAACTAAAAACCACTTATTTTTCTTTTTGGAACATATAATCCCTAAAAAATTTATAATAAAAATTGCTATATGCAGACATTTAATTTTTCTCTGTATGCGTGTCTTTCGCAATCTGTATAGGTGTCTCGTGTACTTCAACGTTTAAATTGGATATAAATACTTCTCAAAAACAATCCTCTTAATAGTACTTCCATGTGTCAATCGATTCGGTATTTTTTGCTTTATGCTTCCTTTCAACCAAACCGGTTAGCGCATCTGACCTCACCGACAGCGAGTCAATTTTCTCGACAAGCTGCTGATAAGGACTCAACGGTTGAGTTCCCATCACGACATGGCCCAATTTCGAATCGATTTTCGCATCTAGTCGAGCGTTACGAATCAAGTTCACGATCCAACATTCGGCCTCGTTCGGTTTCATGTTCAACTTGTCCGCCAGCATACTGATTGTAATGCATTGATGAATGCGACAGAACGTTTCGAAGATCATCAAACGCGCGTTTTCTACAAATTCATTGATACATGCGACAATGAAGAAATCGTTTATGATTACAGTTTGGCATTCGTGAAGTTTCATTCGGGCACCATCGAAATCGAAGTTCACGTACAAGCACTCCAAGAACTCGGTGATGGGATCCTTGTACGTGTACGATTCTTGTTGGATCACTTTGATTAGATCTTTCAGAGCGTTCCGGCGAGTTCGATTGATGATAACAGCTGTGGCCAAATACCGGAGGATATGCGGGCACATTGTTTGAATGGCATTCAGATACAATGGTTTGTACAGGAACATTTCGATGATCAAATCGCGACCCTTGGGATGATTGAAGAATGCCAGCACACTCCAATGGATCAGCCACGTTCTCTGCTGCAACGCCTGAATGTTCGTGAAGTTTGCATTGTCGATGTATTCACGCAATCGTGACAGATCTTCCAAGGCGGAGTTCCAGTTGAGGATTAAAATTTCCGCGGCCAATTTGCCCCAAAGCACACTGAGATAATTCTGAAAAGTTATAAAAATAATAAATTAATTGAAGTTGAATGAAAATTAGATAGTTGTGTTGATGGTTGAACTATCCCTTGTTCTTAGAATCAAGCTTGGGACTTCTTGTCTCGTTGCCAACATGGGTAAATAGCAATAAATAAGAGAGATAACCCTCCGTACTAGTCATAAAAACGCGCGTGTTTACAAATTGTGCAGCAGTGGAAAAGTGCATAGCAATTAACAAATAGCAATAGACTGTTAATAAGAAGATGCACGTGAGTAATGGTAAAATGTGACTGGTTATTTGTGTGAGTATGAACTACGGCTAGTCTTCGGCCGGCTTCCTGATTATATAGATAATCCTGGCATATTAGTCGCATGCAAGGCGAAGCAGAGACTTGTTTAGCGACGGGCTTTTGAGTTGACCAGTGGATAATTGCTTTGATTTTCGGTTTTTGAAATTGAAGATCACAACAGTTGATTGATTTATATCGGTTCATACCATTCTTTCAAGCATCACCATCTTGGGTCAGAATCTACAGAAAAATATTTAGGCTTTTAGGAGGTTTTACTTACCTTATCAGATGGCGACATGACTAACAAACAAAAGTACAAGTACGATGCCGAATCGGTGTAGTTTCCGCACTCGTACACATATTTTGCCAACTTGTAGGCACTCTCCACATTCTCAGCTTTGAAATCAAACTCTTTTTGCAGGATATTGAGCAAAGTCTTGGAGTCCTTAGCACTCTCGCTGTTCTTCCACATTTCGGTCGCCTTCATGATTGGCGCCACCTCCACCTGCAACTCTTTGAGCGTTTGCAAGACCTTCTGCTTCCTCTGGGCCAGCTCTTCGGGCATTTCGTCGCCCAGATTCAGCCGCTTCCTCGTATCCATGATGTAATCAATCATGTTTGTCTTGTTGACTGTCTCCAGAATATACTCCAGAAGATCTTTTTTGTCGTAAATCTAAAATTATCAGCATGTTAGTATGATTTATTGTTTCGCATTCTTGTTGATGCGGCAATCAAGGCTCAAGTGACATTTCACATCGACGGCCTGCCGCGAATCCTAACCCCTTTATCGCACAAAAACTCCAGCAACGGGAATGTTAAATGCCGCTCGAAGAACTGACAATTCTTAGCCGTTAAATCAAATTGAGCCATGTTGTAGAACACTTATTTGGATTGCAAAGAGGAAAAAACGCGAATTCGGACGCTTCAAAACGTGCCAACAGTCTGCTGTCAGCTTGTCACGTCGCCTTTGGAATGGCGAAAGATGGAGGGCAGTTCGAATTTTGTTGCATGCTGCTCCAGCCGTCAGAATTTCGAACTTTCCTGCTGACGACAGCGCCCCGTACCCAGTGGCGTTTCGAACTACCAACTGCTACATGAATTCAATTCGTTCATTGTGAATTGAACCGTAAACACAAGCAGCTGATTTTGATGCAATTGTTCAAATCCCGCCGAGCGACCACAATTTTCAAAGTGAAGTTTTCGTTAATGTATGATTGTAACTAAAGTCAAGAAAATTATTTCTGTTTGAAATATGAGGAGATCGTTAGCTCCGTCTCAGAGAAATAATTCATTTGACAATCTGAATAAAGTGACATCGATAACTTCACCCAATGCAAAAAATGGAGAGCGCCTGGTTCCCAGAGCCGTTGAAGCGGTCAAGGAAAACATTCATGAAAACACAGCACCAGGTGGCAAAATATGTTTTAGTGTCGTTTGGGGCAAGAGATCCACCAAAAAGCACAAAACCTGGGAAGGCGATGGAACTTTAGAAGGCAGTAATGGGCATTTTATATTGAAGGATGATTCTGGCATTGTTCTGGGGTCAACGAATTCGCTTAAAGCCTGTGATCTGTATGATGGCAATCGTCTCTTGATTGGAGGAAAGGAAGTCGAGCTACAGGAAAAATTGTCTGCAGCTGTTTCACAACCAGCGACAGAATTGTCGCAACAAAATGAACAGCCTTCATGTTCAAATGAAAAGCCAACGAAACGAAAACCATATAACTTATTTCCGTCGAATCTTCATATCGCAAACATGAAACATCCGCCCGGAACCTCAACCTCACATGCAGTTCCAGTAGTGGATCTAATTTTACCAACTCCTAGCTATGAACATCAGTTGAAATACAATACGGCGAACCATCCCATAAACGAGGTGAAGGTGTCGCACTCACTGCTGAAGTCACTGCGGGCGCATCAGCGTTCAGGTGTGGTTTTTTTATATGAATGCATTCAAGGGTTTCGCGACGTGAATAATTTCGGAGCTATTCTTGCCGATGATATGGGCTTAGGTAAGACTCTTCAATGCCTAACTGTTTGTCATACACTTCTGAATAACGCGCCGTATTGTGGTCATGATTCGGTGTTGAAAAAAATACTCATCGTTGTTCCAAGCAGCCTCACCCATCATTGGAGTGAAGAGGTAACAAAATGGTTGAGTTGTGAACGTCTTTTCAGTTACGTAGTCGATTCGAAACATAAGCTCAAGCATTATCCGAACACGTCGCATATTCCGTTTGTGATAACCTCCTATGAAATGCTCCTGAAGAATAGGGAAGACTTTGAGAAAATGCAATTCGACTTGCTTATATGCGACGAGGGACATCGACTGAAAAATAATGAAATTAAAGCGGCTGTTTGCTTGCGACAACTAAACATAGCGAGGCGGATAGTACTGACCGGAACTCCAATACAAAATGATTTGCAGGAATTCTTTGCTCTAGTGGATTTCGTAAACCCTGAAGTTTTCGGAAAATACAGCGCATATCGCAAAACATATGAAAAACCTATCATTCTTTCGCAAGCGCCGAATGCATCTGAAGAAGTGAAGATTTTCGGTGAAGAACGGGCTGAAGAATTGAATCAAATCACGAGTCAATTTATATTGCGTCGAACGCAATCGGTTAATAAAGAATATCTACCCAAAAAGACCGAATTCATTGTCTTCGTTAGACCAACGGAATTGCAACAGCATCTGCTTGAAAAGGCACTAGAATGGTTCAACTCGAAAAACGGACACACTAGAGAAGAGTGCACTGCTTTACAGGTATATTTTTTATTCTACGTAATAATATGAAAGCGAATATACCAGCCATACCTATTTTTCCAGATAATAATCTTACTCAAGAAAATTTGCAACCATCCTTCTTTGCTTCGAACCACATCTCGACAAGATAGTCCGCTTGTCCAATATTTACTACAGTTCTTGCCCGATTGGAATCAAATGGGTCCGTTTGACTCATCCAAATTGGAACTCGTGCAAAACTTCCTTCGAGAATCAATAGTTGACTGTAAGGAACGGGTCGTGCTCGTATCGAACCACACAAAAACACTGGACATGCTCGCCGATCTATGCGCACATTTTAATTATTCTTTTCTTCGCCTCGATGGATCGACAACAACCTTAGATCGAAATTCCCATGTGAACAAATTCAATAAACACAAATCGAACATTTCAGTTTTTCTTCTAAGTGCAAAAGCTGGAGGACTTGGTCTCAACTTGTCGGGCGCGTCACGTTTGCTATTATTTGATAACGATTGGAATCCTGCTGTCGATTCACAAGCAATGTCGCGAATATGGCGAGATGGTCAAAAGCGAGATGTGAAAATCTATCGATTGATTACAGCCGGAACAATAGAGGAGAAGATATTTCAAAGGCAGATTGCGAAAACTTCTTTGAGCGGTTGTGTGATGGATCAGCGACATAAAATCGACACTATGAAAATGTCAGACGATGACCTAAAGGATATTTTCACAGTTCAAGACAATTACGACACATGCATCACCCATACTTATTTGGAATGCGGTTGTAATGGAGATGGCGAAGTATTTGATGTCGTTCTGTTTCCCTGCTTTGCTAAATATTTGAACTGATTTCAGAACGTTAGTGAAGCTACGCGAATAGCTGACACAAATCCGTTTGATGTATTAATCACTGATGTAGAAACTCAGGATAGCGTGTTCCAGGTGAACGAGCTGATGAGTTGGAAGCACTTCAGGCATCCTTTCGGCGAAGAAATTCTTAAGGTAAATTAAGATTGATGATAAATTGGATCACACAGCACAAGGCATATTTGAAATCTTTCAAAAATAGATTGAGCGATTTGTAAAGACGAACACGAAAAGTAAAAATTTTTATGTTCAAAACTGCGCCGTCCATTGTCGTTTTAGCTAATTTTGAATTCATTTTTGAAAACCAAATAACTTCCAGGAGTTAGCTGAGCTAATTTTACAAGCGAAATTTTTAGCCACAAAAATTAAACCTATAAGGACGAGAAATGACACATGGATAACTGGAAAAGTAATCCACTTTTCCAGGAAAAAGCGAACAGCTTTTAAAGCACTAAAAAAAGATCCAACAAATATAATGAAACAAAAGAACTATCAAATTATAAAAAACGAATGCAACAATACGATTAAAAATGCAAAGGAAAATTACTATTCGAGAAAACTTGAAGAAGGTTCTAACAATCAGCGAAATTTTTGGAAGTTAGTAGATAAAGTTTTTAGAAAGGCAGACACAAACACTACTAAAAACCAGGATATAAAGGAAATAAATTTCATGGGCGAAAATTACAAAGATCCAGTAAAAATCTTAAATATATTAAACGATCATTTCGTATCAATAGGACAGAAAATTGTATCAGAACTCCCTAAAAACGACTCAGCATGGCAAAGCGTGTCACCCATCTGCTCTTTTCACTTAAGGTTGACATCTAGAAAAGAAGTCATTGATGTTATTGATTCTCTGAAAAAACATACCGCGCCGGGTCCTGATGGTATCTGCGTTGATGATATCAAAATAATCAAAGAGAATAATGCAGATATACTGGTTACTCTAATAAATATAAGCTTCAAGAGTGGACAATTTCCGAACTATCTAAAAAAACGCCAAGATAATACCCATATTTAAAGGAGGGCTGGAAACTGACCCAAATAATTTTCGACCAATAACATTGTTAAACTCACTGAGTAAAATCATAGAAAAAATATTAGCTTTACGAATTAAAGAATACTTAATGCAGAATAGGATTATAGATAGAAACCAGTTTGGGTTTCAGGAAGGTAAAGGAACAACAGACGCGATTGTAGAAGTGATGAGACATATCAATACACAACTGGATCAGGGAAGTTACGTTGCTGCAGTTTTTATCGATCTAAAAAAGGCGTTTGATACGGTAGTGCACGATATATTGATAAGTAAACTTGAGAACTTGGGAATTGTTGGTATGCCATGAGAACTTATGCGTACGTACCTGGCAGAAAGACTTCAAAGGGCTGAAATTGGAAACGTTAACAGTGAAATAGCGCAGATTACTATTGGCGTACCACAGGGATCAATACTAGGACCGATTCTTTTCCTGTTATATACAAACAACTTGGTGACTTCAGGAATCGACGGGAAACTTGTGATGTACGCTGACGATACGATACTGATTTACTCAGGTAAAAATTAAACTGACCTAGAACAAAAGATAAACAATGACTTAGACAAATATTCCCAATGGCTCATACGGAACAAATTGACATTAAACACGAACAAAACCAAATACATTATCTTTAAACAAAAAAATAAAACCGATATTGAGCCACTGATAAAAATAGAAAATAAAACTCTTCAGAGAGTTGAACATATGAAGTACCTTGGACTTACAATCGATGAAAAACTAACGTGGACACCGCATATAAATGATATGAGGAAAAAATAGCAGCTATTGTTGGTTTGCTCCATCGTTTCTGCTATTTCTCAATTAAAAATAAAATACAAATTAAAAATGCATATATAATTTCAAGAATTACATACGGGATTATAATTTGGAGCCAAACTACCAAAAATAAACTCATGAGCATGTCACGACTACTAACTAAAGCATACAAAACCATATATAACTTGCAAAGGATGACCGCTACATCTGAAGTATATAAAACAACACAAGAACTTAACGTAGACGGACTGATTCAAATGGAAAATGGAAAATTCATTTTTAAAAATTTACACATTGAACAAATGAAAACAACGAAACTAGATATAAATGGGAGAAAAAACGACTACAATATGAGAAACGCAAATGATTTTTTAATAAAATTTGGTAGGACAGAGCGCCTGAGGATGGATCCGATTAACGCCGCATCAAATTTTTACAATAAGCTACCTCAAACAATAAAAGAAGCGCGTAACATAATGACATTTAAAATCATGCTACGTAAACATTTACTGAAAATTCAATTTGAATAATTAAGAACGGTAATATTTTTTTTATTATCATTTTTTTAATTTTAATTTAATTTTTTTAATTTTAATTTTCATTTTTAATTTAATTTTTTTTTATATGTATATATATCTTTTTTTAAGAACGCTAATATTTTTTTTCCTGCTACAAATGTGAAACAAAATTAGATATATTGAACTCTGAATAAAATTTTTGAGATACTGGTACTATCCCTTATACCGATATACATCGTCTGGGAAGTACTATTTAAATGAACAAGATTTCAGGAAATAAATTGCACACGGACAGTGCAAGCAATGAGTAATGGAGTAAAGATTTTTTGGAGGAAACGGAGGTGGTTTTAGTCGGTAGAAATCCGACATGCCGAGAAGCAGGAGCAACTCGGTATCTTTTGAAGATTTCCACCTCCCAACGACGAAAAAAAAACTTCTAAATTTAGTTTTGCACCATAAATGAGTCAAGCTTCCAATTTAGTTTTACACCATAAATTATTCAAGCTTCCGATAGATCGTCAAAAGAAATACGACACCACTTATAGTCCAGCGCTAATGTGAAATGCCCAGTGCAATCGCTTGCAATACAAATTTTGTAGCGTAAAAAAATCTGATGTTGGTTTAAATCGTTAAAGACCAAAACCTCGTCTAGCTTTTGAGGGAAATTGTGGAAACTTTTTGAAACAAGTTTTAACATTTTGGACCGTCATATTTTACTTTTTATCGCTTATGCTGCGAGAACAGTAGTAGATAAAAATGTTTAGATTAAAAAATAGGTAATTCTTTATGCTGTATATGTATAAACGAGCTTCTGATAATTAAAAATGAATGGAATAGTTAGGTGGATTGTTAGAGTAGTAGTGAATTCCCCCTGAGGTAATCCGCCCACCTGACCTCATAATGAGCGTGAAGCAAGCTCATCCTAATGTTGCACAACGCATTTTTATCAAATTTTTGACTAACGAAGGCGTTAAACCGGCCAAAATTCAGATACGTTTGCGTGCACAGTTCGGCGATGAATATCTTTGAAGACGCGAGTGAAAGCTGCAAAACACTTGAGTCACCAAAGACGGGCGCGATCCAGCATCATTCCAGGCACCGTTGCAGCTGTTCTAGAGCTCCCTAAATGCGGCGGCTCTTCACTGTGGCAGAAATCAGTGAGAAAATGGGATTTTTTGTTGGAAGTGTCCACACAATCATTCAAGTTCACCACGGGTTTCGAAAAACTTCAGCACAATGGACTTCAAAATGGTTCACTGAAAAACAAAAAAAATGCAAGACTTGAAGTTTTCCAAGCACTTCTTGCTCCTTTTCAACATGAATATTAGTTTTTTGAAGACGAATTGTTAGCTGCGACTGCGACGAAACTTGGGTTCACCACTACATCCCTGAGCCGAAAAGAGCCAGTCTGGAATGGAGGAGGAAGGGGAGTCACGATCTTCTAAAGCCAAAACGCGTTTGTCAGCTGGGAAGATGTTGACATCAGATTTTTTTGGAACTCTTAAAGAGTTTTGCTACTTCGTTTCTTTCAAAATCGTCAAGCAATGAATACAGCCCGATACTGTGACCATTTTCATTAGGTTAAAGTTGCATATCGCTCGAAAATACGCCGCCAACCCATCCGAAATTTTCTACATTAGGATGGCAAAGCAAGACCTCACACTGCAGCCGTAACCACCCAAAAATTGTACTTTCCCACATGACTAGTGCAGGGTTATCCCTTTTTATGGCTGTTTACTCATGTCCACATCGAGATTAGGAGAAAACTCAGTCTTGATAGTTCTTAGAAAGGCAAATAGGCTCACCCTTTTTCAAACCAGGATTTCGCTTGTTTATTACAAACGATCATTTAAAAATGTACACGCAATTTTTTCGGGACAATCAATGATAATAATTGGAATAGAATTCACTCCAAAATTTGCTAATGACTTACTTAAAATGGAGATCCCCTTAAAGAGGAATAATGCGCTTGGTAATATACACTATAAGTTTGTTTGGTACTCGCTGAAAATAATTTCAAATGAGCCCCCACAGCAGCATAGCATACAATCATAGTATCATACTATATAGCTATTTGGAATTCAAATGATAAAAAACAATGAATTGTTGCAACAAATTTGAAAAAGTTTTAATGCAGATTTGTTCACTAAACATTTTTATTTAATTTAGAAACAAAAACTAATCCATTTAAAATATTCATTGCAAAGTTATTAACTATAAAGAAAACAAAGTCGACAATTCGCCTCCAATAATGTCTTCGTACATTTAAGCTTTCGCTTGCTCTTCGATCTCTTTGCTGACAGTTATTGATGATAATTAGTTCCCATTCAAACCGGTTTGTACTTACAGTAAATAAAGGAACATAAATGTAAATTTCGTTGGTTTTGCTCAGTTTTAAATCGAAATAATGCCTGGTAAATACTTGTCGTTGAAAGAGCGTACACTTATATTGAATTTACACGTAAAAGAGCAAAAATCATACGCGGAAATAGCCAAACTACTATCGCGGAGCCGTTCTACTATCCAATCTGCAATGGGGCGCTATGAAGGCCGCGTAAAAAATAAGCCTAAATCAGGACGCCCTGCAATTCTCACTGATGCAGATCGGCTGCAAATCAGGCGTATGATTGCCAAGGATCCGTTCATAAGTGCACCAAAAAGTAGTGGAGAGCTTCTTCAACCCAATCGAAAACAAGTTCATCCAGAAACAGTACGAAAAGCCGTGATTGATGCCGGATTTAAGTCTGGTACACTTCGTAGGATGCCACTGGTAAGTGAAGTTAATCGAAAAAAAAACGTTTGGACTTCGCTCGGCAATACCAAAATGCATCTCTTGAGTTTTAGCGCAATATTATATTTTCTGATGATATAACATTTTTGGGTCTGATGGGAGACTTAGAGTATGGAGAAACCCAGGAGATGCTTTCAACCCCAAACACACCGTCAAAACTGTAAAACACGGCGACGGTGGGGTAATGGTAGGAGCTGTATGGCTGCAAGCGGCGTTAGAAACTTAGAAATAATTGAAGGAATCATGGATCATCGGGCATATATTGAAATTCTAAAAAGAAATTTGAAGCCGTGCTGAAAAATTGGATGTATCAAAAGATTTTTACTTTCAACAAGATAACGATCCTAGGCACATGGCTCATAATACTAGGATGTTTTTGGCGTACAAAACTCCACATTTGCTCAAAACACCACCGCAAAGTCCTGACCGCAATCCCATTGAGCACATGTGGAATATGCTGGAAAAAAGGATCAGGACTCATCATATTAGCTCGAAACCTACGCTGAAACAGGCCCTTCAGCAGGAAAGGGCAAAAATAGAGCCAAGCTATGCAAAAAAATAGTAGAATCGATGCCACACCGCCTTAAAGCCATGATCAAAAATAAATATTAACAAAAAAATTATCTATAGTTTTTAAGACTTTTCATAAACTGTTTCGTAAGTGTACGAAGACATTATTGGAGGCAAATTGTCGACTTTGTTTTCTTTATAGTTAATAACTTTGCAATGAATATTTTAAATGAATTAGTTTTTGTTTCTTAATTAAATAAAAATGTTCAATGAATAAATCTGCATTAAAACTTTTTCAAATTTGTTGCAAAAATGTATTGTTTTTTTTTCATTTAAGTTCCAAATAGCTGCTGTACGAAGACATTATTGGTACACTGTACTAAGGTTGTTTTTTAAAGGTATAGAACTTTTTAATCAAATATAACGCTAATAAATTATTAAAACTGTTACTGTTCATACTTTTCAGGAGGCTTGTCTGACAAACTCAGCGGAAGATATCATCTTTATATTCAGCAACACAACGGAAATCAGTTTTCGAAATTGACGCAATAGAATTTAGCTATCGCCTTTATTCGTGCACATATTGTTTTGTAGTAAAGTTAATTCAATAAAGCCCATTTGTAACAAAGTAAAATGAAATTACTATGTTTTCTTGACTCGAATAAATTAATCATCGTTTTCCAGTGAAATATTGCTGCCAAATCGATGATACAATTGCGCTTTCAGATCATTCATAGTTTGCTGGATTGCCGTACACTTATCCTCGATATCCTTTATTTCTTTTTGATTTTTCGCTTTTTCAGCCTCAAGAAGTTCCTGTTCGGAAGAAAAGTTGGCATTGATCGGAATTTTGTTGATCGTCGTTCCTTACTGACCTGCGTTTTCGGTAAATTATGCGAGATGAATACTTCGCCTATTTGGAATGGAATCATCTCATCTTCATCGAACAGTTCGATTTCTTCGGAAGCTTCTTCAAGGCTTTTAAGTTCATTCTTTCTAATATCCAGCTCGCGTTTGTAGTCTTCCAGTCGTGCATTGTGTTTGGCAAATCTATTTATTTTCTGTTGATCCTCGAACGTCACATGAACGTCAGACTCCTATTAAAGTAAAGGTTAGCTCTAAATGAAGAATGAAATTTTGAACGGAAGAAGAATATCTTACCGGTTGGAATCCCTTGCCAACAGCTGCAGCTTTGTTCGCCATTTTAACGTTTTGTAAAGTGAAGGTCTTCAAATGAGGAGTTAAAATTCAGATAAATCGCACATCTGCCGGACAAAGCCCGATGACTATTCACGGAAGAGATTCCAATGGGTATCTGTCAGTTTGTAAATTCGTACCAAACTTAGCATCGTGAATGAGTTCTATTGTGAATAGCTTAATAAAAATACTGCCAGGTTAGATTATATTTCGAAAGATATACAGCCTCCGTTTAACGGAAATTCGTTTAACTGACAAAGAGTAGGTGCAACTTCGTCCTTTTAGATCTGGATGATATTTGCAATAAAGGTAGGAGATGTTGACGGTATTCAATCCCTAAAATATTAGATCGGAACACCCTTTCTTTATGAGGAAAAGCCTATAAGCGTCACTTATCAATTAGTAAGTTTTTACATCTGTGTTTCACTTCATCCAATTTGGCACCGAGGCAAGAAGACGACAAAGCATTTAGGAATAAAAGATCATCCAGCAAGAATTTCAATTCGACCACATCAATCTAAAATTATGCAACTGTTAAAAAACTACAGCATCTACTATATACAATTATAAATAATAGTTGTCGTATAATCAGTGATTGCGTTTAAAAGTGTGAATGCAGCGCACGTTCTCCAACAATAAGATGTGTGGAGTGTTTCATTGTACGATTTATAGTTTGTGACCATGTTTGTGGTTGCTCCACTCTTTTTACATCTCGTCGTCGTTTGTTCTTCCGTTTTTGGTAGCCAATTAAAAAAAAAACAGAAAAATTTAAAAAATTTACAATTTTGCCGAAACTGTAAGTGGCTCTATCATTTTTCACTCATTTTCACAACCAAAAATTTAGCCTATCCTCAAACCGCCCACTTGAGAGAACACCGCGACGGCGTCCAATTTTGTCCAAACAGGTTTGTGCCTTGGAAATCTTTTTATACACATGCAGAAAATTGGAAAAAGGAGCATCCAGCATTTCATGTGTGAGATCAAAAATGTTGAAGAAAAGATGTCTCCTCTTCAGCAAGTTAATTACTTAACACCATCGCATTTATGGCTAGTCAACAGTGAGCGTCACCCTAGTTTATTCCTTTTCGCCAAATAGGCATCGCGACACATTGAAGAATCAGGGTTGGTTCCAGGAACAAGGGATGATCCTACACATAATATTGGTGACTCGTTGAACATGAAAAATAGGTAAGACTGGTTTCACGATTGTACTCCAGCTTCATTTCTTAACAATCTTCTCGTTTTTGTCATAATTGAAATGGGAAATTCACGTCGGGATAGTTTTTCCTTTGTTTGATTCAAAGTGAACAATAGTTTTTTTATAAATAATGAAATAATGTCATTGTCTTTTATTTTCGAGGCGATTTTGGATTTTCTTCGATCAGGTAAGTCGTCCATATTTTTTATAATTTATATTGTTCATTCCACTTCTTGAGAAATGTAATTGACTTTTGAAAGTACTTTGCTACGATTGCATAAGCATTTGAGGTCCTTTATGGTGTGCGCATGGAAACACAGCTTTGAATTGCTTTTTATGAAGTTTACTCATTATAATTATCGCCTTAGACTGACTTAAAGCCAAAACTAGACTGATGAAATCATGTATGCGTACTAGTGTAGAAAGCCTTTGAACTACCGCTATGTAAATTTCTAACTGAAGTGCGTTAGTATTAGACTCATATGCAATTTTTTCATGTGTTTAAGTTTTCATTCGTTCAGGAATCCACCAAGAAATATTCCGAACATTTTCAATTATGAAAAGCCTACACCCCATTTGGTTCAGTGAAACAGGTTAGCTAAAGGATGTATATTTATTCATTGTCTGAGAAGTCCGAAATATACAAAACGTACATTGTAAGAAAAAGGGATTAAAATAGTAATTAAGTGGAGGTGTAGGTGGTTTAAGTCTGTAAAAATATGGAGGACCGGCTCCTCTGCACCGAGTGGAACAACTTCAAGACTGGTCCACCAGTTAGTTATTCAGTGTTTCATAGCTGTCTCGTTCAACATTTCAGTGAATATATCCCATTTTTTCTTTGGAAATAATATCCTTTTATGGGTTTAATATCTACATAAGCATCTGATACGACTGGAGTTTTGTATTTTTTTGCGAAATTGTCTAATACGACATCCACGTAGGATTTATTCTTTAGTAACAATAAATCACTAAATCCAGATTGTGATCTGTATAATCCTGTGTCTGATTACAAGATCCTGACCATCCTTTAAAGACTTTTCTCAACACAAGGCTAGTCAATCTAAATATTTTTCTAGTATTAGTTCAATATGATTAGTTAATACAATTGACAACTCAATTCAGCAATTCATGTTCAATGTTCAATGTCTGCAGTCGGACACAATCGAAGTGGGCTTGAGTGGGGCTCAAATTCACGAAGCCTTACTAGGGGTTAATCTGGTGCCACGAGGACCGAGGAAGTCTTTTATCCCACCCGGTCGCGGTGAGGATCGCCTATAAGGAAGTGCGAACGTGGTGGCTGTGGTTTACTACCCATATCGCGGGCAGATCTGTCAAAGACGCGCCTTGAAGTCGCCATACTTCTGAGTACGGAGACTTTTTCAGCATCCTAGGGGGCTCGATGCGAAGTTTGCGATTTAACCCGGTGTTGAGACTGAAAGTTTGGCAGAGGTATAACTAGGCCTCGCTTTCACCAGTAAGATCACTGAGCCTGTACTCAGTAGGCAAACTGGTACTCCCATAATGGTTGGCCAATTAACCCAATATAACTGATTTTCATATGACTTCGTGAATTCGTTCCCATCAACGCGGAAACTTTTATTTCTTGATAGAATTATTTTATTTAGATCAGATTTGAAACGTGCTGATAGATTTGATATATAGATTCTAGGATGTACGTACATTTCCGTTCAGAAACACAAAAAAAATGTGAAAATGATTCGTTTTTTGTGGATCTTATCATTTAATAAAGGGACGTAAACTTAATCCTTTTAAACAATTGCACCAGGAAGGAGAGTTGTTGAGCAGAGCTCTTCAATATTTAAAGAGGAATAAAATGTTCATTTTAGTTAATTGCTTGCTTGAAATATTCTTTTGCTCTCCTGTAAATCATGAAAAACACTTACGCATGGAATTTTACAGACTTCAACATGGCCAAAAGTTAATATCATACGATTGATGTGTATACAGTAAATAGTATCATTTATGGGATTTCCAGATCAATTGAGAAGAATTATTCCATTCCGCTATTTTTAAATGGCTTGATCAAAGAGGTATAAACGATTTCAACAAAAACAATAAGCGGAATGAAATTAACACTTGAGAAACTAAAATTAGAACTGCAAAAATAAAATTCATCTCAATCGAGTGGAACAACTTCAAGACTGGTAAGATTATGTAGCAATTTAAAGTTATTTTTGAGAATTATCTAGAACCAATAAATACGAAATTTTCCAAATAATAATATTTATTGAAGAACTTTACTTCAAGTAGAAAAATATCACAAGAACATACAAGTCAAAATATAAATATTTACACAATTGGCTTCGGCCCAAAAATTGTTCGTTTCTTGCAAAGCAATATATTTATTTACAAGGCTGACTTCTCGCTAGGAGCTTTTGATGGTCCAGTCTGCTGGATTTCAACCGTTCGTTCCGTATTACCGATTGCAGCGACTGGATTCGGTGCCTTGATAGTAAGGACACCATCCGATGAGAGAGTCGACACTACTTTTTGGGGATCGAAGCCGGGCGGTAGATTATACTTCCGGTAGAAACTCCTCGAAATATATCCATGTTCATCTTCACGCTCCTCGTGTTTAGCCTCGACTATAACTGTGTCGTTCACTGTTTTCACTGTAATTTCTTCAGGCTTGAAATGTTGAATATCCACGCAAGCTGTGAATCCTTCCTTGTCGACAGTCGTCAGCGGTTGGTTCTTATCAGAACTAATGGATAGATTCGGGAACTGGAATAGCGTTTTCACTTCATCCGGAGATGTTAATCCAAAACGTTCTCTATTCCACATAGTATTCTCCCAGAAACGTTTTCGTCGTTGCTGGAGCCATGTCTCCCAGGCGTCAACATCAAATGGACTTGGAAATAGGGACATCCTTATTGGGCCTACAATTTTCACTTGGTGATTTTCCACAAAATAATTGGCAAATCGAAATTTCCAAACAAAACACTTCCACTTATGCTTGCGATTCTCAACTTTCGACTGTATGGTATTCAAATTGGGCTCCTTCTTTTATACTAAAAAACTCAATCTCATTGTAGAGACATGAACAGACATACATTTCGCTACTCGTGGGAACAAATTGAGAATTAATGTAGGAAACATGGGCTACGAAAATAGATTTTGACGCGAACATTGTTGAGAATATTTCTAAATGATACATCCGCTTATATTAGCGATTTAGCGATACATGTATGATTTATAAAATTAGGAATTTTTCTGTTGATACTGATACATCAATATAAAGTGTGATTCAATAACAATCGCAGCATGCATGATTCGCACTAATGCGATTTGTTTGTTTGTCGTTTTGAAGTCGAAACATACCAGAAGACATATTGCTTTGAAATTTATTTGAAATATAAAACAAACATGTTTACGATGGCTTTTTTGTGTATGAGGATATTTTTGTTCGAAACAGTCAGTCAGAAATTCATTTATAAATCGGAACACTTTCTCGAAAATCTTGAGAAGGGCCACCACTATAATACAATTGATGAAGATAATCATTTAATTATGTACTGCTTTATAATTGTTCAGTGCTTGGAACATTCTGGCATGGCAATAGAAATGCAGCCAAATTAGAAGTGACAGCGCCGACTGCATGTCTTTAACAGATTCGATGGGAACTAAAGTCCTTGGGCAAAACCAGCTAGTTGTTATTTAAGTTCTTAAAATAGACAAGGTTGAATGTGGACGGATTTTAGTTGCATTTCTCAAATGCGTTTTCAAACGCCCAAAGATGTCGAACATTTGTTGCTAGTTCACTCGGTAGCTTGGATGCTTCCATGATTTTACACTAGAATAGTTTGTGAAACAATATATGTAAACATCCTTTGCAAATAATTGAAAGACTCGCCAATCCTAACGTGATCCAATATTAGAACGCCATTCAACACGTCCTTGAACTCGGAAACTATCGATCAAACATTGCAGTGGAACAGGGGCGCAAAGTTGATTAAAAATGCGACGCTAAATTCATTGAGGGAATAAAAAACATAATAATTTAATGAATCCTATTTATTTTAAATGATGCGTTTTTGAAGTGGGTTTTCGGAAATCTTATTTAAGGCCTACAAAGATTAATTCACTTTAAATCTTGATGTGCACGTGTTGGCTTCTACTGTTTCGTTGGAGATCCCCTACCATCCTCACGATTTATTGGTACCACACGTTCAGCAACTTCTGGGGTCTTTGCCGGCGCTGGGGCCTTTACCACTAGAACTCCTTCGGCCGACAATGTGGACATCACCTGTTCCGGGTCATATCCTTGCGGTAATGTATATCGTTTGGCAAAGCACTGCGAAAATGCTCCATGCGCATCATTTTGTTCCTCGTGCTTTCCCTCAATCTGAACCGTATTACCTAATGTTTTCACCGAAATCTCCTCAGCCTTAAACTGCTTAACGTTCATTGTCATCTCGACGCCATCTTTTCCGATTGAAACCCGCGGACAGCAGCTCCGTTCCTTGCATTGGTGGGTATGGCAGTTGAAATCCTCACAGCAAGAATGCGAGCAAGCAGGACGTCGAAACAATCGGGAAGCAGGACATTTCACGAAATCTTCTGTATGTATGTTAACTGGGATAGGGTCAAAGTGCGAATGAAACTGATCTAGCTCTTCACAAAAGTCACGCAGTAACGATGAGAAGGCCATGCCTATAATGTTTTTCGCTAACAAGAAATGAAACACTGAAGTAATACCGACACCAAATGAGTTCTCACTATGAAGTATCTTTTGAATCCTTGTAAGTTTCCGCCAGGAAAGCTGCTCGTACTCAACACTGATGTTTTCGTTTCTCTGGACTAAGTGCACAAGAAGTTTGCGGAATCAATTTTATATATGGATTCCGGAAGGTTGCTATGGAGCTATAAAATGTTTTTGCATAATTGAACTACTTGGTAAGTAGAACTTTTCTAGCGCCTACATACCAGTGTGTAAGCTTCCAAAGGAATAACCATAAACATTCGAAGTCATATATAATCCGCAAGACGTGCGAGTATTCAAAAATAGAGAACACAGTAATTATAAATTAATTTGTCATTTGTAGCTCAATTTTTAAAATCTTCAATCCATGACAATTTCGAACGACGAAAAAAGTTTTCGAATAGATTACATTTTCAAAAAAAAAACTTTGTAAGTTTGCACGACGTGATGAAGTTCCTCACCCTTAACATTCGCTTTTTTCGTCTTGAATTCCAGTATCTTTCCTTTTCTTGTTTGTCATAAATTTCTTTTTTATGCTTTCTGCTTTGCCCTTGTCCTGTACGCAAGCGGCAAACCCGTACATAAGCACCAACCCTTGCAGAAATCAGAAATGTACTAGTTCTACGCCGGAATGTAATAGCGATGCCAAGGTATATAGACTAGACATTGTAAACCCATACGCAAATTGTCCTCCAATTTCGCCATTGAAGTAAGAGAAGAGGAAGCGGTGATCAACAAAATTATCGTACCCAATTGCTAAAATGTAGTTGTGCCCACCAATACAACCTAAGAAGTGAAATGCGTAGATGGATGGGTGCAACTTTTCGGAGGGAAAAATTTGAATATCTTTTTGAATCACCTCAGATATAAATAAATGATGTTTTTTTTAAAGTTAGTGTAAGTTGAAGGAATGTAAGGTTTCATTAAGCATGAATCTTTAAAAATATTGCTTCACTTAATGTGTTTGAAAATTTGAAATTTTTGGATAAAATTTGGAATTCTCCGTATTCCATCGAAAGGCTGAGCAGCAAAATGCAGTTCATTTGGTTTGTAAATGAGCCAGGCGCTTAATGTAGACGATTAAATGGGAAAAGAAAATTTAGAGAGAAGTAGTGGTAAGCCCCCTCCTCCTTTCATTGCGTACATAGTTCTGGTTCTGAATTTTCCAAATTGTGAAAATAGAAATGCATTCACAGAACTAAACACACAAGAAACCGGGCTTGGGACCGGCTTTGGCGGAGTTACGGCTTAACTGCTGGAAATATTATTTTGGTTACCACTTCAGCACCATGTACTTCAATATTGGCAAGCTCAAGCTTTAACGCTGGAACGGCATCTTCAAAAAGCAATGTCTTATTGGATGTAGTAACCAGATCATGTGCATAGAAGTGCTTGGATCAGATGACATTATGTGCCTTTACAGACATGCCAATCCGTCCGATGGCGATCAACCACAGCAATTTTTTTTCTTCGTTATTCGGAAAACTGAAAAATTTTGCATATGAAAATTCAAACTAATTGATTACTTTCTCACAACGAAAATTTAGTGCCCCTACAATACCGCCGCCTTTGGATCTAACTTCGCGCAAAACATGGCGGCAAATTGTTTACATCTAATGATTTTTTAATCGATATTATTGCATATTATGAATGAGAAAGTTATCATTACTACACTTCATTCAACAGGTCTTCACTTACCAATGGAAAGACACTCCTTCTGGCCGTCGCCGAAGGCTGTTAACGCACGAAATCACAGCGCACTTCATTTTGCATATAATCACTTTTAGAGTCCTTTATTTTAATCACTTTCAATAGATTTGACTCCAGTCACTTTTCATTTGCAAATGCTATTGTTATCGCACTAAAAAAACACTAGATTAATTGCGAAATGACCACTTTTACCACTTTCGCGCGCTAATCGTTTAGCACTTTGACACTTAACAACGCACCAGCTGACCAAAAAGAAAAAAGAGTGTGACCATAAATTTAAACCTTTTTGGTTTCACTCACATATACACACCGACACGGGTATTTCGTTTCCTCTTCTCTTACTTCAATGAATTTCGCACTCACATCTGAGTCACATAACGTCACGGAATGCATAAAACTTGGGTTGCCAAATTAACAAACTGGAGTCCGCACATCTGGCAAGGCGAAATGAAACGACATGTCATATTTGAATTAGTCGTTTCTATTACGCCACATGTTACAATAAATGAAATTTTCAGGGAACAAAAACGAATGTGGAATGTAGGAAATATTTGAGCTTTTAAAGAATGTTCAAAAGGTTGTAGCGTTACAAAAAACAAGTTACAAGTCATTTGTGCAAGTATTGACGAATTTCGATGGATTTAGTAAAGAAAACCCAAAGATAGATTAACAAATTGTGCATTAACCCGCGAATGGTGACGCATATGTCTGTGAGACCGGTTTCGTAGAAAACATAGAATAATTTCTTAAACCTTCGTCGATTCTGGCTGTAATTTTGCATAGCTGCCTGATCAGACATCTCCACTTGATAGTCGATCAAGTAACGGTAACGTGAGTGCGAATTCCAGAGATAAGCCCTCAACCGGTCTGTAAGACCGACGTCACCATTTACGTAAGTGAAATGATTCATTTGAGTATTTTTTTTACATGTGTGGTCACTTGAGTATGCTATGTATTGGCTGGCATTTTTCTATGAGGAAGTTTATACCAGATCAGCAAATGATTCAAATGTAGTATCTCAAATTTTACCTATGAATTGATTAAGGATGGTGTCTCAAATGTCTAAAATTAATACTTGTGCATAATTTTGCGTACCTGTTGTTGTGGTGGACTTGAAAACACGTATCGAGTACATATGGTCCGCAACAAAACGCAAGCCAAATGTACAAAGGACTTTCAGACAAAAACATCATTGTATGTGATCCTTACATAATATTATATAATCATCCACAATTTTAATCCGAAACCCTTTTATTTGCGACTACAATGAGCCATATTGTGCAATACAGTTGCAGTGGAAAGTGAATGAAAGTTCCAATAATTTTGTGGCTTATTATTTACTCAATGACTTAAAACATTTTAATTTTTTTGAAGGTTGCTTAGTCTTCAAACGGTATCCAAGGCTGTTTTGAGTAAATTAATAATATGTAAATTATTTAGATTTAAATTTAAAAATATGTGTATGAAAATAACATAATTTTTTAGTGTTGCAGGGGAATTTTATTATTATTAATAAACGTGATGTGATGTAATAATTTGTTGTGTTTTATTATACTTTAACCTTGTATTTTTAACTTCCCAGTATATGGGAAGTTCTTGTCATCGCCTCGAAAATCGAAATTGAAATTTTCAACATTTCTTTACGTTTTAAGGTCTATAGAGTATATTTTAAGTGTTTTTAGAAAGAAGTATGTATGTGTGTGTGTATGTGTGAACGTACGTACGTGCGTTCGTGGACAGTTTTTTCTACGAGCATAACTCACGTAAACAATGTCGTATCGACTTCGTTGAGGTGTCAATCGAAGCGTCTTTGCAATTTTAAGAGCTGATTAGTTTTTGGGACACTTCGGTCGGGGGGGTTTGCTGGTTTGCCCGTTTAAAGGTCATTTCTGTCATGCGTTTTATCTCCGGAACGACAAATACGATACGAAAGTTAAGGTGTCAATCGACGCGTATTAATATTTGTGTGATTCTATCAAGTTTTTAAAAAAATCGTTTGAACGGTTTTTTAATTTATTGAAAAAAAGTGCTAAAAAATAGGTTTTTTTTCCATAAACAATAAGTTTTTAACCTGATTCGCAGCACGCAGTAATAAATGTATACAAAATTTATGTATTCCTAACAGTTTTTGTAAGAAAATCAGCAAAACTTTTTTTCATGATTACGTAAAAAATGAAATTAAAAATAAAAAATCATTTAAAGTCATCATGATTTTCAAGGTCATTTTTATCATCCACTATATCTCACGAACCATATATGATGTTTGCATCATTGAGGTGTCATTCAACGTGCATTAATTTTTTTTTATGTTTTCAACTTTAGAAAAAGTCCTTTCCGCCGTTTTTCCATTTAATAAAAGAAAATGGGAAAATTAGAGTTTTTTCATAAAAATAAATTTTTACCCTGATTTGCATAGCTCAGTAATAAATGTTTATATAATTTATACATTCCTAATAGTTTTCGAAGAGAAACTAGCCAAATTATTTTGTATGATCCAAAAAAAACCTAAAACACGGCTCGTGACAAAACACAAATTCAATGATTATGCCGAAGTCATGGCAATTTTGAACAAAATTATTTAAAATGGACACCTCGCGAGAAAACCTCTTCAGTGGGCGTAATAACAAAAATGCATTTGCCAGCGCTCTTTTGTCCTTCAAGCATCGATGTAAAAATAACAAATAACGTAAAAAAGGCTTTATAGCCCGCCCCGCTCCGATTTATCCGCGTGAATAGTCAATCAAAACAATCCACCCCGCATCCAACAAAAGCATTACGTAATCAATGAACGCTACAGTAGATGATATGATTAATACTAGCTCATTTCAATTATGATTAGGAGTACCTCTCATTATTATTATTTAAAGTAGTATTATTTTCATAAATATTTTTGTGTTTAATATTTTTAATATTCATGTAGATATTACTGGGAAGTTGACCGTGTGGACCTCAAGGGTCGCACCTCGCGGCTTGTTTAAGTGCAATTTGCTACACTTACAGAAATTGTGTTATTTTGGATTGATCTTCACTCGAAAATTTCGGTCTCTGAGATCGACGTCACCAACTATGTAAGATAATTTTGCGTCACCACTGGCGGGTTAAGGATTCAAAATCACAAAACAAGATTAATATACAAGTTAGCTAATGAAAACTTCTCTAGTTCATTCCTGAAACCTCATGTCCTGTAATACAAAAATTTCCTTTGGGAGTGGCATTGCCGGTATTGAGATTTGTTCCTTTTCACATACGGTGCCATTTGATGGTTTAGCTATCAACATTATTTAATAATTTTTGTTTTCCTCTCGAATAAATTGACCGCGTTTGATTTATGTACGTGAATAACTGTTTATCACATGAAATTTCTTTTCGATTATTTCTAGCAAGACAATTGGTTTATAAGATGCTATACGGTGGAATGTTTGGTGAAATTAGCGCGCTCTATCATGCGAATACGCAAGTGCTAGGTCATGGTCACAGTATAGGTAGACCCAGTAGATAATGTTTTCTATAAAGGCGCACTATCAAGTACGACCCGCGGTTCTACGGGACAACGTCAAATGTTTGTTTACATTTATCATATGTTAGTTTACATTCATCATATGTTTGCTGCCATTTATCATGTGTTTGCTGCCATTTATGACAAAATGGCGTCTATCTACTGGTCGGGGCACTGCCAGAGCTCGTATATGCACGTTTCATGCTAGGCGTGAAAAACGCCGTTAGAAACTTCGCTAACACAAATTTTATTTGCTTTTCACAAATTGATTGAGAGAAAAAGCCAAAATGACTGAAAAAAATGTCTCATGTGTTGAAGTGAAAGATGAAGTCCGCCAAAGTTCTTTATTCCCTGCATAGCTGGCAGTGCTTAGCCTACGTCACTGTTTACAAGCACATGGCCAGCACATGGCTCCATTTCTTGGAAGGAAATTTCGTGCTTTTGGGCTTCGATTGCATACTGGGTCTACCTATACTGTGGTCATGGCAGGGTGGGCCCAGGCAGCGACATCTGCACCTGGAGGACACACTGAACCTCAACGGGGTCCGCTATCTTTGCATCAAGGCAGAAATCCGAATTATTTTTCAGTTCATGATGCTACTTTTTCAGGCCTATGAGCATTGAGTGCCCGTTCATGCGTACAATGTTCTACGTTTTTTTATAATGATTTAAGGGCATGCGGTAGTCTTAGGACGAGATTTTGCCTGGGTCTTACACTTTCAGTATATTTAACGATAACGTACGTTACTCTCAAGTGATTTCAAACTGTTGATTGGCAGTGTATGTACTTTCGATACGCCTGGCAACATGTCATACATGCATATACCCTGTTTAATTAATCACAGCAAATGTAAATCTAAAAAACACTGTGCCAGAAGTTTCGGTCGGGTGATTCTTAAATACATGGCACATTACTGGAATTTACGGGAAACTGACAAAAAATTATACTAACTATAAGAGCTGCTCTTTTCCCGCAGTTTGTATATTAATTATTGTTAACAATGGAAAATCATTACCGAGATTGCCACAATCAGCAGTAACATAAATCTTTATTTTATGCAGATATTTTTAACACTTTCAAACAATATCGGTGCGGCTGAAAACTACTTCTTATCAACTCAATCGAAGTTTCTCGGCGAATTTAAAAGCGTCGAAACACTTCAAGCCAATGCACAGTTGGGTTATCCGTAGTATCTAGACAATTTTTTTCTTTATTTATTTTTTTAACTTACGTCTGAATTAAGTTGTTGAATTTGTGATGTCAGCATTCATTGCAATTGAATTTCAAATTACTTAACACTAGGCGAACTCTTTTTTCTATTTCATTTGTTTCCCTCATCGAAATTTCTCGGCGTATCTGGAATTCGCTCCGCTCACCAAGCGACGACGCACTCGTTCAACTACCGTTGCGGCGCGTTGCTATATAAACGGTTGCCGCGGCAACGACCGAATCAGAAGTAAACAGCTACTCAACTTTGCACGCAAGCGAGCGCGGAGCGAACTCATATCGAACCCAAACTCATATCTGCTTATCGGTTAATTTTTGTGAATAACTGTGAAGAAAGTGTCGAGTAAAATGTCTCTAATTCCGATGTTGTTTGATTACTACGAGCCCTGGGAGGCTCGACGATCCCGTCATAACGATTGGGACCTGTTCGGATTGGGAGTCACGCCCAAGCAAATCCACCAATTGATGGCAGTTCCTCGGTGGGCAGGAGATCTACGTCAATCGTCCCAGGACCTATCGCCGGCAACAATTGGAAAGGACGGCTTTCAAGCTAGCGTCGATGTCAAACAGTTCCAGCCGAACGAGATCAGCGTGAAAACCGTTGACAACACCGTTGTGGTTGAAGGCAAGCACGAAGAACGCCAGGATGACCATGGTGTGATATCGCGTCACTTTGTGAGGAAGTACACTCTTCCCAAGGGCTACGATCCGAAAGAGGTGATATCGTCGATGTCTTCAGATGGTATCCTCACGGTCAAAGCGCCTCCACCCAAACAGGGCCTGTCCAGCAACGAACGAGTCGTGCAAATCCAACAGACGGGACCTGCCCGCCTTAATGTGAAGGAGAACAAACCAGAGGGGAACGAAGAGCAGAAGAAGAAGGATCATAAGAAGTAGAGTCTTCACACAATGAAAAGTGTCCTACTACCGTGGAATTGGTTGTTCATTTTGGATGTTATGAATCCGCAAGACTGATGTTAATTTTTAAGTCTGTTATTCAAAATAAAAAAGTAATCATCAAACCTAGCTATTTTTTCTTTTCTCAATTCAAAGGTACTTTGGAAAATCGGTTGATTTGAAGCGATTTTGCATGCTACCTGCATGATTTTTTTTGTGACTGGCGGAGAGCAAAAGTGTTGAAAGTCTAACAATATTCTGGAAAATGTTTGTCCACTTTGTAGGTGCCTTTGGCTTGGCTATAGGTTCAGTTGGATTGGATATACATATGCACATATAGATACATATGTAGATACGAAAAAGCTTGCCCTGCTTCTCAACGCGGTCCCTTGAAAATGAATTGTTTTACTATTCGGTAATAAGGGTGAATTAATAAATAGCAGCTGTTGAGAGCAGGTAGATTTATTATTTTACAAGCCTTCTAAACATAATTTTCATCGAGAATATAGCATGTCCTAATTAAATTAACGCAAATTAAACTCTATTCAAAATGATGTTATTGTTGTATTCTTCTTTAAACATCTTTAAAAATAACTCATTTTGAATCTAACAGGACTATTAAGATTTACGTCAACCATCCCAGGATGGATGGATTAACAATTTGTTTCGTTTCATGTCTCGATAGGATCCTTTTTGAAATTTCTAAGTTCCCGTACTCTTTCAACTGGTAAGAGTTTGTAAGATTTTACATGTTCTACTTACGATAAAATTTTATTTTTTATTGTATATTGGATTTTGTTTAAAAATCGCCTGCCAAAGAGGAAACGATTGTTAGTTATTGTAATTGGGGAGAACAGTTTAAATTGCGAAAATGGACTTTCATAACACACAATAAAACACACATGTATATAAAACGCGACAATTGCCTGACAAAAATATAGGGTTCCATCTTTTTCTCATTTGCCATATGTAAGGACTCTATTGATTAACCCTACCTTTGAAAATACCTCACGTAAATAATAGACGCTTTGTTATTGAATATAAATATTTATAAAGTTTGCAAAGTTTTCAACCAGCATTACTTTCCATATACATACAGAATTTGGCGTATGAAGCCCGGTTTCAGTTGAGAAAACGATTTTTTCATTTGTGAAAAGGTTTAATTTATTTGGAAAAAATATTTTTTCGATCGGGAAAGAGTTTGTTTTATATGAAAAATTGATTTTTCTCTCCCAAACATGAAGATTCCATAAGACTAATGTTAATTTTTGGTATAATAGTTTGGTTAACTAACATCTGACAGTTTCAAAATACACAATCTGGAAAACTCTTCAAGCCTTAAAGATTGACTGGTCAAAAATAAAATAATTGTTAACAATTTGTTTTGATACGAAATACCCTCCACTACTCTTCGAATAGTAAAACAATTCATTTTCAAGGTAATGCATAGTTGCTCTTCAACTCTCTTGAGGAGCAGTACAAGCTGTTTCGAATCTATGTAACTATATTTTAAACAAACATTTCGCTGTTGGCAAGCCAATATAAGCTCCCAAAAATTTCGCTAAATATATTTTGAAAAGTTGTCAGATTTTAATTCGCGACACTGTTATGTGTAGGCAGACGTGAGCGTTTCATTCGAAATAAATGCCAATCAAACTGAACCTATAACCAAGCCAAATGCACCAGGATAGTGGACAAACATTTTCCAGAATACTTTTTATTGTTAAGACTTTCAACTCTTTTGCTCTCCGCCAGCCACAAAAAAATCATGCAGTTAGCATGCAAAATCGCTTCAAATCTACCAATTTTCAAAAGCACCTTTGAATTGAGAAAAGAAAAAATAGCTAGGTTTTTTGATGATTATTTTTTTATTTTGAACAACAAACTTAAAAATTAACATCAGTCTTGCGGATTCATAACATCCAAAATGAACAACTTATTATATCTTTGAAACCAATTCTACGGTAGTAGGACACTTTTCATTGTGTGAAGACTCTACTTCTTATGATCCTTCTTCTTCTGCTCTTCGTTCCCCTCTGGTTTGTTCTCCTTCACATTAAGGCGGGCAGGTCCCGTCTGTTGGATTTGCACGACTCGTTCGTTGCTGGACAGGCCCTGTTTGGGTGGAGGCGCTTTGACCGTGAGGATACCATCTGAAGACATCGACGATATCACCTCTTTCGGATCGTAGCCCTTGGGAAGAGTGTACTTCCTCACAAAGTGACGCGATATCACACCATGGTCATCCTGGCGTTCTTCGTGCTTGCCTTCAACCACAACGGTGTTGTCAACGGTTTTCACGCTGATCTCGTTCGGCTGGAACTGTTTGACATCGACGCTAGCTTGAAAGCCGTCCTTTCCAATTGTTGCCGGCGATAGGTCCTGGGACGATTGACGTAGATCTCCTGCCCACCGAGGAACTGCCATCAATTGGTGGATTTGCTTGGGCGTGACTCCCAATCCGAACAGGTCCCAATCGTTATGACGGGATCGTCGAGCCTCCCAGGGCTCGTAGTAATCAAACAACATCGGAATTAGAGACATTTTACTCGACACTTTCTTCACAGTTATTAACAAAAATTAACCGACTAGTAGATATGAGTTTTGGTTCGATATGAGTTCGCTCCGCGCTCGCTTGCGTGCAAAGTTGAGTAGCTGTTTACTTCTGATTCGGTCGCTGCCGCGGCAATCGTTTATATAGCAACGCGCCGCAACGGTAGTTGAACGAGTGCGTTGTCGCTCGATGATTCCAGATACGCCGAGAAATTTCCATAAGGGAAACAAATCAAACCAAAAATAAAGTTCGCCAAGTGCTAAGTATTTGAACAATTGTTATTTTAATTACGAATGCTGACCTCACAAAATGAATGATTTATTATTTAGGAATTGTCTAGATATTTTTAGTAGTGATTTTCGTACTTGTTCTGTGAAAAATGGAATATGAAATATGTGGACTTTTTCGCAACGAACATCCCATTAAAACAAATTCAAATTGCGAGTACATCCTTTAGATTTAAGGAACAAATTTTCGACTAGAGTTGGTAACGAAGCAATGCAAATTATCTTAATGTATTCAAAGCTACTGAGGTCAAATTAACGGGTTAATAAAAAAGCTAAAGAAAAAATAATTTCGGCAAAAACTCACAAAATTGTATGCTTTAATCCCGCCGGGATTTTGTTCAAATTTGAATTACGGCGAAACTTGAAATTATTATTCATTTAACTTCAATGTAGCAAAATGTTCATGATTTGCTCTGTGACAGTTACATCAATTACAGTTTCTTCTTAAAGTTCAATCCGTTACCACAGACAAAGAATATTTTTGAGTTTAATGCGTACAAATTGTCATCTGTCATCTTTTAGCGATTGTAGGAATAACCGTAAGTTCTTCAATATTTTATTCAAACGTTAAATATGGTTCAGGAACTTTTCGAAAGAAGACACCATAAACCTCGGGAAGAATGTGACTAAAATTGAAATTAACATAAATGAACATGTGAGATTTTAACAATTCGGCTACTGCCAACCTAAATTCGTTAGAATAAATTGCACTTTTGTGATTGTGCTAACTAAAACGGTTATTTTTTTGGAAAACCTGAGCATGTGAGTGATTGCATTACCTTAAATATGGTTTTTCCGTTTTGCTCGATTTCCATGTTTTTAATACTTTCACATATTGAGGCGCAATCATACTTCAGTTTTAATTAGCTGCATGGATCCGTGGATTGAACAGGGTACAACCCGTTGTCCTACGCACCGTTTTCTTTTAGTGCGGTGCGTTGGTGCCCGTCGATTCTTTGGCAAGAATTCGAGTTTCAAGAGTGAAGACGGCGACGAAGCGAAATCGATTTCATGCAATGAATCAAATCAGCTGTGCCGGCCACAGTGCAAACAAAATTGTTCTTATCATTGTTGTGATTGCGCCAATGTTTGTTGACGACGGGCTGTTACCCTCGTCGGTGCCGGCTGACCTCGATTGGATGCTTCTAGAAGAAAGTTTATCTAGTTACACTTCAAATAAAATTAACCATGCAACAATGTATGCATACAGAATGTTTGTGCAGATTAATCAAATAGTCAAGATAAATATAGAAAATGTACAACCATGATAACACTAACGCCGAATCTCGAACAATCTAGAATAATTGCAGTCCAAACAAGATCAGAAATATCCTTGGCAACATCTATTTAAAAATGGAGGTAGGTGAAGCCCTAAAAGTCGGCATTTCGTAATAATTTTGGCCGGAAACAGAACTACAACTGTTCGATTCTAGAATCTGAACAAGCCGCGTGGTGCGTCCTTTGAGATACACACCAACAACGTCCAGTAATATCTAAATAAATGTTAAAAATACATTAATAATGTAAGAGTCTATTAGAGCACAATTTTTTAAAGGGGATTATAGGCTTTATACACCCAAAACTGGCCTATTTTTAAGAATTTATTACAAGGCACCTTGAGTAGATATTAATGCGATTCTTTTTGGGTACAATGAAAATATATAAACCGACATAAAAATGATGGACCCACTCAAGACTAGCTGAATTATTGTGTAATGAAGTTAAAACCACTCGAAATTGATCTTTTCAAATATCGCATCAATTATTGTTACAGCATTGTAATTATAAATTTTATCGCTTCTCGTCATCAAACGTGCCATCCTGTCCTGAGAGCTACGGATCTTAAAGTCGGTAAATTCATTTATCATTCTAGCATAAATAATAATAATATATTCTTTATGCTATGATTTGTAGGTAGAGTAACTGCGGGCAGGGCAATACAATACCATTAATTTCCCGTTAAATTACTGTGAAGCGTGGTATAAAGAATATACTTCCATCTATACTATGCTGTGAAGCCTCCCCGTTCGCCTGGTTTTTGCAGTTAATTCGGGTCATTCGCACCAAAAATAGCTTTTGCCGGCCGGCGTTTTCGTTTGCCGTGCGCCAACCAGCTGTTGCCATGTCGTCGCATGGCAACGCATGTTGCGAAGTGCAGTGAAGCGATTCAAACGACCGAATTCGCCCGGCGAATACTATGATGGCCTTGTGCGATTTTTTTATTCAATCTAGCCAAGTGTATTTCTGGCAGCGACTTTCATATTGGGGTGCATTTTGGTGAGGGATTGAAGATTTCTGTAATGTTCTGGAACGAAACGCAATTGAAGTTACGTCACCAGTAAATATGTTGTCCTCAACATTACTTGATGTTGCGTAATGTTGAAAGTTCTAGAATATGTGGAATAACATGGAAAATGATTTTGATGGAACTTTATTCAATTGGTAAAATTGGATAATGCAAGAATATTGACATAATATCATTGGAGCAAGTTTTAATATAACAAGTATGAGATAAGTTTTTTTTTATTGTTAAACCGGAAGTAAGTATTTCGAATATATTTTTTATTAAAAAATAATAACTTTGACCATTTTAATTTAAGTTTTTTTTACTTAAAATTAAGGCTTAATATTTAAATATTTTACCAGAAATAGAATGGGATCCAAATTGGTTTTGGAGATAAATCAATTAGTACATACACTGTCCCTTTTTAAAGCCGACTGGTGATGTGAAAACATATTAAAATGTTGAATTAAAACGTTGGATATATTTCAATAATATTGGATATGTATTTTCTTACCTATTTGTGGCATTCTTAGGTTGTTTGGAACGTAAATTAAAAAATTAAATTGTATTATTTTGAATAAAAATATGCGTAGACAGCAATATCAAAATAACTTATTTTAGTGATTTTTTTTTCATATTGTGATGACAAAATAGGAATAGTAACGTCATCTCTTGGTTGCGAAAAGAATCACTTCATCAAAACGAATCAAAGTTATATAAAAGAATTAATTAAATTTTTTTTTTGTAAAACATGAAAAAAATAACTATAAATAAAGAGATATTCAAAATTGATGAATGTAATTTTTACCATAAATGTAATACAAATAAGGGTAACACTTTGGGCCCACGTTTTGCACACCTCCCCCCGCTACCTGGGTCCCTTAACCAACCGGGCGGTTATTTTTTCCAAAAAAAAATTTAAATTTTTTTCCCGATGATTTCGATTTTTAAACAAGTCTAAAAATCACTTTCCAGATCAATTTTACACTTTCATATGATCTCTGGAAATAAACAAAATAACCATATTTTTAGTGGGGGACCCGCATAACTTCTCATGGGGCCGTGACCGCGAACTTTTTATGCCATAGTAATAGGGGAGCTCCCCTCTTTCGATCCCCCTATTACCATCCCCTTCGGGGTGGGGGCCATAACTTTAACCTTTATCGAATCTATCTTCCATATATTTAAAAAAAACTCAAATTTATATTCGATTATTTTATTTTTCAACTGTATTTCATACGAATCGAAAAAAAGGAATGACAAATCAAACATGGCTTATTACTAAATATCGATTAAGACTAGTGACTCGGGTTCATTAACAAAATTAAAGGAATAATACGAAACGCCGGGAACTATTTTTCGCACAGCTCACTTTTCGTCCTTGTCGCCGTTGGCCGCTGCGTTCTCCTTGACGTGAAGGTTGAATGTGGACGATTCGCTCGTTGCCTGTTTGTTGTTCCGCAGCGCGTGTTTAAAGTTTTCTTACTTTCGAATTTTTACTTCCTTTATGATATGGATTTTTTATAGGCATTTTTCAATGACACACAATTGATATAAAGAAGTCAAAATGAGAACTAAGCACAGTTAAAAAAGCCGCAAATATAATGTATAAAAGAGACGCTATGCGGCCGACAGCTGTTCAAACATCTTCAAAGAGCCGAAAACCCGCACACGCTCAAAGTCGCTATTTATATATTAAATTTTTGAATTTCGAAAAGATATTTTTGGAGGTCATTTTTGAAATGCAAAAAAATCCATTTTTTGAAATTTATAAAGTGGACTAGTAACTTAAACAAAATGATGCGCTAGATATTCCTTGGTATCAATTTATTCTCTTAGACAATCTTAACTTGCAAAATTGATCTTATCCAGTAAAATTGTGCGCTATTAAAACTATCTTAAATATTCAAGTGAACACATTGGAATCTCAGCCACGAAGCATCTAAAATCTATTTTTGGCGCTGCTCAACTCCATTCTCTGCCCCGTCCTGATCCTCCGCCTCGCCTTGGGATTTAATCGAATCCACGGAAGGACCTGTTTGCTGCACCTGAATGACTCGCTCTTTCGTCTTCGATTTCTTTTCCGGTGGTGGCGGAGCCTTCACTGTTAGAATCCCATCAGATAACAAGCTCGATACCACTTCCTGCGGGTCATATCCTTTCGGTAGCGAATATTTCCGTATGAAGTGTCTGGAGATGACTCCATGGTCGTCTTCGCGTTCCTCGTGTTTCGCTTCCACCACGACCGTATTATCAACCGTTTTCACGGTTATCTCGTTCGGTTTGAACTGTTGCACGTCCATGGACATCTGGAAGCCATCCTTGCCAACATGCAGATCTCCTCCCTTTAACTTTTTCGTCAACAAGTAAGGACTCGCTCGCAAACGAGGAAGCGCCAATCGGTGGTGGTGGACCGGGCGATGTTGCAGGCGATAGATTTCTCGCGGATACATGCCAAATCCGAAATCGTGGTCAAGGTAGTCGTTGTCAGCCAGCTCTTCGGCTAAATTTAACATCAAAGGGATCAACGTCATTTTTGTAATGCTTTCACCGAACTTTAATTAATATCTTGAATCGCTGGAAAGTCAACGTTCTTGCTCGCTTGCTGCTTGCACTCTTCGCGTTTTCAGTTTGTGAGCTGATACGTTTTCCAGTTCTCTTACGCGCTTTTATACGTGCAAATGTGTCGGGAAAATTCAAGAGAATTGTGGATGAAAACCAATGAACTATCTAGAACTCTCGTGAAGCTTCCAGTGAGACCGTTTCGAAAGATGTATTAGTACGATACATAAATATGTTTGGAATGCACCAGAAATTACATGAAAAACTATTTGTGCATACAAATTGGTCATCATCATATCTTGAAATGTTTTTTTAATAATTTTTATTGTGAAAATTATAGTTTTCGGATTATTTTGGATGAAAGATTACTTGTGATTGTTTCGAAATGAATTTCGAGACATGCTGGAATATTATTGACGTTGACACTATAGCAATTAGAACCTAACAAAGCCTAGCATGAGTGTAGAAGACATGTGTGGATAATAATATTCATTCAAATATTAAAAATATTAAAATCCATTGATTACGTAAGGCTTTTGGTGGGTGGTGGATCGAATTGACTCCTTATGTGGCACAATCAGAGGAGGAATGGAAGCTGACCTTGGGAAATGCATGTTTTTAAGGGAATCAAATCAATTTTAGCTGCTTACAGAAAGTATTTTTTTTAATAAATTCAAGCAGATGGTAATTTTTTTCGGAATGAAAATATTTTTTTTTGCTTTGGATTCCAAAGATTTGAAGATTTACCGGGTATATTTTTGCTGCGTGTTTTGCACCTTATCTCTTGGGATTGCTTGCAATAGAATTTGATTACAGAAGTAAAAGGTCAAAATCTTTTTGATTGATTCTATACACTTCGTTCATAATTCGCATAATTTATAAAAATACATCTAAGCTATGTACATAGTATTCATATAAAAAATATGGAATGTACTTACGTTTCATAAATGAATCTATAGTCGAAAGGTAAGGTTAGAAGTTAAAATTACGCATTATAATATGAACTTTCATATCTTCTATTTGATACTTTCGTAGTATTTTATACAAGTAGGTATACATTAAATTAAAATGAAACAAAAATGAGGTTCATAATCGCTTGAAAATGAGTTCAAACCCACGATTCTTAAAAATGGAGAATTTATTGATTACTTATAGTCTCCCATCTCAGCAATTAAATGTTTTTCAATGGAAATCATTGCTTGCGCAGGTAATCGTTCTTGAAGCATAGTATTTCTGAGTAATGTCCTAGTACGTTTCAAGGTTAAAAAGCTCCTTTCTGCTTCAGCTTTGTGAGCTAAATAGTTGAATTCTCCAAATTTCTCTAATCTCCCAACCAGGCAAAATCTCCCAAACCCCCAAAAACACCCAAATCCCCTAAAATACTACAAACCGCCCAAATTCCCACCAATCCTTCAAAATGTCCTAAACCCCCAGTCTCCCAAATCACCCCCCCCCCCTGAACCACGATTCCCCCAATTCCCAATCAGCCAAAATCCCACAATCCCCCAAATTCCTTAGCCCCAATTCACCAATCCTCCAATTCGCCGAAATCCACCAATTATAAAAATTAATAAATAGTTAGTATAATTATTATGTTGTCTAATTAAAAATTACAAAACATTATCACCCAAATCCACCAAAATACCCCAAAATCACCCAAATCCTCCAAAATACCAGATTTCCTCAAAATGCCCAGAAGTCCCCAAATACCACAAATCCCTCTATTTATAATAATTATGAAAATTGTACGTTTTTATCTGTTCTTTGGGCATAAACTTCAGACTACAGATATGCAAAATAAAAAACAACGAGGCTTTTAACTCAAAGATGCGTTTCTAGATATCTTTTCGTGGAAATTCATTTGCGAATTTGTGGACGGTAGTGGACGTTAATTGGTCCGTTAATTACCCCCTTTAACCTGGACGGGAAAGTTACAGGACTTCGCTTTGCAATATTATGGCAAGCTAAATGTAAATTATTTATCTATGCATATTCAATAATATTTCTTACAAATGGTACCAAGACTTTATTTCTTCAACGTTGCTTTTTGAGAAAATTGCCGTCGATTTTATTCACAGCGTCCAAAGATGATTTTACATTCAGACTTTCCTCATTTCGATTTCGTAATGATATATAAACGAAGATCGAACCTTCGCGATAATAGTTTGTAGTATTCATAATAAACATATGTATCTACCATTATTTGTAAATAATAAGCATGCCACATTTTTAACTTCCCAGTATATGGGAAGTTCTTGTAATCGCCTCGAAAATCGAAATTGAAATTTTCAACTTTTCTTTACGTTTTGAGGTCTATAGAGTATATATAAAGTGTTTTTAGAAAGGGAGATGTATGTGTGTGTGTGTGTGTACGTACGTACGTACGTACGTTCGTGGACACTTTTTTCTACGAGCATAACTCACGTAAACAAAGTCTGATTGACTTTGTTAAGGTGTCAATCGAAGCGTCTTTGCAATTTTAAGAGCTGATTAGTTTTTGGGATACTTCGGTCGGGGGGGTTCGCTGTTTTGCCCGTTTGAAGGTCATTTCTGTCAGGCGCTATATCTCGTGAACCAAACATACGATTTTTTTAAACAAGGTGTCAATCAACGCGTATTAACGTTTGTATTATTCTATCAAATTTTTAAAAAAAGCCTTCGAGCGGTTTTCAAAATTTTTAGAAAAAAGTGCAAAAAATTAGGTTTTTTTTCAAAAACAATAAATTTTTAACCTTATTGTCAAGTCTTAGTAATCAATGTTTATAAAATTTATCTACTCCAAACAATGTTCGCAAAAAAATCATCAAAACTTTTTCTCATGATTACGTAAAAAAATAAATTAAAAATAAAAAATCATTAAAAGTCATCATGATTTTCAAGGTCATTTTTATCATTCACTATATCTCACGAACCAGATATAATATTTGCATCATTAAGGTGTCAGTTGACGTGTATTAACATCTTTGTGAAGTTTTCAACATTATAAAAATTCGGTTTAGCCGTTTTTTTAATTTAATAGAAGAAAATGCGAAAAATTATGTTTTTTTTTCATACAAAATATTTTTTAACCTGATTTGCACAGCACAGTGATCCAGTTTATAAAATTTATACATTCTCATTAGTTTTTGAAGAGACACCGGCAAAATGTTCTTCCATAATTATGAAAAAACTAAATTAAAAATAAAAAAATCATTCAAAGTTACCATGTAAAGAGGGTTCATACGAGTGCTATTACTTTATATCTTTTATTCTAAAAAAATTGTTGTAAATTCAATCAAAGTTTTAAGATATTTGCACAATTTAAGCAGATTTTTAATAGTTTTTATAGTCTTTTAATTAAAAAAAATTGCTTAAATTTTGAAAACCAACAAAAATTTTCAACACCAAAAAGGCCCCCCCGATTGATCCGCGTGAATATTCAATCTGTCCTCATCGACCTAAAGCCTTACATAATCAATGGACCCTCCCGTAGACGATATGATTCATATTAACTCATTCCTGTTACTATTACCTCTCATTGTTGTAATGTTGTTGATGTTTATGTAGATATTACTGGGAAGTTGACCGTGTGGACCTCAAGGGTCGCACCTCGCGGCTTGTTATTATTCAGATTATCAATTTCGAAAAGAATTGAACACTCTAGATTCATCTAGAAAATTTCCCACGTTTGTACGGCTTCTCAGTGTTGCCAACTTAGCCATTTTATGGCTAGATTTAGCCATTTACAATCACTTTTAGCCATTAAATATTACTTTTAGCCATTAGCCATTTTTTTAGCCATTCGATAAATTTCATAGTTCTATTTTGCCGACATGAAACTTCCAAAATTAAATCTCATATTTTCCGTTGATGAAATAATTCTGATGTACACAATTAATTTAGAAACAAGGAAATAGTTAGGACCGGTTATTGGTTGTATGTCATGTGGGTGAATCGCATGGAAAAATAAACTGAACTAGACACATCATTGCCAAGTTCCCAATTTGTTTTGTATGGGGCTCACATCAATGCCATTAGCCGATAAAAATAGAGAACAAGTGGGACTTACCAATGAAAGCCATGTGCATTTAAACAAACGCAATAGACAGTACACTACTTATTTTCAAAATGAACATATAATAACTCGATTTTGTTCCTTATGTATTTGAATAAGCATGAATTTAGCTTAGTAACAATACAAAAATCTTGTACATATTTTGCATTTTTTACTGATACTCCTTGTGCAAATGATTAAAATGCAAGTGTCCGAGTCTTGCTTTGAGCCACTCTACATTCGAACTATTAACGTATGTGCCCCACTACTGCCCTATGAAAAATTTGAATTTTCTAGGAATTTTGTGATTGGAAATTATAAGTTAGCATGCGCTACCAAATTATGCTGACTCCATGGCTGCGTTATTTACACAAGCGCGCTACCAAATTATAGTGACTCCATGGCTGCGTTATTTACACAAGGGAATCAACCCGATTCCACAAGTTATGAGTAAACTAATTTTCGCTGGCACATCGATATTTTCCTAGTCTAAGAATTTATTAAGATAAGTTCAGTGAGTCGATTGTAATCTGTAGAGTATTAAACATCGGGCTCAGCCCTGGACTTATTTTTTAACCGAAGTTCGCGTTTTCAATTTATTAACTGATATTAGTTTCATCACTACTTATTGTTAGACAAAACCCGTGCGGAAAACTTTGTGTTTGTTCCACTCAATATATACTGAAGTTTATACATTTATTTTTGTTCTACCAAATTTGAAATAAGAAGAAGTAATTTTCTGTTGAAATTTGAAGTTTGGTGTTATATTAGGACATTGGAAGTTTGGTGTAATATTTTTCGCTTGATAGTAAGATTTTTCCGTTATTTTGTGATATTTTTGTCTATCTTTATGAATTTTCGATTGAATATGCCAAAGGAAAGTACAAAGAAGGCTGATACTAAGAATTATGTACAAAACTTTCGTCCCGAGTGGAAAAGATATCCAAGTCTACAAGATTGGCTTATTGAAAAAGAAGGAAAAGCATATTGTCGATTTTGCAAGTGCATCTTAAAAGCAAAGTACTACGACCTGAAAAACCATGCCAATACAAGTAAGCACAAACAAAATACAGAGCCGTGCTCAACAAACAGAAGAATAACAGAATGTTTTCAACCCAGTGACCATGAAAATACGGCACTTCTTAAGAAAAATTCTGAAGCAGGTTTAACGTTATTTATATTAAATCACTCTGCTATTAGAAATGTTGACCACTTAAGCACACTCTGCAAATCAATATTTAAAAATTCGCCTCACGCATCGCAAATTCAGTTGCATAGAACAAAGTGCAGCTCTATAATAAAAAATATTTTTTTTCCATTTTTTAAGAAACGACTTAGGCAAAGTATTGGCAATTCACCTTTTAGCCTGTTAATCGATGAGTCTACAGATATTTCGGTTCTAAAATATCTTGGTATTTCAATTATTTATTTTTCAAACGAAACCAAATCAATAGTCTCAACGTATTTATCATTAGAAATACTGGAAAATGCGACCGCTGAAGGTATAGTAGCAGCTATAGCTGGATGTTTAAAAACTATGATTTAAATATTCAAAATATGGTTGGCTTGGGAACCGATAATGCTAGTGTAATGGTGGGAACTATTAACGGGGTTTTCAAAAAGCTCAAGCAGCTAAACCCAAATCTTTTGTTGATAAGATGTGTTTGTCACTCCGTGCAATTGGCTACATCTTCAGCTGCAAAAGAGTTCTTACCTACGAATCTTGAGTTTTTGATTTCTGAAACTTACAATTGGTTTTGCAGATCATCTGCTAGGCAATTTCAATACAAAACGTTATATTCTCTTATAAATGACGGAAATATACGTTAGCCATTAATTTTAGCCACTTTTGAGAACTTCTAGCCATTTTTAGCCATTTTCGGCCAAGATTTTAGCCATCAACGACCAAAAAGAGTTGGCAACGCTGGCTTCCATTAAGTATCTTCACATCATTCCAATCAGAGAGTTTACAAGCTGAGCGGTTCTCTTTACTGTTGAGAAAATGGCTGCTTCCCCTACTTATTGGAAGATCGAATTTTCACGAAGCTTTCTTTCATATATAAGCAGGAATCGGCGGCACTGGAACCGGCACACACATGCACAAAGTGTGGATCGTCCCCACAGAGCAAAGGCGCAAAGTGGAACCTCCCCACAGATTAAATAGAGGTCAACAATAACAAGAATGGATTTTTTGTATAAGTAAATCATGTTCTCTTTTTCCTGATGGACTTTTCATACTACTACTACCATTAAATTTTACCACCAGCCGCCACGGCTGAGTAGTTGTAGTGTTAAGAGGAGTTAAATTAAATTAAAGGAAAGACAAAACAACAATTGGAATTGAACATCAAATTGACACTTAAAATACTTAATTTGAAGAAAAAGAGAAGGAAAGGCGCAAAAAAGGAGACAATAAATTAAACGGAAGGAAAATGTTAAAAAAAGTAATAAAAAGTAAAACACGTAATAAATAAACAATTTAGAAAAATGCAGCTAAAAGTATCTAAATGGAAAGAGAAAAAATTGGGCAAAAAGAAAAAACCAAAAATATTAGAGAGGGAAAATTAAAACAGGTCGCCTTTTATATACCGACGGATCGCGCATTGCGCTGCTCATGCGATGCAACGCAACGCAGGTTCGAGAAAATACGAGAATCTCCGGCGAAAGTTCTGGCTCGTGCACAATTGAGAGAAAGTGGGGAATTTTGGCTACTGTGCAGGGTTGCTGATTTGGGGGTGGGTTACCCGAATAGTAGTCATTTCGGCTGCTTGTCGGTGAAATGGCGGGTAAACGAATTTTGGGGGCAATTGTGGATATTTATCCAATAAAGGAGCACAGAATCCACAATTTTGGAAGACAGTACCAAACTATTTTAGTTTCTGTATATATATAAGGCGAAAGATTCATTGACAAATTGAGGTTTTCTGAGTATTTACAGCTCCCCACATAATTGAGCGTACACCTAAGCATGAATAACTACAACTTGAACAACTCAAATTGCTCTTGGATTTCAGAAAAGAAATAGTTTCTATATCCAAAAGAAAGACATTGTCTACGATATTAACCTTCCAGAAAATCCATGGAAATCTCCCGAACAGCTTCTGGTATGGATGGTATGGAAACAGTTTGGAGGAAACCAAATACGGAGCTGAATAAGAAAAAAACATTTGCCCAACTGTGAAGCATGATGGAGGTTTGCTCATGGTGTGGGGCTCTATGACAACCAATGGTGTTGGAAAACTGAAGTCACACTCATGGATAAAATAAAATATTTAGATATCCTGCGAAGAAATTTGAAGTCCTCTGTAGAAAAATGACAAATGCTCCCAGTATATTACTTTCAGTATGATAATGACCCTAAACATACAGCACGTGTAGTTAAAGAGTGGTTGTTGTGCAACGCTCCCATGCTCTTCAAAACTCTTCCTTAGTTTCTTAACTACAACCCAATTGAGAATTTGTGGCATGAGCTCAAGTTTGAACATGAAAAAAATCATAAACATATAGTCTGAACTATCAATCTAACTAAAAGGACACTAAAACTTACAGATTTGGTACTATCTCTTATACCGAAACTTATCGTCTGGGAAGTACTATATCTTAAAATTTTAAATACGGAGAATTACTAAATTTTGATGGAGAGAGTGATTGAAGGAAACGGAGGTGGTTTCGGTCGGTAGAAATCCGGCATGCCGAGAGGCAGGAGCTGATCGGTATGTTTTGAAGATTTCCACCTCCCTACGTCGAAAAAAAATCTATTAAAAGGAAAACTCAAGGTGCAGTGGGAACAGATTACACCAGGATTTACAACAACAACAAAAATAGTGGAATCCATGCCTCGACGTTTAGAAGCAGTTATAGTAGCCAAGAGATATGCAACGAAATGTCAATTAAAATAGTTATTACATTTTTGTACTGAAATATTTTAAATTAAAAAACTGTATGCTCAATTCCGTGTCAATGAAAATCTGAATATTTTTTTATTTTGTTTTAAAAAGTGCTCCTGTACATGAAACATTATATTGAAAATGAATTAATGATGTTGCTCTTTTGTGCCAATAAAAAAAATCGGTAATGGTTAAGATTATGGCCTCCCCCGCGCGGTAAGGGTAATAAGGAACGGTGGCGAGGGGGGGGGCGTGCAGAACGAGTGTCGAAAGTGTTATCTCTATTTATATTACACTTGTGGTCAAAAAAGACATTCATAAACTTTTTTATATATTTTTTGTTTTCTTTTATTTTTTACAAAAAAAAATCTATTATTTTAATATTTCTCGATTTCAATGCAGGTTTAAAAATCATTTCACAGATCAAATTTACGGTTTCATATGATCTCTTAATCCATACCAAAAAATCTATAAAGCTAAACAGCAATTTGAATTATTAAGCAAATAGTAATTTTTATACATATGGGTGTACACTCAATCATGTGAGTAGTAACTGTATATGTCCGCAGCTGCGTTTTTACTTCAGAGTAAGAACCCTCTTGGAAATAGCATTAAAGATAACCATACGCCTTGAAGATGCTCGATGCATACTTGTGGTTTATTTTATTCTAAATAATTTTTTTCTACTTTATAATAAAGATTGTTTCCTAATTGAAAAATTAAACAAAGGTTTTTTTTTTATTTTTGGAAGTTATGATCACTTTTGCTTATACATATTTAAAATATAAATAAAAATAATAAATATAATAAAATAAATAATATAAAAGCGGCAGTGGTATTACGTTTCATTGAGCGCTTTTGCGACGTGGGTTATCACTCTAGGGTTAAACACACAAACGACCGAAGAGACCTTCCAAATAAATTAAGATACGACTCTTTACTTGTGGTTTGTAGGGGGTATGAATACTTTATTGTTCAACTGTACGTACGGGAATCCATAAATCGTTTATTATTACTTTGCTTGCTGTTAGGTAAATTCATTTCAATCAACATTTTCAATTCAGACATTTTCGAACACTACATTTCAAGTATGAGTCAATGCACATATTGTTTACAAACAATTCAGCGTGCGTGACGTCATACATTAATGTGTAGAATTTTCGAGACACCGCGGCTGATCGACTTTTCTCGTTAGTACTCGACGTATCTCGAAGCTCACCATCGAGTGTATGGGCAACTCGACGCGTCTCGCCGCATCCCAACGGCCAATCAGCACTTATTCAGCTGCTATATAAAAGCAGTCTAAATACTTCTCCGCCTTAATTTGGAACAGACAACTGAGAAGTGCGCGCCAATTCAAATAGTTCGCTGCAACTTGAATTGTATTGACCCGTAATAAGCAATTGTAAAATAAAAGCAGAAATGTCGCTCGTTCGTATTCTGTACGACTTACGACCGTGGTGCATCCGTTCGCCGATATTCCATCGCTTCGAAAGATCCGGTTTCGGTTTTACGCCAGCCGAGCTGCAAGCATTCTTCCAGATTCCGGAGTTCGAAATTCGGCCGGCGATTGGCTCAGAAGAAGTGTCGCCGGCGAAAATTGATAAGGACGGATTCAAAGTTGCTCTGAATATGAAGGACTTCAAGCCGGGCGAGTTTGTGGTGAAAACCGTGGACAATGCCGTTATCGTGGAAGGGAAACAAGAGCGAAGCGACGACGAGCAAGGATATGTCTCTCGAGAGATTCTGAGGAAATTCATTTTGCCGAAGAACTACGATGCCAACAAAGTGGAATCCACTTGGAGCTGTGGCGTCCTGACGATTACAGCACCTGCTCCGCCTGTCAACGAAAGGATAGTTGACGTGAAACAGATTGAAAATGCAAGCGAAACCAAAAATAAGGAAGGCGGCGAATAGGATGTATTGTCAAATGGAATAGAATGTCTAGTCATTTGAAGATATGTTAGTAGTAAGCTGAAGATTTTTATAAATGTTGCCAAAGTATGATTAAGATTTACTAAGAATTTTAGCAGAGTAGAAATCTCTATCAAAATAAAAATATTTTGAGCATAGCTATTGTTTCCTTTTGTTCATTTGAATTGCGAAATTGAGTGACATTGAGTCGTTGGTAATGGTTCCAAATATGTCTTCTTTAATCTTGATATGCTATGCCCTTGGAGATAGATAACAAAATACATACGTATATACTTTTGTTCGAAGATACTCCTAGCACCAATATAAATTGAATGATCCTTTGAATGTTTGGATGCATAGGAAGTATAATTAAATGGACTACAATCAGAAGCAGCGTCGGTCATGCAGTGCTACCTACTACATAATCTGCCATGGACCTCAAGAACAGAAACGTAATAGTCATATATTTCGCATTTTTCACTTACTCCAAAAATTATGCAATCAGCACTCAGTGTGCATAGTCATCTCTTTCCGGCACGAGTGACACTTTCCACCAAAGAGGCCATTTTGCAGTTCCGAAGTGAATGCTAGACGTCAAATCGGTGCAAGGTTGCGATTTTGGTGTTTTCGCGTTCGCAAAACTTTCTCAGTTGTTTTCCAATCGATTCACGAAGGTCAGAAATCCAACTCCTTTGCGGACAGCGAGCGTGAGTGTTGCTGCGACCCAAGTATTGTGCAAAATGTCCGCGACGCGATTCAGTGCCTCCGAAAAGGACGTGGAAAAGTTTGTGAAGTTTCTGGCGCTGAAGGCGGCCCAAGTCGTGGTGCAAAGTCGCCTCGGCGAGAAGCTGCAGGCGCAGTGCAATCCGCAGGCGTCCGGAAACGATTGGGTAAGTGTGTCGAATGCGCGTACGGCATTAGAAGGTGCGAAAATGTGCCAACCGCCCGAAACGTGGGCGTCGGTCGCTAGCAGAAGCAGCACCGAGAACGAAAAAATCGATTCAATAAGGCGTTGACAGCTGGCGCGCGACCGAGCTTGGCTGTTTTGCGTCACCGCCGCAAATTCAACATTTTCATGTAGTGTTTGTGTCTTTGCGTCAAGTCAAATGAGTCCCGATTTTCGCAGACTCATTGTTGCTGACGACGATTGTGCTTATTGATCGGAGACCTTGCGTCAAGACTCTTCACGGCCTTGGAAGCATCGGCGCTTGTGACTGCGGAAGCACATTGCGGAGTTTTTTCACTGCTCTGCAGTTTGAAAGCCTTCAGGGACATCGACCGTCGACTTGCGCGGAGTCATGCTGCAAGGAACCAAAACAATGTTCTCTCTGCCTAGTTCCTATGGTCTACAAAATCCTTATTCAGCGGTCATTCAATTAATAATGGCTCCTAATACATAAAGGTCTGTGTTAGCTAGCACGTGATAGGTAAATCACAAGGGTAGTTGTAAGCACACCACATGGTATCGGTATGAACAATTTAGGGTGTGGTAAGGGTATGGCGTATCCTTAACTTTAAGTACCATAGAACGGTGCAGAATAATCGTTGGTTGATTGGTTGTAGTGTCGTGGCAGTCCCCTGTTGTCAAGAGATGGCTGGCTCACCTAGGCCACGACAGGCCCATTTTGAAGATTGGGACGGCACCAGAAGCTAGCTACGCGAGGATGAGAACCTTTTGGATTCTCTTATGAAGCTAGTTTCACAACTAATACTTGAATTAGCTGAGCCTAGGGTTTGCATGCGTCTTCTGCATAGTGCTGGGCAACCTTAATGTTGGAACATTTCTTCCTCTTCCTCCGATCTACAACTCTGGTAGAAATCGTTTAATAGAACGCCAAATCTTTCTGGATATTTTCGAAACAGACAGTGCCCCGTCAATACGAATATGATGTAAGTCAATGTTTCACGGCTTGTATTGAAGAACTGCTTGGTGCATTTGGAGATCAGTACGAGCCAAATTTTCTCGGTTCTTCAGTTATTTCTCCAGTAGCCAGGCCCTATTTGCAGTCTCTGTGTAGTGTGTAGTGTCCTAGCTTTATGGAAGCTAGAACACAGTCGACTTTGGGTGTTAGTGTATAATCGTGGAGCACAGTGCCAGCCCTCGCTAGGGCATCTGCCCCGCAATTTCCCGCTGTATCACTATGCCTCAGTATCCAGTATAGAGTCACTTCACAATAAAGCGACATCTCGTTCAGTTGTATACGACATGTGAGGTGCACACGCTGAATATTGATTGGACACCAGCTTGACTGTCAGAGAAACTGTCTAAAATTTTTATGGAAATTTTCTTGTTTCCTAACCAGCCTACTGCCCTGTTTAGCTCAATGGCCTCCGTCTGAAAGACGCTGCCGTGGTGCAAAAGCCGGAAGGATAGTTTCATGCCTAGCTGTTCTGAGAAAATGCCATAGCCGACAGATTCCTGTATCTCACTCATGGGCTAGTCATCCCTCCTCGGGATGGCTGACTTGAAACCATGATGGAAGCAAGGAATCGGAACCTAATGTGCTCTTGCTCCTAATGTGTATTTGTGATCCAAAGATACACATCTTTTAATTTTTCAGATTTTTCGATGTACTCAAATGATTTAAAAAAAATAAAATGTAAAAATTTGGTTTTTGGTGGATTACGGGGCGGCAAGGGGGAGAACAGGGCTAATACCATGATGTAGGTTATTTTTTTGAGACCCGAAAACTAGTAATCAAGTTCAAAAAAACTTTTGGAAACAAGGGGATTTCGACTATCTTAACCCATGCTACCCTTTCTCCGATATAGCTATTACAACATTCCAGAGTCATTGCCGTTTGCCGTTACCACGTGCGCCGTCAATTTGTTTCGTTAACCCCAGATCGCTTTTCCCCAGGCACTCACGAGGTAGTCCCAATAATCGTCATCATATATAAATGATTGCCTCCGGTATTTGTTCCAGTTCCGAATGACCTTAACCTGAAGTGAAAGTTATTCAGGATTTTTCCCATATAATTGATTGGCTGCTTTCAATTGCGATCGTTACGATATTTAGATTGGAAGAACTTTCAAATGGATCTCTACTACTAGACACTAGACTAATCACCCTCTTGGAAATAGTATTGAAGATAACCATACACCTTAGAGACTCACGATGCTCGATGCATACTTGTAAAGGTTTATTTTATTTTAAACAATTTTTTTCCTACTTAATAATAAAGATTGTTTCCTAATTTTTAGATTGAACAAAGTTATCATTCATATTTCTGTTATTTTTGGTAATTGTGGTCACTTTTTTACTTATATCTAATAAAAGCGGCAGTGATATTACGTTTCTTTGGGCGCCTTTGCGACGCGTTTCATCACTCCAGGATTAAGATAGTCGACATTATTCCTATAATTTATTTCATTATGAATATTTATGATTGTTCTTCATTTTTGAATAGATGAAAATCTCATCTTAAATCTTCGTTAAATTTATTTGAAACCAAAAAAATGTATCACGTTTAGTCTGCGATTAGTTGTCAAGTAAACACGCACAACACACATAACCAGCTCATCATTAAGATTATTTACTGACCTTGCGTAAATCCACTTTTTGCAATATGTATTTTTCTGGTCTGACTAACCATTAAAGCTTAAGAGACGTGCCGTCGCTTAATGATGTCGTAACTCGTAAAAAAGTGACAACAAACAAATTTCAAATAATCCGATCATTTAAAGGAGAGATTTGCATGCAATAAAGAAGCCAATATGTTTTTGACATTGTCGCATGCAGTTCTGATAAGAGTCTCTACGTGTGGTCTGATGTAGTATCGGAGAATGTTGTTAACATGCTTAACAATGACTACGAATACGAGGCTTTACCAGATTGCATCGAGAACTAATCAGTGTGTCTGATGTATGCCAGTCGTGTATTCTGTTCAATGTGATTCTTGAAAAGTTCATAGCTCCTGTGCAGCACAGCTGGAAGCGATCTCCGAAGCGTTACATTCCAAACATTCCATAGTTGATGTGGAGCCAAGGGCTTAGCTCAAGCGTAAAAGACTGTTCTTGTGCTGTTTTGAAACTGGTGTTAACATGAAGGTAGAGTACGAGTTGTTCATTAAACCATGAGATTGACTTGTCTAGAGTGTACGATGGAAAAAGAGCAACTGAATTGATGTTGATACTCCTTTGCTGGTTCTATTTGGTCCAACTGACCTCAATTTGTACCATTATCATTTTAGGGTTGAAGAACTTACGTTTTAATAGTACTCATATGAAAGAAAAAGTAAAGGCATCTTCCAGATAATCTGGGTTTTCCAGATAATCTTGGTCTTCCAGATAATCTAGGCATGTTTCCAAATTTGGTGTTCTTTTTTAACGATTCTACTAGTATAGTTCCATTAACTTTTTATGGATGTTAGGTTTATGATTTTTGATTGCATCTACATGAGTAATTAAAAACTGCGTTCGGGTTTGTATTGGTAATGATTATGGAGATTTGCTTTCGATGCTATTTTTCTCGCAGAAATTCAAACACGTAGAAAAATTAGAAATAACTATGCCTATCACGATTGTCAGCATAACTGATTTTTAAAACTACATTTGTTTGTTATATTTAAGTGTTCAGCACTCTAATGCTATCTAATAATGTTTTCTTGACAAATTCAAAACTTTATATTTCCTTCTGAATTTAACCACGACAAACAGCGTCTTTTTCCATTCATCACCTTGAAGTGATAAAATCCTGTTACGTTTTTACTTTTATCACATTGAGTCGCGACCAGGGCTAACACTTTACTCTATTGAAGTAGACTTACCTCATTTTCAGATTGACAAAAATAGATACTTCACTACTTTAGTTTTTTTTGCATTGGACAGAAAATTATTTATTGGATCTACTGTTTTGTGTGTATTCATTTTTGTAGCATCCATTATTATGAATCCATTATTTCCCAACTGCCTAGGCAAGTCATATAAATATTTTCAGTGTTTCTAAGTCGTTCCTTCAAAACAAATACGACTAGAACTGCAACAAGAAATTTGAAAGAATTAACTGAAATCGCTGTTGGTAGAACTTGCTAAAAAAAGTTTTAGTGCTAATGTTACCAACCTCTAGTTTCGATCTATCGAAGAATACTCTGAATAATACGGAAAATGGAATCAATTTTAAATGATTTTTTAAAAACCTCCAATAATTCGTTGGTATTTTCGAACCAAAGTCAAAGGCAATAATATATTACATATGTGCAACATGATCTACCATTTGCAATCATGATCCGTTGCCTAGTTTGATCAACAAATTTAATAGCCATTTTATATAAACGGGAAATAGAATACTACCTCAGTGGTGGGTGGAGAAACTAATGCTGTCAATGAAAACGTTAATTCAATAACTCCAACTTTGTTTTATTTTCGGATTATTGATTCTTTATTGTGTGGCTAATAAAAAAGTAGCATGTTTATTCATTTGCACATTTAAGGAATTACAATAAAGCTTCATCTACATAGACCACAAAATATGTAGCTGAAAGCCTCACCACGTTGAAAGCTCCTCAACTGGCTGCCTGCAAGGTGACCATGCGACCATGCTCATCCTTAGGCCTCACCAATATGAACGCGTTCAAGATGAACATGATCAGGGTGCGTGTGTCACCACTACATAGAATAATATTATCGGCCAACTTGATAATATTCTTTGCTGTTGTGTTGACCTCTATTCAGCAAGTGGCACCCTCTGCAACAGCTAGAAATTGTATCAGCCTTAGATCCTTGTCAACTTTGTTTGCATTTTCCAAATACAGTCTTAAATGATCGATATGAATTTCTCAACGTACTCTAGCTTTTTAATGAAGATCCCGCCCTTATTCTACCACCCACTAACGATCATTATTGTGGCATCTAGTGTATTTCTCGTTTAAGGTCTCGTCAGTATCTCTTTATCACACATTCACTATCATTTTTATGACATCTTGGATATTTATTCGATAAATAGTCATATAAGCAAGAATAAAATCTCAAAAGAAAGGATACAGGATCATCCATTCGTCGTCAAAGATGACCTAACCTGCTTTCATCTGAAATATATGCCCATTGTAATGATGTGTTCTTTTTTTAATGTTAATTGCTGCAGCGCACGATCTGCTTCAATTAGTTTGATCGTATTTACACAGTTTTCGTTAGAAGTATTATGGACATGTTCGTTTTTGACTGGAAACTACATTTTTGTCGTTCTATTTATATAGAAAATGATTTTTCAGGGACGGAAAATGATTGGATCCATGTAGGCAAATCACTAAAAAGATTGAAAGTAGACATCGAAATTATTTTTGAATTTTTTGGACGCTCAGTTCCCGCCTATTCACTGCAAATCGCAGAAATTAGTAGCTTCCTAACCAAAATCGACGATTTAAATAACAATTGGTTCCACTGTTAATACTGGGAAAAGTAATCAAAAAGGAATCTTTCCGAAACTCAATCGAAAAATTTCAAGTGAGAACGTAGAGCGGAAAATATTATCTAGAGTTGAAAGGAAGAAACGATCTGATGTCGATTCCTCATTCACATTATGAAATGGATTTTATTAGGCATTGCGACTTATGTGGGCAAGCGACTTGCGATGATGGCTGAGATTCGTCTCCACAACTACCATTGTGGCCCTCTTGGACGAATCAGGTTGCAAATCTAACTGGCAGTCGGGTTTGGAGTCCATTTAAAGTGAACTGGGGTTAAGATGAAATTTACTTATATCTATAGTTTTTAGTAAATCAGAAGACAATGTTCCTATTTTTTATTTGAAGTAAATTTGAAATTCGAATTCTTATCTTCGGAATATTTTTCTAGTAATAGTATCGAAATATAATTGTTTGGACGGATCAGATTGCGAGTCAGGGAGGTTTGGGAGTTCGATTCATGTAATTGGGGGTTCAGCACCAAAGCTGAATTAAAAAATATACAGGAGTGTTGTCTGTACAATTTAACGTTGAAAATAAAACTATTTGAATGAAAAACAGTTGTTTTTATGTTAGTGCATTCTTAAGACACAACTCTTTCTCTTACCTGTCTAATAGAAAACTTGCCCGTTATACAAACTATTGGTGAAGCCTTTACTAACTACCGAAAACATTGAAGATCGATATGATTTTTATTTGAAAGTTCCTTTCTTTGAAAAGATTTTTGCTGATAATAAAGCATTGGGGCAAATTTCAATCTTAAACTAAGCATACAAAACATGAGAATTCAGTACAAGCGATCCATCAAATATATCTGAGATGAATGTCCCAGTATTTCATTTAATAGTCTTGACAACGAGATGAGCAACTGGAGGAATAGGATATTCCTCTATGTTCAGCAAAAAGCATCTATAAACCGAAAATTGAACAAGATTGTTTCAATTTTTATTTCAGTGAACGGCATCGATTTCTGAACTAGGAAAAACACTGTTAATACAGGATACTGTATAGACAATACGATTTTGAGGACGCATCAACCAATTTTTGTCGATCGATTGGTTGGGAAATTCAGTTGATCAAGAATAGATCAACGAAAATACACAGACCAAAAATATGCATCGGCTTGAAGCGCTTTTCAAAAGTGAGCGGGAGACTTTAGAAGGTTTTGCAAGTACATATTTATTATTAATATTTTTCCTATCATTAGCTTCACGCCAAGTAGATAATTACACGTTTAACTCTTTAATTATTCAACATGTACTCGGATAAATTCATGAATCTTCCAGTAATTTATTTAGTAATACATGCAATTGAACTTTTCAAACAGTATCACAATAATAATAATTTTCTCAAATGAATAAATAAATGTATTTTTGTAACGCCAACTGTTGCCGCATATCGGTTAAGGTCCAGCAACTATTGAATCCTATTGAAAGTGTTTCTTTATTTTTAGAGTTAGTAGAAGCAACTTTTACGGTCTACAAACTCTCAAATTCCACGTCTGGTCAGTGTAAGTTTTATTACTGGCAAGTATTTTCATGGCGAAGAAAATAAGCAATAGCAGTAAATAACGAATGGTGGAGCACTCATTGTTTCCACTCACATGCCGTCGTACGATACAGTTCGAATGTAAAAGATACAAATGTATGGTGTAGGCAGGGAATAATGTTTTCAAGTTGAGAACTGAATCATTAGATTTCATTCGAGTCGTCGCAACTTGCTTAATAATTCGCTGTAAAAGTGTCGCCTCACCAGTCTTTTTCTGCCCCCTTTTTTTGCATTGTGAAATATCCCCGCCTGCAGTATATGCAGTATTGAATTGGACTTTATACTTTTGTGTTGAAGACAACGAGACTATCGATAGATATGTATGCAATATGCAGTTTTGAGCACGTGAAAAGTGAATTTCCTAATTTAGATGATGATGTGGGAAATAGTTTTAATGCCGTAGAGTTGAGTCATTGTCGGAAGAGGAGTCAATGCAATGGGTTTGATGTTCTGTAATTAAGTTAAACTTGAATAGAAAGAGTGGAAAATTGTTGAAAATGTAGATGACTTGAGGCATATTGTGTACGTCTAGAAACTGGAATGTATATAATACAGGACAAGTAGAACACGGCATTTCCTATTGTTAGAACATATTACTTCTATGCTTTAATTTGTATCTTCTATTTTCGGGTTTTTATTTATTTAATATCAGCACATTTAACAGATAACTCCAATTATAAAATGTGGCAAAATAAAATACAGAGTGTCAATTTATGGATGAAATAAGTACTTAATTTAATGAAACATTATTTAAAATTCGCTCCAAGCTTGAGTCGATCATGAGTCCTCGTTAACGGAGTAGAGGAGAATTAAAATAGACATCCGTCCGAGCGAAAGGCAAAACAAATATATTGGTTGATCGAGAGGGTCTAGTGGATTGTCGCAAGGAAATTAGATTATCGATGTTCACATCTATGTAATTATGATACAGCTTGTAAAGAAAGCATTGATCAAGATATGTCCTCCGCGATGCTAAAGATGGTATCTTAAATAGTGAAAGGCGTTCTTCGTAGGACATATAAGGTATTTTAAATTTAAAAAGGAGTAAGCGGGTAAATTTACGCTGGACAGATTCCACATTTCTTAGAGGGAGTCAATAGAATACGCAAAGAAAACGGGTGAGAACTTGAGAGTGAAAGTCAATGAATTGCACTTCGGAATGTTAATCGAGAGAGAATTTGCTTGACACCAAGAACTCAGTGAGTTTAGATCATATTGAAGAACTTTAAAGTCTTCATGCGTTCGAATCACCCTTAAAATCTTCAGGTCGTCAGCATAAAGGAGACAGGAAGACTTAAATATTGAAGGAAGATCATTTATGTAGAGAATGAAAAGGAGAGGACCAAGAATTGATCCTTGAGGAACACCTGACTGAGGATAAAAGGGAGCAGAGCGTGAACCCAAAATAGAAACATGGGAAACCCTTGACGATAAATAGGAAAGCAGCCACGAAAAGAGGGAATCTGAGACACCAAAACGCACAAGCTTGCAATATAGTATTAGATGATCAATAGTGTCGAAAGCCTTAGAAAAATCGGTGTAAATGCAATCAACTTGTAAGTGATTATCCAGCGAAGCAGATATGGTGTTAGAAAGCTCAAGTAAATTTGAAGAAGTCGAACGATTAGGAAGGAAACCATGCTGCTCAGGTACAATAAGATGCCCTAAGGTAGAATAGAGATGAGTGTGAATTATACGCTCCAGGATTTTAGGGAAGACAGATAAGAGAGAAATGGGACGATAGTTCGAAACGGAAGAAGGGTCACCAGGTTTGAAAATTGGGATGATGTTGGCTATTCCCCAACACTGAGGAAAACACCAGAGGATAAGCTCAAATTATAAATGTAAGAAAGGGGAGTACTTAGGGAAGAGGATAAGGATTTAATGAACAAATTAGGAATGCCACCTGGACCAGGACCAACATTGGGGTCCAAGGTTTCAATAACAGCGTTTACCAGGAGAGGGTCAATAAGCATATATGATGTCACAGGATTTTGAGAATTTAAGTCGGGAATGAAGTACAAAGGCGAACTAGATGAAAAAGTTGATAAAAGTAAGAAGCAAAGAGGTTATTGATATCAACAGCCGAAGAGGCAAGGTTATTGCCCCAGTGCATTGCATTTGGGATAGATGAGGAGGACCTAAGGGATCTTACATACGACCAGAATTGCTGAGGATGGTTTGCGAGAAGAGAGGATTCAATGGAAGTGTGGTAAGAGCGAATAGCATGTTGTATCTTCTGAGGGTTTAAGAGTTTAAAATGGTTGTGAAAGCCCGAGCAGTTACAAAATTGGGCGATGATAGGCAAAGTTAGGCCTAAATTTTTATTTAAATTAAGATTTGATGCCACACATCTAATCGAAAAAGCAAGAATATTACGAATTGATGCCATAGCAATGATCGTCATGGTTATGAAAACAATGAAAGCATTCCCTATATGAACTTATCCGCAAAATTTCATATAGGAATGATTTGAACTATGTACATAAGTTACCAACCGATTACCTTGTGCTATGCAAATGTCCAGTAATCACCAACAAACGGTTCCAAGCCCTTGAGGTTCCTAGAATAAGAAAATATGCAAAATAGCATCCAGTTGGACAGTCAGTTGTTGTTAGTTAGTAGTTCCTAGAGGTTATGCTGTCTGATTGCGGCTATCTAGCTCATGGACTCGTAGTTTCATCACCCAAATTGTGTAACGTAAAAACCGATTTGCTCAAAAATTAACAAAAACAAATACAGTAAAACTTGCTATTTACGACATTGTTTTCTGAAGAAAAAATCTTCATAGTTGGGTGTCGCCGTAATCGCCTTTGGACCACCACATTGATATCGTATTTTGATCTAGTTGACCTTGTCAATCGGACCATTATGAAGAAAATAGAAGTAAATGTATGGGTTTTCCTAGCCAATGGTGGTTACCAGAGGTGTCCCGAAGCGTTATCAAGTAGCAGTAAAGTCCTTTTTGGTACACCAATATTTCTCATTCGTTTTTAGTTTAGCAACGAATTCTGCTTAAAATCAAATCAAAGTCCTTTTGTCATGTAGTAAGGCGTCTTCCATAAATCACGTGACCCAATTCGGTCCATTTTTCCATGATGATGCTCTTCCGTATTATTTTAAAGCAGCTAGGCAATATACACACTGCGTTTGGTAAGAACCTGGTGCTTCGCATACCTGAACTATCACGAATCGACCTGAACTAGGTAATTATCCTTATTGGTACCTAATTTCTCTATTTCGAGATGAACGAATAACAACGTTAGTTTAATTTCGCGTTTTAGAAAGAATTTCTGGTTTGTCACCCCTTAGGACCAAAAATGACTCCAAGTATTTTAAAAAGTCGGTAACATTCGCTACGAAATGAACAAAGCGGTGTAGGAAAAGTGAAAACGTGGATGATTTGCTTGGCGTAGAAAAAAGGAAGAGGACGTGAACGAAAGACGATTAAGCGATAGTCGAAATATTAAAAAAAAATCTGAGTGAAAAGCACGAAAAATGTTATACAAAAAGAATTTTAACGTGTCACTGTATACAATTCGTCACCAGCTTAACGAACTGAACATCGCAAATCGAGCCATAATATCGAAATCAATGTTAACACCGAAACAGATCGAAAGCAGACTGCAGTGGAGCCAAGCGAATACGGATCGTGCCTGGACATAACTAATTTTTACAGACGAGTCCTCTTTTTAGCTAACGAGTACAGTGAAACGTGCGTGGCGATAAAAAGACGAATCCTGGATCGAATGAACTGTCAAACATCCTGAAAAGGTCCATATTTAAAGTAGCTTTTTTGTGCAAGGATTTGGCAAACTTTTCGTTTTTATTGGAATCCTGACGGCTCCAAAAATGGTGAAACTATTTAAAAAAGGCTTGTCGCCGTCAGCCAAAATGTTATATGGCAACGATAATAAGAGTGGATCCTTGTCGAGGATAATGATCCCAAACATCAAAGTTGGCGCTTCGCAGCTTTAAAGAGAAGAATGGAATCAAGGTATTAGATTGGCCATCACAATCCCCTGATGCCAATCCAATAAGAAACGTCTGCGCGTATATGAAGAGGAAAAATATACGTAGAATCAAAAATCTAAGAAAAGTTCTAAAAAGATATGGAAAAATAAATGTGCAGAGTACGCCAAAAATTTGGCTCCCAGCTGCACTCGCAAATGTGAGATGATTATAAAAATAACGGGGACTGGATGCCTTATTAATGTTTTTCGAAATAGATATAATAAAGTGCTTTCCAACAATGAATAAAGTTTTTGGGTTCTATTTTTTTCTTTTTTCCATTACGATCGAATAATAGTTTAAGCTTATTAGGGTTAGGCAAAATTTAATGCGTGGCATCAAATATTGTATTAAAGCAAATGGTTCTCATTTTCAACACCTAATGCAAAATAAAGTGAATAAATAATTTAAAAAACAAATACAACATAACTAATTAAGGAAATGATTTACTTGGGTGTCCTTTCGGTGTGAAGGCAGAGCATTCGCATCAGGTACTGCCAATTTAATCATCACAGGACATTACGACCGCTATTTGATCTGTAGATGGAATGACCGCACAATTGCTCCATTTAGCACAATGCTACCAGATCAGATTCTGGAAAAGCACCCTCCATTCGTGTGCAAACTGTATAAGCGGAGTTTCGAACCAAGCACAAGTGGTGGACTTTTTGTCTAAATATTCACGGAGGTCCATTACCAAATAAATTTGATAATAGCAAAATTGGTCACGTATGCCTTTATACGCAACGAAAATTAGCAGTTCTTATAGCTTACAGATGTAATAAAATTTTAAGCTGAGGCAATGTGGATCTCATGTCTATATACAGTGCCGTGCAAAACTTAAGCAACTCACTACATGTCGGAATGAAAGGGAAAATTGCAATCAAGATATAAATAATTTTTTTCCTTTTTTGTTTTTAATTTACACGTTAGTATGTTGCTTAAAGCTTTTCAATAAAAAAAGTACACCAGTATTTTAACTGTTCTTTAAAAAAAACCAAAACAAAATACACCAACAAAAAGGCTGTGCAAAATCTAAGCAACTTTTATTAATATTTCGTGTAATAGCCGTTATTTTTTATAAGAGCGGCACATCTGCGATGCATTGATTCAACTAAATTCTTTAAAATTGATATGTCAATTTTTTCCCATTCGGCTTTTAGGTTTGTAAACAATTGGTGGATTCAGTTGTTGTCCCTTCTCATGCCTCACAGGGGATAAGCTATCAGAATTGAAGAGGTTGAACTTGGATTCGTCGCTAATTAAAACGGTCTTCCATTTAGCAACTGACAAGTCAAGCTAGTTTTTAGCAAATTCAAGCCTAAATGATATATAAAACGATATAAATAGTAAAATAATAATGTTTAAAAATGTTGTTCGAGCAGTTTACCTTTTCCTTGCATGTCTTTTTGTGAGCAATGGTTTTTTAAAGCTGTATAGCTTTTTAGATTGAATTCAATTGGCCGTCTGCGAACAGTGCTTGAGTTGACATTTAAGCCTAGTTCTTTCACAACTTGTTTTGACGAGATAAACGGTTTTATTTTTATCAATTTTTTAATTTGTAAGCCATCTCTAATGGTAGTTTCACGCGGCCTTCCACCAAAATTTACACTTTTCACACTACCCGGGTTTCTATATTTCGTAATCCATTTTAAAATTGAAGATTTGTTTATATTTAACGATTTAGCAATCTCTATTTGCGTTTTTACGGAATAATATAGCGAAATTACGTTTGAATTTAATCTATTATCGTATTGATTACGCTGCATTTTCAATTTTATTTTTTTAGACAAAATTAAACCCAAAGGGAAGATGATGATTACTGATCTAATTGACACGAGCATCAGAAAAAAACAAAAACATCCGGAAATCCCCGTTATCTTTTGTTCTGACTGGGAATCGTAGCTGCATTTTGAAAGTTGCTTAGATTTTGCACAGCCTTTTTGTTGGTGTATTTTGTTTTGGTTTTTTTAAAAGAACAGTTGAAATACTGATGTACTTTTTTTATTGCAGAGCTTTAAGCAACATGCTCACGTGTAAATTAAAAACAAAAAAGGAAAAAAGTTCTTTATATTTTGATTGCAATTTTGCCTTTCATTCCGACATGTAGTGAGTTGCTTAAGTTTTGCACAGCACTGTATGTATGTACATTCGCGACTGTGTAGTTGAAAATCGGACATTTTATATGAAGGGACCTGATATGTTTCTTCGAATTCCAAATATATTTAATATATAATATATAATTTAAATTGCTACTTACTAGAAACTAACTAACTAACTAACTAACTAACTCTCTTACAGGTAAGTGCTGTCGATTTTTCCGAAAACAACAAACACAACAAAAATATGAAGGAAAAATATAATAAAACAAAAAAAAAAACTATAAGAAAACTGTGATATGAGAAATGTCAACGGTGACGCATTCTATGCTAAGATTTTTTTCGTGACCAACAAAATTTAAGCTGGAAAACAATTTTTTCCAAGAGGTGCGAAAAAGTGTATTGAAATTTTTTATTATTATTTATTTGGGGAAATGAATTTTTCATATGATTTTTGTTTTCCTAGTGTTTTGCGGTTCACATTTGAACCATTTGTTACAATGCCAACAGAATCGTTCGTAGAATATTCATATATTGCCGTAGTAGCTTCACATACTGTCTCAGATTTTGGCTTCAAATATATGTTGCCTCCAGAAACCTCGATCTAAGCGTTAGTTGTCTTCTTTAATTCAGTTCCTCCAGTGCTCTTGAGGTTTAACAAATAATGTTTCTTCCATACTCCTTTTTGTATTTTAAAATCGTTCGCACCTTGCAACTTACAATGTTAAATTCTTGGAGAGTGCTCCGCTTTGAACAGTTTTAATGTACGAAAGCTGTCTCATTAGGAGTTTGTAATTTGAACACCCGAATGAAAGAAATTATAGAGCAATTACTGTTGCAGTCACATCGCCGAGCATATTATTATCTAAACCTAAAACTAAGTACATATTTAATGATTCGTACGCACGTTGTATATAGTTGTAAAATTAATTTAACGATTACTCCATCACGAACTTTTTAACGTCAAGTGCATTTTTTTCCTACACATTTTAATGCTTTCTTCACAAAGAACTAGTATCGGATTCTTTCCCTTCAGCCTTTCTCTTTTCACAACTCCCAAAGTTATTACGGCGATTACTACTTTATATCTTCGGTGTCAACATAAATCATTCCCTTATGCGTGGTGGACTGCCTTGTGGCTTCAATGCCTTTTTGAGAAAATAATTCAAATGGAATCCCACCATCATCAACCATCAACCTCATCTTTATTAAATCTGCTGCTATGACCGACCAGCAGCATTCACCTCTGAGTTCGTCTTTTATTATTAGAAAGGCAACGTCAAGTATTTATATCTTCATTGGATGTAAATATTTTGAATTGCGTGTGGGCTGACTAGTGTTGGTAAGGATTATTGTTATTGTCAGCAGGGCTGTGAGGATTGAAGTTGAAAGGGCTGTTCTGGCTGACTTGCAGCAGTAATGGCAATTGCCCTATGGGCGTTGTGTGTTGGAGAACGACAAAGGTAAAATAAATGAGACGTGGGTGTGCCATCTTCTATTTAATTTATTGAGTATTTAAGCCTAAACGCCCATCACATGATCTATGCAGTAAGAAAAGTAAATCCTAATATAAATATCCATTTGCTGCAGTTATAGGGTAGAAAAATAATGCTCTTATGCTAGTTAGTTCGATCAAAGAGCCATCTCTTCAACTTCACGCCGTTAAAAACCGCTTATTGAATTATTTTCTTTAATGATCCATGACTATCGCGTGTTTTCATTGAACCATTATTATAGATAAATTTAAACCATTTGAAATAAATCTCAATACTCCGAAATTGACCAGCAAAATAATGCGATGATGCGTCGCTTCTCGATGAGATAATAAGATGCTTGTGCTACCCACAAAGTGCCAATGATTCATAACTCTTTTTCCGTTTACTTCGGCTTTGCATGATCGTCATGTAATGCATATATGGAAACTAACCGTTTGAATCACCCCACGGTTACGATTATAGTAAATGCTTTTACATTTTATTGGTTCTCGATCAGTTGCTTGAGTGCGTTGCTATTAGCCGATTAACTGTATACAAATTGTTCTTTTAGAATGTTTATAGGGATCAAAAGTTAGTTACGCGGAAGAGGTTGTTGGGTAGAGTGTAAATAAAAGCTTGTCCAGGATTCGATCAATTGGAAATTCTGGGAATTAATGTCGGCTTAATAGCATGTCTGATAGTGGTAGAAAATAATTTTGGTTTGCAAATTATTTGAAATTTAAATTGGTATAATTTTCGAATCGGCGGTGACGTAGAATTGTGTCCATTTAAAAAACATATTATGTAATCGACTGAAGGAATATTTAAGTAGTTGTATCACTACCAAAAAACAAATTATTTTTAAACCATTTTTTTTTTGCATAGAAACAGATTAACAGTTCAGCGTTGAAAAATTAAAAAGACGCCAGGAAAAAGCTGAGGAGCTATTTTTGTAATTTTAAGGGATGTTTAAAGTCTTAGAATAGCAAAAAAGCGAAAAATCCACATACATATATTTTGAAGGATTTATGCAGTAAACACGTTTGAAAGCTATAGACGCGTTTTCCTCGAAACCATGTTTTCAAAGTGGATAGTAAAGACAGTAAATAGTAAAAGGAATAACGCCGCGAAAAACAAATCAATGAATTAGTTGATGAACACTTACCCTTGGCAGAAAAATCTGTCTCGTGTAGATAGAATGCAAAAAAATAATAACATTCTCCTTGCAAATAGTTGGGAATTGCCGAGTTGACTTAGGGTTTCAGCCCTTGAACCATTGGAAGTCATTAGTGGCTTGAGTGTGTTTTTGAAAGTGATTACAGCTTTTAAGAATTAACGACATAAAATTTTTGACTTGGAGATCAACATCATTTTCAATGAAGAATAAACAATTGTAACTAAGCAATAAAATAACTTGAATGTAACCAAACTCCAGGTGAATGAAATTACGAGCACATCTAGTAGATTATATATGTATGTAATGATACAACATAATTTTATCATCTGAATTGTTACCTCGATAACGAAAACTTATATAAAATTCTCGATCATAATAATAATTTCCAACGCTAACGACTACGAACATATATCGAAGTATAGAGGAGTGTTCGGATTCACGTGACTTAGTTGCAATTAAATCTAAAAGCAATGATTATTTAGGACAATTCAAGATTTTCCTCCGGCCTCTTACTACTAATACTATTTTATCTGTGATGTCTAGATTCTTCAAGGAAAAACTAATAAATTTTGACGGAACCACTACCAAACTTAATTGTTGCCATATTCACCATATTTGCATCCAGTAAAACGGTTACGTCATCCTTTTTAAAGTGGACAGTAACCTGTCATGGGTTCTTCAACCCCATGGTATTCAACTTACCCTTCAGGTCGGGACACAATGTTTGCATTAAAATGTTGCTATGTTTCAGCCATCCGACTGGCAAACGACATATATTTTATCTACGGGACGTGAGGGCGACCACCTAGAGCTTAGCAAGTGAGTGAATGACAAGATACTCCGTATACTCCACATCCGTTATCTTGGAGTACAAGAGGGCGATAATTTTCTTCTAAGAATTCATCCAGTAAAGCCGAAACTCTGACTTTATTTCCCTTGCGTCGGTGAGATTATGTTTATTTTGACTGAAACCAGCATGCAAGTTTAATTGAGAATCGGTCTTCTGCTGCGTACTGAATTATTTCACTTCAAATCTGCCGCTGTTGTCATTGCGCTATCAATTTCTTGAATCCCAAAATTGTACAATTAAGTCGTCCAAATTTTCCTTCGCCTGTCACCTTGGTTGTGTTAAGAAATTTTTCGTCTGCTTGCCAATTTCGCTGTTGCACAAAGAGCCCACCCAAAAAGAAACCAAGGCCCAAATTAGTTTTATGGTAAAGATTTACCTCTTCATCCACCACTCACCTGCTCGTGGATTCCGCTGTTGAACAAAAAAAGACAAGCAGTTCACATCAACTTCTCGGTATAAATTTGTTTGTGACGTTCTTGTAACGTTTTTGAATGGGGATTGGTGAACTTTCTTGTGAAAGTCTTCAGTCCACGCGTTCTGTTCCGCTGATGGTGCCGATTTCCGATCGCTCTCAGCTGTTGGTTCGATTTGACACTTGGAGTCTTGACTTTCCTGAATAAACATTTCTCCAAAACCTCGGAACTGTTTATGTTGCAATAGGTGCTCTGCGATATGCAAAGTTATCTTATGCAGCGTTGTTTTGCGCTCCGGTATTCGTGCCGGCATCCTGTGTCGATGCTCCGCGAAAGATACTTCGGGCTTAGCCTCAGACATGGTATCATATCGTCAACTCCGGGTAAGTTTTCGGGTCTTATTCCTAATTGAGTCTGTGCGCGAAGGTAATTTCAAACCTGCTGGTGACCTGACCTTTGTTATTCTTTTGGCCTTTTTGGGCGCCCGCAACTTGTTATGATTGCGGTGGTAAGCCTTACTTCTGTAGATATACAGCCCCATTCCTTTTTTGATTATGAAAGTTTCTGTGTCAGAACTATAAATTCAGGGTTGTGTTTTTATCTCATACTTAAAAATTGCGATTGTCAATTAAAAGAATTTATTCATATACATGAAACCCACCACTGAAAAAAAATTATCAAAACAATTACCCACAGTTCTTGTTTATCATGAAACTGAATATGCATTTTCTATAATAGTGAATTATTTCGGTAACTAATCTAAAAATTAAATAGAAGTGTTGAACAAATTTTTGTCCACAAAAATCAATGTCATTGCTGACGTCTATAAACCTCTTTAAACCAGTAAACTAAAATAATTTCGCCCTTTTGACCATGAAGACATACTTTGGAATCATTCTTGTAGGTAGTGCTATATTGTGTACTATTTAACTACATTTGCTTAATCCCTGCTTTACGTAATTAATGTGCGTGAATGTTATCGCTGTTTTCACTTTTACGACCTACAATGATAGTAGTGAAATTGTACATTCAATTTAAAATCAGTCATCTGGATTTTCACGTAACGTAGGTACATCACCTCATAAAAAAGTGGTGTTAATGTAATTGCGACTTTGACGTAAAAATACGTTGCTGAGAAGAATGTTTTTTTAAAATTGTTTTGCTTGATAAGTTACTAAGCGCAATATTCAATCCAATCCATGCTATCAAGATGAAATTTTTTTTAGAACATTTTACATGAAAAAGTAATTAGTTATGAAGCGTGACTGGCTTGAGATAATTATCTCTAGTCATTATAAAATCGTGATCTGAAATTTATTGCAGACTTCATAAAACGAAGGGTCATATCAATATTCAAAGCTTCATGAACTCAAAGACTGTAATTTATTTTAAGTAAAACTTTTCCAAACGCAAATATTTTATATTATAATAACATATATATATTTCAAGGGTGAGAGTTCCCTCTTCTTCAGTGTTATTTTACTGCATGAAGAAGAGGGAACTCTCACCCTTGAAATATATATATGTTATTATAATATAAAATATTTGCGTTTGGAAAAGTTTTACTTAAAATAAATTACTGAAATGGCGCAAAATCACCGAGAAAACGAAGAATTTCAAAGACTGTATCCAGGAACGCGTTAGTGAAAATGCAATTGTGTCCGTATCGAAATTCGAGCGTGTGTGACCTGCCTGGTATGAAAAGCATTAATTATTGCGGAATGCCAGCTTTGATGCGTCTATTATCAAAGATTTATTCGATTTGGTTTCGAACTCTGGACTAATTACAATATTCAAATACAGTGCCAAAACGATGCTCTAAAAAATGTGGGTCTTGAGGGTTAAACATGCATGCAATTCGTTTTAAGAAGGAATTAGATTGATTGGCGATGGGCACTGTGCTTATGTTAATTTTGAAATTAATGCTTGTGCATTTTAACCTTTATCGATGATATATTAAAATACTGGTTTCACCTGGTTTTAATTGATTCGTTGCGTTGAATTTGAGCGTTTTTTTGACACGTAACGAAATAATTTCGATCAATTATGTAGAACACACGAATTTATTGTTGTTATCACAGTGTTTGCTTAAAGAAAGTACTTCATGGCCGACTATTTGGTTGTATTGGAAACAAATGGAAAAACGATAATTTGTTTTCTTCTGAACAATGGCTTTTGGTTAAAAATATCACATACATGCGAAAGTATCATAGCATCCCATCAACATAAATATCAGGCATAACATGTCATAAATCATACGCGAATCGTCCATTTGATGCGTTTAACCATTTCAAAATTCAAATTATTTTTGGTGTTATAGCAATTTGAAGTGAGGGCTGTCGCATGTCAGATAGCGCCCGTCCGACAAAAATTACTGGTCCACGTATCAGAAATCGAAATCGTATTTAACTATAAGTTCTTAGAAGCACACAAATTTTACTTCTGAAGTTGTCTAAGAACTTATTAAATCGATATAAGACGGATTAACCAATGCCTTGTTGTCAAAACTCTGTTCAGAAAGATATATTCAGAATAACAACTGAAGTTGACACTCGGATTAAACGTATTTTTTAAAAAAATCGTTTTAAGACGGTGTCTTGTTAGATAGATATTTTTCTTATAAACTGTTATATAGTACATGAAATCTCGAGATTATCGCAACGAAATTTGTTCAAATTGATACCACGAATTTTTACTAATATTATCTAAAACCTAGCAAATGATTTTGTTGATTGGCTGTTTTTTTTTTACATATTTTTAAAATTCGAAATTTTGGTAAATCTGGTTTTCCTTAAAACGGCTTTCATTTTGGCAAAAAATTCAAAACCTTGTTCCGTGCCTAGGTTTTAGAAATTACTTCACTTACTAAGAAATCGATGTTTCTCCCCCTTTTACAACTAAACTGACTAAAATGCTATGTTTACTACCAAAAGATTTGCATTATATATTTAAAAAAAAATATTTTTATTTAGATATGTTTTTATTTTTATTTAGATATGTATTTTTTATTTTGTTTTATTTTTATTTAGACATTTTTTTTTTAAAATTGGGTATGTTTTATTTTTATTTAGATTTTTTTTTATATATTTGAAAGTCTTCATTCTTTCATGCGCGATTATAACAATATAACGCTGAACACTTATTAGGTGCTGAAGATAAAAGATTATATTGAAGGTAAATTTAAGCCTCTTAACAAAGTGCTACTTATTTTTAATGTGTAACATCTTACCTTCCAGTATGTGACATTAAGTGCGACTATTATCGTGAATGCGATGGGAATATGCAACAGGAAATGGGAAGAAATGCGCAATATTTAATTGTAATCTCGATATATGTATTTGAACTTTTCTCAAAATCGTCATCAGTTTTTTTAAACCTTTTCTAACGAAGTGATCCAAATGCAAGTATGTATTCCAAAATAAAAACACTGTGTCTAGGCATTGTTTTTATAAAAAGCATTTTAATGCAAAGATTGCCAGCTTAATCTTTTTTTACATGCAAGATTGTCATAACAAGATTAGACCGCTTACATCGCCGTTGCGGAATCGTTTTAAATAGAACAAGCCGCGAGGTGCGATCCTTGAGGTCCACACGGTCAACTTCCCAGTAATATCTACATAAACATTGAAAATATTACACAACACTATGCACAACACTGATTCATTCATTAATTATTAACAAGATTGTTAATGTTTTTACAGAGAGATAAAAGAAAAGAAAAAGAAATGAATTTTTAGACACGCACGTGTTCACTGCTGTTTTATATTATATAAGCAATAAGATTCATCTACCAAGATACACAAGGAGGAACATTCCAAGCGAGCACACGTGCGCATAGCTTGTAAACAAGAGGAGAAAGGAGAAGCGTGCACGTATAAACACAATACGTATATATAGTGCACTATATACGTGTATAAACGTATATATAACGCGCCGCATGGTGATCGATACGTTCTTCTCTTTTCTTCTTTGGGTTCGCTTTTTCGTTCTGTACGTTTTTTCTGGTCTCATTTCTCTCGCTCATTTAAACGTATATATAGCGCACCGCGTTCGTCTTACTTCCGTTCGCTTTTTCGTTCGGTACGCTTTTTCTGGGCTCTAACCCATGTCGATCATATGTTTGGTTTGTGAGATATAGTGCAGAACAGAAATGACCTTGAAGGGTTTAAAAACCATCCGACCGAAGCTTCCCAAAAACTAATCAGGTCTCAAAGACGCTTCGATTGACAGCGAAATCGATACGACTTTGTTTACGCGAGTTATGCTCGTAGATAGAACTGTACACGAACGTACGTCCAGACTCGCATACACACACACCTTTCTTTACAAAAACACTTTAAATGTACTCTAAAGACCTCAAAACGTAAAGACATGTTGAAAATTTCAATTTCGATTTTCGAGGCGATTGCCAGAACTTTTCATATATTAGGAAGTTAATAACCCCCAACCTTCTTACCTAAACTAAAATACTTGATTGTGGGATGTTTTTTATTCCTCCTGTAAAATATATGAAACTGGATTCAATTGATTTTGATACTAAACGCCTCAAATTCTCCTTTGCTCTTTTGCATTGGGACAGTTTACTGCTCATCATCCAAAAGTCCAAATCAAATACTTTGCTAAATGTGTTTTCAAGCGAACCTTTCGAACAAGGTCGACAAACGCACAGGGTAATATCGACAATGCTGACGAACTATCGCTTTCAAGAACAAAACAAGCTACAAAACGTAGCGTGTGAGTCGTCAGGATGCGAGCTAATCTCGTTCGAACGCAACGTTTGCGTTATACGTGATGAACCCCAAATTGCTCTAGTTAAAAACGTCGCCAGATTTCAAATTATTTCTACATTCCAATCGGATTTATTACTTCTTATTCATTACAAGGCCTTTTTACAATAAGTGCATTGCTTGTACAAATTCGTTCGTTCGATGTAACCGACAATATTCAGGTGTGTTGCGCCAACAAGCATTAAAAAAGATATTCATTCCACGCGGTTTTTTGGGTCATCAGACAAGCTCATTACAAGCAACCCACTGAAACAGTATGAAGCAATTCATATCATTAGCCTGAAATTAGATAAATGAAGTGATGATGCGTGCCTAACCTTTCGTTAATTCCACAGACCTTGGCTTCTGAACATTAATCTCTTGCCAGGTAATTCTGTTTTGAGGCTGCAGGTGTAAAGGGAAAATTAACTCAAGCTTATTGTTTGAGATATCCAATCGTTTTTTTCACGTAAACATTAAGTTGGAATTTTGTGATTATTTCAAGTGCATAATTTGAGTGTGGAAAGTAATATCGATTGTTAAACGAGGAAATGTGTCATTGAATTCCTGTAGTCGGGTCGAAGAAATTTCGATGAGCGTCATCAAATGAAACATTTCCCTTTGAAGGTCCCATCTTCAATGCTCAATAGCTTATAAAACCTTTGGACTCAATTTGCCTAAGCTCACGGTCAAAGTTAAATAATAATTGCAAACGTACAACTGATGTCACGTCACGCAACTAACGCATAAAAACACCTGACGCACAATCGACGTGCAAATGTACACATAAGATTTGTGTGAACGACCTACCTTCAATCTTTTCTGCGAATTGTTTTGAATAAGAGTTCTCTATCAACATGTTGCTCGAACATTTCCTGATTATTTCTTCTAAGCACACATTGTGTGCCGAAAAACACGTATCACACATCATGCATCATCTGAGTGGGAAAATGTTGTTGAAAAGCAAACGAAATTCATCTTACGTCGATTTTGCAGCCAAAGCCAAAGTTACCTTGTGAGATTAGCATCCAGTCGAACCAGGTTCCAATGTACTCAGTCATAAGGTGTTAACATGATTCCGGATGCATTCTCTCGTCTAGTTCGGTTTGATGTGAAGAATTCTACATGTACATATATTAAAATAATCGAGTGGTACTTGAAGATCTTAGAGGCTGGTATGCTGTATTGTTCCAAAAATGGGCATAGTAAACATGCCTGGTTCGATATGATTTAGATTGAGCAGAATGCTAGTATGATTCAAAAAGTTTTGAATGAATTCATTTATATTTGAAATAAGATGTTGCAGTATTTCAAATATCTCGTTAAAAATTCAGATTCCTTTTGCTACACATATGGATGAAATTTACTTCATAGTGTCAAATTGATTAACACTTGCTTGCACTTCCTTTATCGTTCAATTTAGTTAGCCACCAACCAACTCTCTTCAGATTAATCTTTATCTTTCAAGTGGTTTCCGGATGAATTCTTAACTGGACAATAACTAATCGTAATTTCTATTTATTTTATATCCTCTATATCACAATGCTACAGCATGCTATGAATGTATCGAATCTCAGGAAAATTTGAGCGTACTTGATTAAAATATTTCAAACTGAATAAAATTTAAGGGGGTATCAAAGTTAAGGAAACATACTACAGTCAACTCTTCTTGAATAGGGAGTGTGGAATTTAAATTGTTGGAAAAACGGAAATCTATAATATTTATGAAATCAACATGTATTACAAAAAATAACATTTTTTTTGAATAATAATTGTTTATTTTATGTTATGGCCACGGTGGCGCCTCGAAGGATTTTTGGTGAAATGAAATGATTTTCCTGAAATTAAAAAAAAAACACTAAATTTTGTAAGAATTTACCAATTATCTTGTCAGAATATGTCATAATGTTTTTGTGATCAGTCTTAAGGTCCAAATGAAATTTGAAATAAATCTTTCCATTTTGGCAGGTAACGAGTAATTTAAAAGAATTTTTATATGAAAGTCTGTGTATATTGGGTGTTTTTTAGGGGGATAAAATTTTTCAACTGAATGAAACACAAATTGATTACTAAAATAACCAATATTTTGCCTTTATTAGCTCGCTGATTTCATGGCATTTAATGTTTAAAAATAATTTCTAGCATATTACCAATTTGATTTCGTCTTAGGAAGGCCATCCTGTCGGTCCAATTTGCATCATTTTTTCAATCATAGCCGGTCTTTTTTCAATATAGCATCGAATGTTGACTGTTGCTTCCAAGTCTTCAATAGGTTCTGGTTTATCAGTATAGAAAAGTGACTTGGCTACAAAAAAGAAGTCTAATGGAGTCAAATCGCATGATCTATGCGGCCATTTTACAAGTCCAATTCTTGAGATGATTGATTTACCAAATAAAGTAATGGTCCACGCGGTGTATGTCATGTTGTGCCATCCTGTTAGATGGCCTGTTCCTCAGACATTTGTTGGTAGCGATCACCATTAACGTTGGCTCCGTCCTCAAATTTGAAAAAAAAAACGGACCAATTATGCCGCCAGCATGCAAATCGCACCAAACACAGGCTTTTTCGGGATGGAAAAGTCCCTTGAGGATTGTCCTCACACGAAAAGTGGCAATTTTGTTTATTTATGAACCCATTAATTTAGAAATGAGCTTCATCGCTGGATATGGTTTCACGGTAAAATACGGTTCAATTTCTAACTCATTGTCAGCCCATTCACGTACGACGCAAACGATGGTCCAAAGGCTTCAATTGCTGCACAAGTTGTATCTTAAATGGCTTTAGTCCAAGGTCTTTTCGCAAAATTTTCTATATAGTAAACGAACAGTTGCCAAGTTGTTGTGAATGGATAAACTGGGATCCTCAGTCATACTATCCCCTGTAGCAGGAATAGCTGTCTCGGTACGCACTGTACTAGCTCGTGTTAGATCAATATTATCCAATAGAGTAGACGTGGACATTAATCTTTCAATCGTATTGCGTACGAGCTGCACAGATGGACAATTATGAGCACCATAAATTGGACGAAGTGCTTTATAAGTTTTGATACAGAACGCGAATTTCAGAAATAAATTTCCACTATTTCGAGACCATGTTTCGAGTGTAAGACTTTGCATGTCAATTTGCCGAAGTTATTTAAAGATTAGGTCAGAATGACAGCAAAATTTATATATATATTTATTTATACCCGAAAAACATCCTATATTATACGACATCGAATTTTTAATGCATATTTGTTGTTTTAAGATCAACTGCGAAAATTGTTTGTCTCACTATTCTGAAATAGCGAAATAATCTTTCAATCTCAATAACACCAAAATTTACGCTTACGTTTGTGGCGGCTACGGCTTAGACGCCTTTCAACTTGTGTCCCTGTTCTTGCATTGCATTGTTTGGATTTCGGTGACACAAAAAGGTCCCAATGTAAAATGTATTATGGGATACAGATGCGACTGCATGCAATATTGGACAAGTGTCTATGCATCATGCAAAGCAATGCGAAACAGATGTGGCCGCTTAGATGCCAGGGACCACACAAGGAAAAGGACAGTCAACCAAGAACACACTCCGGGAACGCGTCGCGACCGTCACAGAGCTCCGCTCCGCACATACATTTAAAACTAGTAAATTAGAATAATATAAAATAGTTAATAAACACTTGTTATTGTTGAAAACTGACTTTCTTTACTTACTCGACACCTGACTCCCCACAAAGTGGTGACCCCGACGTGATTGTGTTAAAAAGCAAACGTGGTGAGCAGTGACAATAAATTGAGTAACAGTGCACGTGGTGAACTAAAAAAGTGAAGAACAATGGTGAATGACCAATTTAATCGAGTGGTCAGCGGAAACCCAGACGCCGCGGCGGCAACCGTGCAGCACGCGTCTACGACTTCCTGCATTCACGCCAGAAAAACCGGAGCTTTGGTTCGCTCTCGTCGACCGCACGTTTAAAGCCGCAGGCGTAACTTCAGAAGAAGAAAGGATGAATCTCGCCATTTCCACACTGGACCAACAGTATTTAGTGGAAGTCGAAGACGTCATCCTCGATGAAACCCTCGAGACGCCTTACACTGCGCTAAAGCACGCCATGATCAAACGCTTTAGTACCTCGCGGGAACAGGACCTGAAGCGTTTACTCGAGGGTGAAGAGCTGGGCGACCGTAAACCCACGGCATACTTGCGACACTTACGCAAGCTTGGCGGTACAGCGGCGGGCGAAGAACTCTTGCGTTCCATATGGACAAGCCGGATGCCGCGATCAATGCAAGGCATACCGGCCACACAGAGGGAGATCGCGCTCGACAAAGTCGCGGAATTGGCCGACTCTGTAATGGAGATGACTTCCGAACGACGGATCGCCTCCGTACAAACACCAACAGAGCCTGTAACAGCAAGTGCAAGTATTACGGCGCAACTCGCAGAAATTACGCGAGAGCTCGCAAACGTACATATGCGCCTTGACGAGCATGATCGGCGAAAAGGGCGTAGCATGAGTCGCGGGCGTGATCCTAGAGACTCGTCGAGAAAGCGAGAACGATCAAAGTCACGAAACTGCTCTTATTGTTGGTTCCACAACACTTTCGGAACAAAGGCGCGGAAATGTACTGAGCCGTGTTCGTATTCGGGAAACGAGAAGAGCCCTCGCTAACGGCGGCTAGCGAGCCTTGCCTTACCACACGCCGCCTCTTCATTACCGACCCCGATCTCGGAGCCACGTTTTTGATCGATACCGGAGCCGACCTCAGTGTGTTTCCCCGATCTAAAACCCGCGAAAAGCTCACAAAGACCGGATATCAATTACGTGCAGCCAATAATAGCGTGATTGACACCTACGGATTCACAGCGCTTACGCTGAATCTCGGTTTGAGACGGGACTTTTCGTGGCGGTTCGTCGTTGCCGATGTCGCAAATCCCATCATCGGCGTCGATTTTCTGGCGCATTATGGCTTACTGGTCGACTCACAGGAAGCGAAACTGATCGACAAGCTCACGAACGTGACTTCTCATGGTCGCGTGCGTGCAACGCAAACTTACAGTGTCAAGGTAATAACGGGCGACACGCAGTTTCACCGCTTACTCGCCGAATACCCGGACATCGTGCGCCCCGACGGAAGAGCCCCGCAAATACGCCACAATACGCGACATTACATCGAGACGACACCAGGACCATCACGTCGGAGTCACCACTTTGTGGGGAGTCAGGTGTCGAGTAAGTAAAGAAAGTCAGTTTTCAACAATAACAAGTGTTTATTAACTATTTTATATTATTCTAATTTACTAGTTTTAAATGTATGTGCGGAGCGGAGCTCTGTGACGGTCGCGACGTGTTCCCGGAGTGTGTTCTTGGTTGACTGTCCTTTTCCTTGTGTGGTCCCTGGCATCTAAGCGGCCACATCTGTTTCGCATTGCTTTGCATGATGCATAGACACTTGTCCAATATTGCATGCAGTCGCATCTGTATCCCATAATACATTTTACATTGGGACCTTTTTGTGTCACCGAAATCCAAACAATGCAATGCAAGAACAGGGACACAAGTTGAAAGGCGTCTAAGCCGTAGCCGCTACACGTTTTTCAAACGCCGTTATGAAAATAGCCACTTACGTACAAAACCTCTCCCTCCTTTGAGTGCCCCGCGTAAATATTCAATCCGATTCCCCACCTGTATGTAGATAATCCTAAGAAGTTATCTGTATGAACTTCAACGGTAATATCTCTCGGCGTGTTTAAGTCTATTTTAATGCGAGTTTTGAAATACAAGAAAGTGACATGTATCCAAAAACATCTTTCAAGCATTAATCGATCTATTTATTGCCAAATAAATATATCACTGACAATTCTATGGAAGACTGTCGTTAATACATCGCTTCATGAATGGACAAATAGCGCCTATCACCTCGTGAATTTTCCTCGCGACCAACTCCACTTGTTGCAGCGAGCATTGTACTGCTAGCATAAATATAGATATTGCCGTTTTGGTGGCTTGTATCACTTAGGAAATTTACAAGTAGTGATTAGTTATTATATCTGTTAGTGTATGACCTTTTTCTTGTTGTGGAAAACATAATTTTGTATAGTTAATTAGGTCGTACGTGTTTGACCACCTACGGGTGTTAGCATTAAGAATTTGTATAAATAGCGAGTAAAAGTTAAAGAAAATACATATTTTTTAAAACATTTGAACGAGCTTCATTAGTTAAACTCGGCACTCTAAAAGACTCTCTGGATTGGGCCTATCTATCGGTACTTCAGGTAATGCCTATTATCGGCATATTTAGTCCTTGGCCAGTGGCATCATATTTGTGCCGACAGTTTTTCTTCTAAATCCCTTGTAATTTTTAACTTCCCAGTATATGGGAAGTTCTTGTAATCGCCTCGAAAATCGAAATTGAAATTTTCAACATTTCTTTACGTTTTGAGGTCTATAGAGTATATATAAAGTGTTTTTAGAAAGGGGGATGTATGTGTGTGTGTGTATGTACGTACGTACGTACGTACGTATGTACGTTCGGGGACACTTTTTCTACGACGATAACTCACGTAAACAAAGTCGTATCAACTTCGTTGAGGTGTCAATCGAAGCGTCTTTGCAATTTTAAGAGCTGATTAGTTTTTGGAAAACTTCGGTCGGGGGGGTTTGCTGTTTTGTCCGTTTGAAGGTCATTTCTGTCATGCGCTATATCTCGCGAACCAAACATACGATTTTTTTAAATTAGGTGTCAATCGACGCGTATTGACGTTTGCGTGATTCTATCAAATTTTTTAAAAAAATCTTGGAGCGGTTTTCAAATTTTTTAAAAAAAAGTGCAAAAAATTATGGTTTTCTTCAAAACCAATAAATTTTTAACCTGATTGTCAAGTCTTAGTAATCAATGTTAATAAAATTTATGTAGTCCAAACAATGTTAGTAAAAACGTCATCAAAACTTTTTCTCATGATTACGTAAAAAATTAAATTAAAAATAAAAAATCATTAAAAGTCATCATGATTTTCAAGGTCATTTTTATCATTCACTATATCTCACGCACCAGATATAATATTTGCATCATAAAGGTGTCAGTTGACGTGTATTAACATCTGTGAGAAGTTTTTAGCATTATAAAAATTCGTTTTAGTCGTCTTTTTAATTTAATAGAAGAAAATGCGAAAAATTATGTTTTTTTTCATAAAAAATATTTTTTAACTTGATTTGCACAGCACAGTGATCCAGTTTATAAAATTTATACATTCTTATCAGTTTTTGGAGAGAAACCGGCAAAATTTTATTCCATGATTATGAAAAAAACTGAATTAAAAATAAAAAAATCATTCAAAGTTACCATTTAAAGAGGGTTTATACGAGTGCTATTACTTTTTATCTTTTATTCTAAAAAAATTGTTGTAAATTCAATCACAGTTTTAAGGTATTTGCATAATTTGAGCAGATTTTTAATAGTTTTTATAGTCTTTTAATTAAAAAAAATTGCTTAAATTTTGAAAACCAACAAAAATTTTCAACACCAAAAAGGCCCCCACCGATTGATCCGCGTTAATATTCAATCTGTCCTCATCGACCAAAAACCTTACGTAATCATTGGACCCTCCCGTAGACGATATGATTCATATTAACTCATTCCTGTTACTGCTATGAATACTTCTCATTATTATTATTTAAAGTAGTATTATTTTTAAAATTATTATTGTGTTTAATGTTTTTGATGTTTATGTAAATATTACTGGGAAGTTGACCGTGTGGACCTGAAGGGTCGCACCTCGCGGCTTGTTATTTATTCGTTTATCCCCTCATCATGGAACTTTATACATACCATGGAAAGGAAAATAGAATCAAACGACAAGAAATATTACATGGGTATCCTACCACATTACAAAAGGCCTTTATACGGATAAGACATACGTTGTTTTGATCATCGTTTATTAAATGTAGCTCTTAATCACGAAGAATATATAACTGTAAAAATGATTTATCATGCAGATATAAATTCTTAATGATCATCAATCGTTGTTTTTTTAATTACCAATTTAAGTAGACCCTTCGGCCATAGTAGTCTTCTTGTGCACGTCAAAGAATCGTTTATAACGAAATGCATCTACGCCTTGCAAACTGAGTGGAGGAAGCAACTCGATGCCATTTGAAGATTCTCATATTTTATTGCTGATGCCATCGTTGCCATCGAATCATTAGCGCATGCTTTTTAATTTGTAGAGCCTCGCAGCTGCAACAGTATTGCATTTATTGCAAAAATCTTATCTCTTATAGAATAGAATCTTGATTGCACGTTTATGACATTCTTGTCGCTAGCATGGCGAACCATTTGAAATGGTGGATCGTCTGAAAGTTGGTAGAATTTAAAGGTCCCCTTTGCTTCGGAATATATGAATTGAAAAAGTCTTTTACAATCGAGAGCGACTATCGTGGCATTGCTTTCAAAAATACAATTTACGCGAAGTGAGTGCTAGATTGATTGACTTTTTTGCTGCGCTGTTGGAATGTTAATGCGACCTTGAGAGAATAATATATAGATAAAATATTTTTTTGGGAGAAAAACGTCATAGCTCTGCTTAAATCTTAGATTGCGGGCTCAAACTTGATTAAAGCGAAATAGTGAAAGGTGCATTTCAGCAGGAAATAGTAGCTGTAATAGTTGGACTAGTTGCATTGGAGGCGGCGACAGAACTGTCGATAAACTGAATTACCAAAGATCGTTCGCCAGAAGACTCATTAAAATTCCTCCGCATATTACGGGCGGCAATTTGAATTTTAATTGAATTGGACTAATTTTGTGATACTGGTTTTCCATGAGTTATAGCTCTGGGTTCAAGTGGGCTGAATCTAATGGAATGCAACATAGCTCTGATTAGGTTTGAGGGCACAGATTAATTTCTTTCTTGAAAGTTGTAGGCAAACCGCCAGTGAACTACACTGAACTCCATCGGGAAAGAATATGCTATCTCACCGATTCAATACCATATGTTGGTATACTTACATATACATATGGTTTAATATAATCTGTTATGCTGTTCTTAGATATTTTGCTTTTCCGTCAATCAATTATCTGAAGAACAACAGGAAAACTTCCCGATCAGAATTTATCTTGTACGAATGAGCAGTCCATATGGGAAACAAAATTCACTTCTTAGCGTGTTTATTCTCTCGTTCACCTTCGCTGCAAGCTCTTCCGTAAACAATAATCTGTGCATGTTTTTTGTTTGCTCCGGGTGATCAGATTTTATTTAAATTTAAATGTATGACAAATTGTGTAAAAAACTAATACATGCGAGGACGAGACATGAACGAAGCGGTTGTAGGCGCCAGCGATGCTACAATGAACAAAGTTGCTAATTGTAGTCTCGTGATAGTGTTTTTGTTTGCGAATTCTATCCCCCCCCCCTTCCATGTTCTCGGAATGTTTCAATGTCAAATAGGACATCTACAAATTTTGGATGTTTTATTCTTTGATTTATATAGCGACAATGACTTTGTACATCAACTGAAACGTTTGCTGTCGGCAAATATCTATAATTTTAATGGATGTAGAAGTGGCCATGCATAAAATGTAATAGGGCTGAATGACGATGAATGTCGTGGTGTAGATAATTACGAGTAGATACATACATGTTTAGGATGTTGCGTAAGATTTTTAACATGATGGTGGACTATGAGTTTTAGAAATTGCGTAATAACGGACAAATCAGCTTGACAAAAGTGAGGAAAAATTCGCATTTAGCGTACAACATATAATTATTATGAAATTAAATCTGAATAATATCGAAATTCCATAACCAAAACCATAACACAATATTAACATTTAATATGTTTTTGTTATTTAAAAACAATAATTAGTAAATTTCATTTTACCATAGTCAATGTGAACATTTGAACTCGCTTCAAATCTGAAACATTGTAGTAGAACGACTCGTCAAAATAAATGTTGGCCCAAAAGTTTCTCCCCACCCATTTAAGTAAACGTATTATGTATTCATTACTTGTCGCCAAAATTTATCCCCTCTCAGTCTAGCAAAAATCTTAAACGGAGATTAAATATCAACTCTTCAGTTATTTTGAAGATCATATAGTGCTTAGCTACGACAGCATACACATCAATAATAGCTGTGCAAAGCGATATAGTGCATTTACAGGAAAAAAAATTAAAAAAACATTTGTCGCTATAGTGAGGAACGCATCCTCTATAAAGCTGATTTGAGTTACCGGGGTAATTAAGGGTTTTTCTGCAAATCTTTTTGTGAAATTTAATTGCTCCTGACCTCAAAGATCCTTTTTTATTGCCGTGTTTATCGTAAGTAGTAATTTTTCTTAGAACATTTTATACGCACTACCTTAAAAATCATTATTGTTTTTAAGGTTATCCTAGAGAACTTTTGTGCTTCTTCGTTATGGCTTCGAATAGGATACAAACACGGATTCAAATCCAAACTCTTGGCGAAATAGGAAAATCCGTTTCAGAAATATCAAGGACACTAGGCGTAGACAGGAGACCGTACGATTATGGCTAGAAAGGAGGAAAGGCGATACACAGGACAAAAGACGTGCCGGTAGACCGACAACTCTTTCACCTACAACAAAAATAAAAATAAGGAAGATGTTGGGAAACAAGACAGGCATTGGAACAAGGACAGCGATCAAAATGATAAACCAATCTGAAAATTACCAACAACGGCGAAAGATAACGTCTCGATCAACGGTACATTAAATCGACGAATTGGGGAAGACATGCTTACGTTGAGACGAGTAAAGCCGCTTGTTACTGCAAAGAATTTCACAGATAGAATTAACTTTTGTAGAAGGTTGCAAAGCGAAGGATTCTGTGAAGACAGTGCTCTTGGAAGGTCTAAGAGAGCTAACGTACTTTTTACGGATGAATCCCCGATTGCTTTGCACCCAACGCCGAATAGGCAAAATATGAGAGTTAGAACAAGTGATCCAAGCACTATTAAACCCATAAAAAAGCCGAAATTTGACCTTAAGATAATGGTTGCAGGAGGAATCAGCTCACGTGGAAAGTCGAGACTTCATGTTGTTGAGGAAAAAACAACCGTAGATGGATCCTATTACCGAAACAACATTTTACCAGCTTACGCAGCATGCCTGGATGACAGAAGACAGTTTCCAGATAAAAATTTGGTAATTCTTATGCAGGATGGGGCACGAGCGCATACAGCAAAGGCAACATTGGCACTGGCAAAATCGATGTTTTCAACTGTTTGGGAAGATTGGTCTGGAAACTCTCTTGACCCAATCGAACATGTTTGGGCTAGACTTCAAGAGAGTGTATTTAGACATCCGATGCCGAAGAATAGACGACAATTAATTGCAAGAGTACAGCAAAAATGGAGCAGCTACACCGAGGACGAATTAGAAAATTTATGTGATAGCTTTGGACGACGTATTTTAGAATGTATAGATAATAATGGTAGACATACGCATTATTAGTAATAAGAATAAGAATCTGTATTATGTTAGCATCACAAATAAATTTGAACTTCTAATTTATGTTTGTTGGTTTGCTTTTATAACAAAAAATTGGTGGGGAGAAACTTTTGGGCCACTCTGTATGTGCATTGAATCAATATTGCCTATATTTTTGTTAAGTCATCACGTTATCATTATATTTTCTATGAAGAGGAACTTCTCAACAAAAGTATTGAGAGGCATTTCATTAACCCTTGTTTGACACACTGGGGTAAAAAAGACCCCAGGCGTATACTTACAAGCAGAAGGCACGGCATCGTCCTCTCAGCACATCTGGACGAAATTTGGCACATAAGTAGAAGACGTCAAGGATATTGGATCCTTAAAATATTAGACCGTAACACCCCTTGTTTTTGGGAAAAACGCTTCTAAAGTTGTTAGCGTCGCTCATGAAATAGTAAGTTTTTCCATTTGACAGAAGCGGTGCAGTGTAGGAAGCAAGCGCCACTAGCTCGCGATCGCGAAGTCTTGTGTTCGATCCCGGTCCGTGTTGTTTTTGTTCGAATAATCGTCGTTGTGTGTTCGATCCCCGGTCTCGGTATTGTTTTTTTTTTCTTGAATAATTGTGGATGTAATTAGTTTAAGGTAAATCAGCAATGTTCAAATACAAATACATTTGTTTTTAGAAATCAGCAAATTATACGATCATTTATATATGTAAATTATACTAACTAGGAGAGGCTCCGACTTTGTAGTCTCAGATTTGGATGAAATTTGGCACACAAGTAGAAGACGTCAAGGATATTCGATTTTTAAAATACTAGACCGCAACACTCCCTCATTTTTGAGAAAAACGCCCCTAAAGTTTTTAGCGTCGCTTATCGATTAGTAAGTTTTTGCATCTGACAGAAGCGGTGCAGTGTAGGTAGTAGTGCTACTAGTTGGCGATCTAGATGTCGTGTGTTCTATCCCCGGCCGGGGTGTTGTTTTTCTTTTTGAATAATTGTCGTCGTCGCGTGTTCGATCACCGGTGAGTATTGTTTTTTTTTCGAATAATTGTGGATGTAATTGGTTTAAAGTAAATCAGCAATGTTCAACTACATATACATTTATTTGTAGAAATCAGCAAATTATTCGATCATTTATGTATGTAAACTATACTAGAAACTCGTTGTTGAACGGTTGGATAATGAAAAACGGTTGTAATCGAGCAATATCATCGCTAATGATAAGATCTTCCATTGTTCCTAGAATCAATCCCTGTGTCCTCTTCGTGTCTCATAGCCAACTTGGCGAAAAGCAATAAACAAACGTGGCTAGCTGGTAGATACCAGGGACGTTATTGTTTAATAGTTATCTAACGAACCAGGAAATCACACTCAAGAATAGCTCATGTATATATTCGAACATGCAACCTTTTCTTAAAATAAAGTAACTTCCTAGTACCTTTTAATTGTAATTTAATAACGATGGTTGTCATCATTCTTTATTTTTCTTATTGCTACCCTATTACCCAATTTGGCACTCAGGAGGCAAAGACCCAACAATGACAGGATTCTAGAAGCAAAGGAATATATGGCCATCCGGCGAATATTTTATTTGGAGCATAGCAATCCGAAATAAATAAAATAATTACTTTATGCCACAATTACTCTACACCACAGCATTCATAGCTAGCCACTTTGGGCGTCACCTTGGTTTATTGCTTTTTGCCAAGCTGGCTATGAGACACGAAGAGGACTAGTATTTTAAGGATCGAATATCCTTGACGTCTTCTACTTGTGTGCCAAATTTCATCCAAATCTGAGACTACAAAGTCGGAGCCTCTCCTAGTAAAATCTAAGCGGATTCATTAGTAAAAATTGTTGTAATCGAAGCAATATCATAGTTGACGGTAGGATCATCCCTCGTTCCTGGAATCAATCCTGCGTCCTCTTCGTGTCTTATAGCCAATTCGGCAAAAAGTCACATGTGACAATTGGTATACTTCGATTCCTTTGTTAGAGCATATGCTAAATAAACCTTATAAACTAAAAGTAACCGGTACATTGGAAAAAAAGAAAGAAAATTTCTTCTGATTTTTTAGTTTATCCAAGAGAGCGACTTACCGGGAATTTAACCATTCTTTCGCTCCGAAAAAAGTAAAAAAAAAAATTATTGTCGTTTCTTCATTCATGCATACGAAAGAAATAACTGAAGATAAGCCTAATATCGAAGGGCATTATAATATTGCTAAAGGGGGAACCGATAACTATGACAAAGTTTGTCATTCTTACTCGGTCAGCGGCAGAACAACAAGGTGGCCCATGAGATTGTTTTATAGCATTTTAGACCAGGCAATGATAAACTCGAGAATTTTGTTGGCAAGTTAATTAAAAATCAAAAGATTTGGCGTAAAAGTAACAGCAACTGAATGTATAGATAAGTTATTGTTATTGAGATATCAAATGTGGAAGTGTAGGTGTTTTAAAAATAGTTCCAGCACATAAACATCCATTGAAAACGGTTGAACTACAAAATAACCAAAGATTTGCGTTATGTAAAAGAAAGGAAGACAGAAAAAGCAGAAAAGGGTGTTCAATGTACTTGCGCTCGGTCTGCCAAAAGCACAGCTTCATAATTAGCCGCGATTGTTCTGAATGTTAGCTTAAGAAACCACTTCATATTTTTTCAAAATCTTGCGACAATAATTATCAATGACAATTATAATAATTTTTTTGTTCATGTAACATGCATCTCACTTTTTCAATAAAATTTCTTTGATAATTCTCCAAAATAAATACCTTTTTTGAGTGGGGAAAAAATCTCTAGAGTTTCTTATAGATGTATATCTTGACTATATGTAACTAAATTTTTAGCTCTTAATATTAAGAATTAAGGAAGTTACGACTTTTTTTTCGTGAAATGGCTTTTTTTAAAAAAAACATTTTTAGCTTGTTAAATTATTTATAAAACCTATTCGAATATAAAAAGTAACCTACCAGAAACTAGCAAAAAAATTTCAAGTGATAATATCCTATCCTTATTTTTTTATAACGAAATTTGCGTTGGAATACAGATTACCGCAGTGAGTCAAATTTGTTACACCAGTGTGTCAAACAAGGGTTAAAATTGATTGAGAGAATTGGATGGATATCACGAAATCTAAAAATATTTGGGCAAAATAAATTAGATCGTCATATTAATTTAATGATCACGTGACACATGTGAGTGATATTAAATACTGTGAGTGTGCTTTCTGATTCAATGTAAAAGGTAGCCAATGTATTAATTACTTTCGCGATAATATTCTATGGGTCTCTAATTAATTTGCAGAGTGCTCATACTACGAACGATGAAATATATAAAAATATCTATGCAAGTAAACGACAAAAGATAAGATACTATATCAAGATAAAGCGAGAAGAAACTACATGAATTTTATCTTTTTCAAAAATAATTTGCTTCCGTTGTGTTGATTTTTAGACGTAGTTGTCGAAAAGATAACGACACTTACGATGTTTCAATCAAACAGAATATACATATGTTTGTACTATTTTTGGATGCTAACTATATTTGTGTCCTTGAAGATTGCTCCTAGTATAGCTACAATGTATTGTTTTTGAATTTAACATAATATTAAGATTGTGATTACTATTTGATCAATTGGAGTAAACAATTTCAACTTGTCGAAGGTCGTTGTTACAAGTTTAATGTGAGGCGTAAAAAATATTAAGCTACAGTCAATAGGAAGTGCGATTATTCGACATGATAAACGATTTTACATATAATTTATTCATTAGATGTAGGCTCAGACCCGTTTAACGATAGTCTCAAGATCATCAAAACTATTTTAATAATTAGACTTTGTGATCCTGGCAGTTGGATTTATGACAAAAGTGTTTTAGAACAAACAAAGCAAAATCAATTTAAAATTTTGATAGTTGACTTTTCAGTGAATCGTTCAAAACTCATGGTTTTACGGTTAGAATTCCGAATTTTACTAAATAATTTCAGTGAACTGTTTCAAGGGGTATTTTGTTTTGTACTACACTTTCAACAAAAATATGAACTTATAAATGCGGTCAATTATACAAGGATTGCATGTTGTAAAACATAATAGGTTTTTTGAAAAGTTTCTTGTAAAAAATTTCAGAAATATATCTTAAATAACATTTTTTCATATATTATTAAATTTTTAAAGTTAAATATTTTCTGTAATTTGTTTTCACACAAATTCATTCTTAAAATATTTTTACTGCAAACAAAGAGAAGAAAACTCATAAACGAGAACCAAAAATTTAGATTGATGAAATAGGCTTGATTTTTTGAATTTAAAATCGAATTAAAATAATATTTAGAGTAATGTTATTTCAAAGCTAGCGCGAAAATAAGTGCAGCGATCATACTTCACACATTTCGCTCTACATGTGCTCAACAGTTTCGTTTATCATTCGTAAATAAACGTTTTTCTCATATTTTTTATAATAATCTGGTTTGTCACACGAATCCAAAGGAGCTGATATTTTTTTTCTTAACTTTGACGCAATACAACTTCGGTTTTAAACTAATAAAATGCCGAAAATGAGGTGCTTACATTTTGAAAAAGAAATATGTAGCCTATAAATAAATAACTTTTTTGTGAAATGTTCAAATTTGAAAGAATTCCTTTCCGAATTGCCGGGAATTGAAGGGTTTGCAGCAACAAAGATTTAACTCCATTTTTAGGCCAAACAGAGTTTACAGCAGTTACTGGCGGGGAAAAAATCAGCCCATAGCGTAAAAATCCGTGACACCAGAAATGAGACATCGCTGACTCTCAAAAGTCTACAACAGGCATAAAATGGTCCTCTAGCATTGAAACCTGCTAAACTAAAAGACGTGAAGGAACTCACTGAGAAGTATGTTGGCCACAACGAGATGTGGTTCTACGATGGTCTAAATTCGAATGATTATGTCGAGGATCCTGGAGAAATCACCGACGCCGAATGCTATGATCAGTAGTAGTTTTGGTAGTTTTTTCTTTTTTCTTTGGAGCTTCATTTTTTCATTTAAGTACTATGTACTAGAAAGAGTGTTTTCGGGCTTAGAATTTAGTTAGTACACTTGTTACTGTGTTCTTTTCTTGAAATAAACCAATTTTCATGAAAGTGGTCCTTATTCAATGCTTGCTTACTTAAAAAAAAAAGTAATTTTCAATTATTTGGGCCAAAAAGGAGTTAACTCCAGTATAAAATTGATTGTAGAATTGCGAATTTGACGAATTTCTCAATAGACAATAGTGAGAAGTAATTGGACGAAGACAAAGGCGATTTAAATGCATTCTCTATTTTTGAACAGTTTTTTTTATTTTCCCAAAAATTATAAAAATTGGAGTGAACTCTTTGTTGCTGCAAACCCTTCAATTACAGAGTGGCCCAAAAGTTTTTCCCCACAAATTTTTTGTTATAAAAAGCAAACTAAAAGCAAGAAATTAGAAGTTCAAATTCATTTGTGATGCTAACATAATACAGATTATTATTCTTATTGCTAATAATGCGTATGTCTACCATTATTATCTATACATACTAAAATACGTCGTCCAAAGCTATCACATAAATTTTCTAATTCGTCCTCGGTGTAGCTGCTCCATTCTTGCTGCACTCTTGCAATTAATCGTCGTCTATTCTTCGGCATCGGATGTCTAAATACACTCTCTTGAAGTCTAGCCCAAACATGTTTGATTGAGTTAAGAGAGTTTCCAGACCAATCTTCCCAAACAGTTGAAAGCATCGATTTTGCCAGTGCCAATGTTGCCTTTGCTGTATGCGCTCGTGCCTTATTTAATAGTGCTTGGATCACTTGTTCTAACTCTCATATTTTGCCTATTCGGCGTTGGGTGCAAAGCAATCGGGGATTCATCCGTAAAAAGTACGTTAGCTCTATTAGACCTTCCAAGAGCACTGTCTTCACAGAATCCTTCGCTTTGCAACCTTCTACAAAAGTTAAGTCTATCTGTGACATTCTTTGCAGTAACACGCGGCTTTACTCGTCTCACGTAAGCAAGTCTTCCCCAATTCGTCGATTTAATGTACCGTTGATCGAGACGTTATCTTTCGCCGTTGTTGGTAATTTTCAGATTGGTTTATCATTTTGATCGCTGTCCTTGTTCCAATGCCTGTCTTGTTTTCCACCATCTTCCTTATTTTTATTTTTGTTGTAGGTGAAAGAGTTGTCGGTCTACCGGCACGTCTTTTGTCCTGTGTATCGCCTTTCCTCCTTTCTAGCCATAATCGTACGGTCTCCTGTCTACGCCTAGTGTCCTTGATATTTCTGAAACGGATTTTCTTATTTCGCCAAGAGCTTGGATTTGAATCCTTGTTTGTATCCTATTCGAAGCCATAACGAAGAAGCACAAAAGTTCTCTAGGATAACCTTAAAAACAATAATGATTTTTAAGGTAGTGCGTATAAAATGTTCTAAGAACAAGCCGCGAGGTGCGACCCTTGAGGTCCACACGGTCAACTTCCCAGTAATATCTACATAAACATCAACAACATTACAACAATGAGAGGTATTCATAGCAGTAACAGGAATGAGTTAATAAGAATCATATCGTCTACGGGAGGGTCCATTGATTACGTAAGGTTTTTGGTCGATGAGGACAGATTGAATATTCACGCGGATCAATCGGTGGGGGCCTTTTTGGTCTTGAAAATTTTTGTTGGTTTTAATAATTTAAGCATTTTTTTTTTAAATAAAAGACTATAAAAACTATGTAAAATCTGCTCAAATTATGCAAATATTTTAAAACTTTGATTGAATTTACAACAATTTTTTAGAATAAAAAAAATAAAGTAAAAGCATTCGTATGAACCCTCTTTAAATGGTAACTTTGAATGATTTTTTATTTTTCATTTTTTTTTTTTTATAATCAAGGAAGAAAATTTTGCCGGTTTCTCTTCAAAACCTGATAAGAATGTATACATTTTATAAACATTTATTACTGTGCTGTGCAAATCAGGTTAAAAAATATTTTTTATGAAAAAAACTCTATTTTTTTGCATTTTCTTCTATTAAATTAAAAAAAAGCTGAAACGAGTTTTTATAATGTATAAACTTCACAAAGATATTAATACACGTCAACTGACACCTTAATGATGCAAATATTATATCTGGTTCGTGAGATATAGAGAATGATAAAAATGACCTTGAAAATCATGATGACTTTTAATAGTTTTTTATTTTTAATTGAACTTTTTACGTAATCATGACAAAATGTTTTGATGTTTATTTTACAAACATTGTTTGGAGTATATAAATTTTATAAACATTGTCTACTTATTCACGCAAATCAGGTTAAAAATTTATTGTTTATGAAAAAAACCCTAATTTTTTGCACTTTTTTTTCTTAAATTAAAAAACAGCTACAACGATTTTTTTAAAAAATTTATAGATTCACACAAATGTTGATACGCGTCGATTGACACCTCTATGATGCAAATCGTATGTTTGGTTGGCGAGATATAACGCATGACAGAAATGACCTTCAAAGGGTCAAAACAGCAAACCCCCCCCGACCGAAGTATCCCAAAAACTAATCAGCTCTTAAGATTGCAAAGACGCTTCGATTGACACCTTAACGAAGTCGATACGACTTTGTTTACGTGAGTTATGCTCGTAGAAAAAAGTGTCCACGAACGTACGTACGTACGTACACACACACACACACACACACACACATACATCTCCCTTTCTAAAAACACTTTATATATACTCTATAGACCTCAAAACGTAAAGAAATGTTGAAAATTTCAATTTCGATTTTCGAGGCGATTACAAGAACTTCCCATATACTGGGAAGTTAAAAATTACTACTTACGATAAACACGGCAATAAAAAAAGGATCTTTGAGGTCAGGAGCAATAAAATTTCAAAAAGGTTTGCAGAAAAACCCTTAATTACCCCGGTAACTCAAATCAGCTTTATAGAGGATACGTACCTGACTATAGGGACAAATGTTTTTTAATTTTTTTCCCTGTAAATGCACTATATCGCTTTGCACAGCTATTATTGATGTGTATGCTATCGTAGCTAAGCACTAGATGATCTTTAAGATAGCTGAAGAGTTGATATTTAATCTCCGTTTAAGATTTTTGCTAGACTGAAAGGGGATAAATTTTGGCGACAAGTAATGAATAATACGTTTACTTAAATAGGTGGGGAGAAACTTTTGGCCACCCTCTGTAAGCTTTCTAAATATGTACATATTTCTATATTTAGGTAAATTTTTAGCACTTTTTTCAACTATGATTAAGGTAGTGGTCCATTTTAAAAATTTCAAAAAATTAAATTTTTTGAAGCATTTTTCCAATTCCTAGAACCTCAAAAATGACCTCCAGAATTTTTTTTCCAAATTCGAAAGTTTATCATATATAAATAGCGTCTTTGAGTGTGTGCGCGTTTTCGGCTCTCTGCAGATCACCTGTCGGCCACGTAGCCTCTCTTCCATTACCCTTCTCTAAAATAAAGGTTTCTCCTTTATACATTATAGTTTCGGCTTTTTTACCTGCGTGCTTATTTAGAAGTAGAAGTCTACGTATCAATTGCATGGTTTTTAAAAAACGTCTAATTATTCATTTTTAAAAAAATATTCATCAGCAAAATGTAACAAAAACTTATACGCGTTTTTCGCAAAACAACGTTTTTTAACATGTTATAGAGATAATCTCCAGATCTACCAAACTGATTTCCGAAACCTTTGATGCTTTTTATTATATTATTAGTAATTGAATTCATCTTAGGAAGACCGAACGATTACGGTCGAAAATCGATTACGAATCCAAATAAAGATACACAAAATTAAAAGAAAGTTTTTCTTTTATAAAAAAACAACGCGTTTTATTTGTTAGAAAATATTACACTGTAATCTACCAGAATATGACCAAAAAATTGAAGAATTTTTTTTTTGGCGTTAATAAAACTACGAAAAAGGTCGATTTTTGACATTATTTTCAAAAGTCCGAAATTTTTTTTAACTGATTTTTTTCGAAAACGGTGATGGATTACGGTGTGCCGTTAAAATTTTTTGTTTCATATCTATCAATCCATAGATTATCTCGCTTTTTTCAGAGCTTAATTTCAGCGCCCTCTATGAAAGAGAATAATAAATAAGAAATAAAATTTATATTTTTTTTATTATCCAATACTAATACTATGTAAAAGATTCATGCCAATATATAATAAAGTTTCTGAGAAATGCTTGAAAAATGGTCTTTTTTCGGCTTCTAAAGTGGATTGGTACCTTAAATGAAGTTTCGTAGTGATTTTGATTCAAAAATGTTGCTATCCTATTTACGGAGGTTTTTCTTCATCAACAATATCAATAGATAGAATTTGTAAATTTTTCTATTGATATTTCTTTGAACTTATATAAAATTCGTAAATTTTTATAGAAGATACGTCGCAAAATTATGTGTAAAATCCATTTGTTCAGTCATATGCAAAATGTAATAAAGATGGTTATTTATATTCTTAAAAATATGAAGCCCTCTGGTCATGCTTTTGCAAAAACTGATTGTCAAGCTTCCTAATCCGAGCTTCAAAAAATTAAAGCGGAAGCAACTCAATCTTACTCAAATTTCTCATTTATCAATACATTTTGTTCGAACATTTTCATTAATTTCTTAGCTGTGGATAATGTAAGTTGAATATATTTCTAAATTTGGAAAAGCCTTAACCGCTTTGGTTCCGTCATTAGTTCAAAATGATCTACCACATAAATTCCGTTGCATAATAAATGTGAGTGAAAGCAAATTATTTCGGAAGCTAATTTGTATAAAGCTGGCTTGACCACCTGTTTCTTTGTCGCTGTTTAAGGAGGCTAATAAGAATGGTATATGAGAATAGAAAATAAAGTAGTTTGGTTAGAATAAACACGGTTCATTTCTTTTAAATATTAAAGACTTCGCGGAAATTGATTCTTCTTATGCCTGAAATTAATGTAGTTCCTGCATGTAATTTCAATTAATTGATTCCCAAGTTTAACATGCATTAGTTACTTGTTTCCTGCCAGAACAAACATATGTTTGTGATCATAAAGTAGTCGACGGCATTGATCAGTCTTCGATGAAATACAAGACTAAAATTAAATCTTGACTCTTAAGTGTCGAAACCTACTCGAACAGATGCTCAATGGGAGCAACTCGCCGGTATTGTGGACACTTGCTTGGGTCCAGCTTCTTTCTGCATGAACGGAACCCACTCGTATCCTCAGATGATATTGTCGCAACTCAAACTGCGTTCCATTTAAATCGTTGGTCTGGTCGATTGCATAGTATTTAATTCAACTGTGAAACAGATTGCCGCCGCGAAGATTTAATGCACGTAGTCCACTCAACCCACAGTGAGTGAAGTGGAGGAAGTGAGTGGGAACCATGGTGAAGGCTGCATTTGCTTCAAGTCTCGCTTTTCCCGTGCACCACAGATGGATGGATATTTAATGTTCAGTTTTCCATAGATTTTAGTTTTATAGCCTTTCACTTTGCAGACGTCTGGCCTAGCCGTCGTCGTCAACAGATTGCTTCATGCAGTTATTGGCGTTGAATGCATCTCTAAAACGTATGAATGAAGTGTTAAACCTTGCGCTGCATTCCGTCAGCGAGATACGGCTTTGCAATAGCGCGGAATCATTCATGAATGAATTAGATTGCATTGTGTGTTGGAAGCGATTTTCCTAGTCTGCATTCGTCTGAAGACCAATATTTGCAAGCTTTACGATACGTTCCTCATATGCTGCAGGTTCGCTTAGCTGCAGTGAAAAGAAATCGTCACCTTATATGGAAACAGTATCTCTTGAAAGCAGGCTGTGTGGCGACGCACGTAATAGGTGCAAAGCGATAGTTGTCGGTATTCAAAACATTGGAACTTGTTCCGGTACAATCGATTTTCCCCGGCCGGTTGGTTAATGAACACCGGCGTCGATGCTACCCCCTTTATGTTGTGTTGGATTCGCCGAGCCTAAGCAAACTTGCCTTTCAATATTTCAAATGGTGTTCGATGGATCGTTATGTTTCTCTATCGCGAAGCCAGTGAAAGAACCAATTTATTATATTTCTCACGTCGCAACTATGCGAACCATGAATGTTGCTGATATGAAGAGAGTGCAAGAAAAAGTTGGTTGAAATTGAAAAGTGGTTGCAAGAAGAAACATTCACCTCAGAAATGTAGGCAGACAGATAACAAATTGCAAATCAAAATTGATCATCAATTATGCATCCATGCTTGCCGGATATTATTGATAATACTTTTTCATATTCATACTTAAATACAGTCGTATCCATAATTATTTACACAACTGAATGAAATCAAAATAACTCCTTCAATTTTTATTACAACAAAATGAAATTTTATTCAAGTAATTTTTGGCAAATTCATAGTTACTTGACAAACGTAAAATTGAAATGAAACATTACAGAACAAAAATAAAAACAAATAAGCCGCGAGGTGCGACCCTTGAGGTCCACACGGTCAACTTTCCAGGAATGTCTACATAAATATTAAAAACAATTATGAAAATAATACTACTTTAAAAAATAACTAGCAGAATCCAGCACTCAAAATTCGAGTGCAATGATGATTTTATTATAACTGACTCTAGAAATTTGATCGAATAATTATCAATCTCAGTTAGAACCCTTATTTTCACGCTTTCACAAATTTAAGTTAATTCAAAAACCTTTTTCCAAAATTTCCTTAAAAACGTGTATTTAAACTATTAAAGCAGATGTACATTTCTTCTGGCACTCCCAGACTTCTTCAGTGTATAACTAATTCCCTAAGTTCTGTGTTTCTATTTTAATCCCTAACGTTTTACATTTTCATCGCAAAATTTAATCAGCATCATCATAAGTTAATATTCATTTTAATCCCTACAGGTACTCTACTCTATCCATTCTATCTACTCTATCTCTATAGTTTCCATTATGTAACCTGGTATATCCCACTTTTTTCTCCTTCTTCCAGTTTGTCTTTTTCCGTCCATATGCTATTTTTTAGTTGAATACCGCTCTTTGGTACCACTTCGATGTTGTATTTTTTAACATGCGTTTCAAGTTCCTGTGCATATCCGAGAATGTTATGAAGAAGTCTGGGTGTGCCGGACGAAATGGTTTTTGAATTTAACTTAAATCATCAATCAATATAATAAAACGGCAAGTTAAATTTGTTTTTCTATTGTGATTAAATAATGTTTATGAATTTTAATAATGTTTAAAAATCATTATTCAATTATTGGCGCTTCAATGCGTCTCGAACGTATAACAATGCTAAGCGTTTTGCGCATGTCATCATTCGATTTTCACATTCTTGAGATCTACCATTTTCACAAAAAATACAACTCTGCATATCTATAGGATATTCTCTTTCCATTTATATATTTTTTATGAAAATCGGTCCAGAAGCAACGGCTAAAATGGTACCACAAAATTCATGTTAGCCGTTTAATTATATAGATAATTAGAGGTACTTATAACAGTAATTGGAATGAATTAATATTAATCGTATCATCTACGGGAGCGTCCATTAAATACGTAATGCTTTTGGTGGATGGGGGGTGGATTTGTTTGATTAAATATTCACGTGGATCAATCGGTGGGTAGTTGGGGTAGGTTAAAAGGCCTTTTCTACGTTATTTGTTATTTTCATATCGATGCTTGAAGGACAAAAGAGCGGTAGCAAAAATGAATGCGCTTTTTGTTATTACGCCCACTGAAGATATTTTATCGCGAGGTGGCCATTTTGAATAGTTTTGTTCAAATTTTGCCATGACCGGCATAATCATTGAATTTGTATTATTTTACGATTTTACATCAATGAGACTAATAATTATTTCTTATTTTCAGTTGATCTTGAAAAACATTGAATATTCAGTCAATAATCAGTTTAATTGCATGTAAAAAGTAAAATGTTTTACACATAATGATGAAAGAAGTAATTGAAATCTTACGAACACTAAAGCGTTGATTAGCTCAAAAGCAAATTTGATTGAAATTTTGTTGGTTTTCAAAATTTATTTATTTATTTATTTCGCCAAAGCAAGGCAATCACAGTCAACATATTAAAATATAAATATATAAAATATACATTACAACAATATACTCAATCCTAAAATGCGTGCCACATTCAAAGTTAATTTATACTGTTGTATGCACGTCACAATTTAGGGATGGATGATGGAAGGGCTTTAGAAATGCTGGATTTAAAATTGAACTTGGAGATGGTAGGGGGTAGTGTTTGCTCAAAGTGTTAAAGATTTTACAGCACCTATTAACTGGTTCATTATCTGCATACCTAGTAAGATGCTGATATTCAGTTCGTAAACGTGTATTACGCGTACTTCTTACAGGCACATTAAGCTTTATTTTATTCGTCAAATACTCCACTTTAATGTGACCCCTAATCACGTCAAAGGCGAAACAAGAGGACAACACTGTTCTTCTGGTTTTAAGAGTAGACAAATTCAGAAGCTCCAATCTAACTTCATAAGGAGGCAAGATTTGATAGTCATCAGGGCTATAAAGGTCTCTGAGAGCAAACAACAAGAATTGTTTTTGGACAGATTCTATTCTCGTATCATGAACTCCGAAATGTGGGTTCCATACATTGCAGGCATATTCAAGTATTGGGCGAACCAGTGAGGTAAATAATGATTTAGTTACCCACAGATTTTTAAACTCTTTGGCTCGTCTTTTAATAAAGCCAAGCTGTTTATGAGCTTTAGAGAGAATAGTATCGTAGTGAAAATTGAAGCATAGTTTCTTGTCTAGGACAACTCCAAGGTCAACAATGTTTCCTTTCCTATCCAATACCGTATTGTTGAGAACGTATGCATTGTTCAATATTGTGGTTTTACGGGAAAAAGTCATTACAAAACATTTCCCAACGTTTAGATGTAGTTTGTTAACATCACACCATTGTTGGAGGGAAGTTAGTTTTGATTGGAGGAAAACAGTATCAGATTGAGACTTAATGGTGTGATATATCTTCAAATCGTCAGCGTAAAGAAGATGTGATACGTCCGAGAGTTTTTCAGATAAATTTGATATAAAAACATTAAAAAGAAGAGGGCCGAGGTGACTGCCTTGAGGTACACCAGAGTGTACGAGAATCGGCTTGGAAAAATATCCCTGAAATTTAACTAATTGACTTCAGTCTCTTAAGTAGAAACTGGGCCAGTTGAGCATAGAGCCGGTGATTCCTATTTTCTGCAATTTGGAAATAAGTATGGAGTGATCAACCCGGTCAAATGCTTTAGAGATCAGAAACCAGAAACCAGTTTTTTTTTATAAAATTAAAACACTGTGAAAACTATTCAAAATCTGCTCAAATTATGCTAATATTATAAAGCTTTGATTGATTTTATAACAAAGTCTTTAAAACAAAATATATAAACCCTTTTTACATGTTAACTTTGAATGATTTTTTTTAATTTGGTTTTTTTCCAGAATCATGCAATTTTTTTTGCTGGTTTCTCTTTAAAAGCTGATAGCAATGTATAAATTTTATAAACATTTATTATTGAGCTGTGTAAATCAGGCTAAAAATTTATTTTTTATGAAAGAAATCCTCATTTTTCGGATTTTCTTTTATTAAATTAAAAAAACGGCTGAAATGATTTTTTTATAAAATAAAAACCACAAAAAATGTAAGTACACGTCGATTGACACCTTAATGATGCAAATATCATATTTTGTTCGTGAGATATATTGAATGATAAAAATGACCTTGAAAATCATGAGGACTTTTAATGATTTTTATTTTTGATTTAATTCTTTACGTTATGAAATTTTTTTTGCTGATTTTCGTACATAAACTATTCGGAGTATTTAAATTTTATATACATTAATTACTACATTTTGCAAATCAGGTTAAAACTTATTGTTTATGGGAAAAAACTAATTTTCTGCACTTTTTTTAAAATTAAAAAACGGTTCAAACGATGTTTTTCAACATTTGATAGAATCATACAAATATCAATACGCGTCGATTGACACCTTAATTTTGCAAATCGTATGTTTGGTTCCGGAGATATAACGCATGACGGAAATGACCTTCAAAGGGTCAAAACAACACCCCCCCGACCGAAGTGTCCCAAAAACTAATCAGCTCTTAAAATTGCTAAGACGCTTCGATTGACACCTCAACAAAGTCGATACGACGTTATTTACGTGAGTTATGCTCGTAGAAAAAAATTGTCCACGAACGCACGTACGTACACACACCAACATACACATACATACATACTTCTTCCTAAAAACACTTCATATGTATATACTCTATAGACCTTAAAACGTAAAGAACTTCCCATATACTGGAAAGTTAACAATTTTAAGAAAACTTCTTTCTACCATATCTGTTCATTAGTCTAGACCACTCTTAAGCAATATTTTCTCTTTCGCAAACATGACTTTATTTTTGAAAACCTCAAATTTCGCAATTAATTTTCAATTTATTTTTCAAAATAATTAAAATTAGCTATGATAAGATTAACTTAGACGTCCTTAGTGTTTCTGATTTTGAATAATTGAATATAACCGACATCCAAAAAAAACATCATCCAAATCGAAGCTATTTCCGTGGGCTTACTGTTTTTTTCGCTTCATTGACTCGACTATAGCATTCACAGTGGGCTTTGGTGACACAATTCCATTAACAATTAAATCTTTGTTTCAGATCACAGTCGAAGCCGGCCTTGTTTTGCAATCTAAAATTTAACAGTGCCCCTAGATTAACCCTATGGTTCTGTCTACAAGCGAGACCGGCTTAAACGACTCAAAACCTACATATGTAAATAAGTCAGTTTTACTGGTGAATCATCACTCAATCCAATGTTCATTCATCTTCCAAATCCATAGGACGCGTCGAGCTTCCAGATTGCTGTTGAGTCACAGAGTTGACATAACAGATCCCAGATATGAAATTAAGGGCGTCTAGTCAGACAAATAGCGACAGTTGCTTGACTTGGGCTGTGCGTGCCTTCTCCCAATCCCCACAGTAAAATGTGGGCGGTAAACTCATTTGGAATGGGTGAGACATCTCATCCAAAGATAGGGTGGATTCTGGCCCTAAACAGGATTTTTGTCCGCATTCCCGGACCATGTTCATGTCAGACATTTCTATGTATTGGGTGGGCTGTGCAATGTAGCTCTGACGTGGTCGGATTGCGCGCGCAAACCATCTTTTACCCATTTACTACAATGTTTTCATTTTGTACGTTATCATTCCCCGGAAGAAATGAATGGGAAAAACTGTGGACGGCCTTGCCCGTTTTTTACGGTCGCCAAACCAACAATCCCACACACAAACACACACAGATGCATGTATTCGCTGCCGCCGTGAAGACGTGCGTGCCTGCGTATAGTCGTGGCGTGGCTACGTGCAAAAGGCCTTGAGGGACAACTAAAGTTCGGCAGCTGCGCGCCTCTTTTCCAAGACCACGTGGTTTTTAAAGGATGAAAGTGTAGAGGAATTAGAGGTGAAAAGGACTTTGTTGCCGCCCGGCAAAATGCCAATGAATTTAAATTTCAGAGCATTTCACATTCACCATAAAAAATTGAAAGTTGTCACGGCCTTGTTGTGTTTATTTCGAATTTCAATGCTTGTTTACTTCGCGGCGAGACAAACTGAAATAGTCTACGAACAAATCGTCACGTATCTATCTTTTGCTTTAGATCGGTAAACAAGATGATTTTTGTGCCGGATTTATTTTGTAAGAATATACATACAGAGGCTTAAAGTAATATTCGGACATTTGTATATGCATCATTCGTACAAGGATTAACAGGAAGAAACTCAAAATTTATGTAAATAATTTCTGTATCTTTACTAAGCTATATGTATGGAAATTCAAATATAATTATTTTATGTTGATTTTAGAAAAATTAAAGCTATTAGTTACCACATAAATTAATCTTAATTATTAATAAAACTCCAACAATTATTGATTTATTTACGTTTTTATTCATATGTTCCAAAAATATGTTTATCGTTTTTTGAATATTTTGTAGGTAGTCCCTTATTTTTTAATAACATGTTCTTACCTGCTTGAAAAGGTTGATACTAGTCCCCCCCCCAATAGGAAGGCTAAATTTTTTGCCACTTCGCTTGTTAAGCCATTACTAAATCATTTTTGTTCGAAATTCTATGATCCTTTAGTTTATTTTCCAAATTACGCCACAAATGTTTGATTAAGTTAAGATCGAGCGATTGAGGATGTTTTACTAGTATGTTTGCTCATTATTTTGATAAAAACCATAACTGTCATCTATTCTCAATTTTTGTGCGCTTTGTTTAACATTCCCATTCAAAATATTCAAATACTCTGTTTAATCCATGATTCCATCAATTTCGTAAAGATTTCCAAGGTCCAGCAGCACTCAGGCATGCCCATACAATATTACTGATCCACCACCATGCTTTGTAGTGTGTCGTAAATTGCGTTCCTTTAGTTCTTCATTCGATCTCCTCCAGACGTATGCCTGACCATCTGGTCTAAAAAAGTTAAATTTGCTTTCGGCCGCAAACAAAACACTTCCAGAAGATAAACTCCTTAATTTTCTAAAGCTTCGCAAATTCCTTTTATTTGTGTCATTGTATTGCGTTCGTTTACATATGGCTTTTGTCGGGCTGCTTCGCCATTGAAACTATGTTCTGCAAATTTATTGTAATTGTTTCAGGATTAGCCACCTTTTCCAATTCTTGTTACGCTTGCAGAGCAAGTTACGGTGCACTTAACTTTGGATTTTTTTATTTGTCTTTTATTTGACGACGACGTGGCTTGGGTTGATTATTTAATGTTTTTGTTGTCTTAAAACATTTGATTATGTCATGTACGGTAGACTGGCTTATTTTTATCATTTTAGAGATATCACGCACTGATTTTCCACCAGAAAAATGATCAATACCAAGTTTTTCAGTGCGCATTATGATTGCTTCTTTTAATCCAAAAAACAGTCCCATGTCGTTAAAAATAACACTGATTTGTTCGCATGTGTGAATATTCACCCAACGCGTCCTACGTATCTGGCGCGTTTATATGTTCGCATTTCCTCTAGGAATGTCAGGGTTATGCGATGTCGGGTCATTCGCTTATCTAAGTGCCGCCTATTTGCCTGATCTCTGAGGTGTACCGTGGCTTAGCGACACGCTGATTGCAATGTACATTGCCTGTGGAAGGTCAAGATTAGGCTAAAGGGTCTTCGCTTGGTGACATTTGTAGAAAAACTTGCGAATTGAAAAGGAAAAATGCACCACGTCTGTACAACGTTACAACATGGAAATCGCGAGGATTGTATCTACACTGTGACAAAAAAGTATCCGGAAATTTGAAATAAAACGCAAAAATATTAAACTTCTTCAATATTTATTGAATCTCCTTCAAAATATGCTCTATTTGAAGCGATACACATGTGCCAACGTTTTTTCCAATCATAGAAACATTTTTTATAGGCGCTTTCAGGGATGGCCTTCAGCTCCTTCTGCGAATTTTCTTTTATAGCGTCTATGGAGTCAAATCTGGTTCCCCGGAGCGGTAATTTCAGTCTGGAGAAAAGAAAAGTCACACGGAGCCAAATCAGGTGAATATGGCGGCTGTTGAATGGTATTTATCGAACTTTTCCGATCCAGCATGTCTTTAGCGACCTGCTGCCGATACTGTTTTTCGAGAAAATTCAGCTCCATCGGAACGAGCCTGACGGTGGCGCGCTGCATTCCCAATTGGTTGACCAAAATTAAAGGAACGGATTCACCAGCAATGTTGAGATCATGTGCTATCTCTCTAGCAATAACATGATGATTTTCGAGTACGATTTCTTTAATTATTTGGACGTTATCGTCAGTTAAAGACGTCGATGGCCGTCCGGAACGAGGCAAGTCTTCGACGATCTCCCGACCATCTTTAAAGGCTTTGTACCACTCGTAAGCCTGAGTTTTCGGTAAAACAGACTCACCGTAAACCTTCTCCAGCATTCGCATCGATTTGGCTCATGAAATTTCATTCAAAACACAAAATTTGAAACAAACTCATTGTTCAATTTTTGTAAAATTCGCCAAGCACTACTGAGGTGGACTGATTCAACTAGCTGCTGTAAACAAACTGGTCAACATATTACGCTCATTTTTGGCATAGTAATTAAGGACAGTCCTACCAACATACAGAAACTTCAAATACTTAAAAATACTCAACGCGGGCAATTTAAATGAGAATTTCCGGATACTTTTTTGTCAGAGTGTATATTAACAATCTGACAAATTTGAAGCATCATATATTCGTTACCGATGAAAATTGAAAAAAATCTGCAGTTTGGTATATTATCATCTGCCTTGTTTTTGGCACTTTTGGTAGTTCTTCTAATTTCATAAGCAGTTTGAGGATAGCGGAAATCAAAATCCTTATCATAAAATAAAATCTTTGGTTGTTTCTAAACAAAAAAATCACAAAATAATCAAACACACAATTTTATTTTCTTGTTGGATTGGAATGAATTTTCCATTGTCCCATTTGAAATACTATAATAATTTCAAAGAATTTCTGGTTAGCAACTTGCCACCCCGTTTTGCCCTACGCGCACAATAACGCAGGATTCAAGTTGGCGTCATCCACATAGCCTAGAAAATTCCTTTTCACTCCCTTGTGAGTAATGGAAAGCGTGATCCTTGTTTCCTACATACAGTCTTTTCAATTTGGCTGAAACATTTCCCGGAGAAGGTGAAAATTGAAGATGCTCCTCCCCGTTTCTGTGGAGAAAGTAATGTTGGTTTTATGAAACTTATTTTAGAAATTGTGAATCTTGTAAGCAAAAGTGTTGGATTTTGTGAATAGTGTGTGTCCTCTCCCGAAATTAAATGCTGGATGTTTGAATTTGCGTTGCGTTTCCGGCAGGTGCTAGCAAATAATAACTATTGAACTATATTTGGGGATAGTGTTTATTTGGTGTTTATCCAGAGATAAGGAAGGTAAAGATACTTAGTTTGATAAATTGTAATTACTTAATAATTATTGTTTTCATCGGAGAAACTTGTTTGTTTCTGTAAATATTATACAGATGTGTTCGTGGCGAATCTTAATTACTATATTCAATGTGTCAAGTGAGGTGTTAACACGTGACATTACCTACAATGTAACTGTTGCATTATCTATCCACGTCTAAATTTATTGCGGCATCTGATAGTGTTGCAAGCAAAAGGCGTTTATAATTGTGCTAAATCTGGTTGAATGCTTGTTTAAAAACGATATGTAAAATTGTTGATAAAACGTACAAAATGTTTACAGGCGTTTACACTTCACAGAAAAATGTTCCAACGCCCAATTGTTGCTTGGTCGTGTGATTTGCAAACAAAATGTGTATGCGTTGTGTAACGTAACAATATGGGAAGGTGAACATGCATTTTTTCATTGATATGGTTAAAAATGTGCTAGTAAAGCGGAAATTTTCTAGTTTTTTAGTTTTCTAGTGTCACAAAGTAAAAATGTTGAATAGCAAATCATGGTTTGCCTCCAATTTTTCGCTGCTTTATTCGAATGAAATATAAAATGTTAACATACTGACCTGCGTGAGTAAATTATTGGACCCGTTAATCTTTCAGGCCCGCTCGAATTTCTCAAAAAGAATCACATTTACCTTTTTTATACAGAGAAGGAGGATATTTTTTTAGTTTGTTTACTTTTTAAGAAGAGTAGATACTAACATTCAAAGATGAAATCATAAATGGTTTTAGACTACTGTAAATGCTGAAATTGTATTATTAATGTTCGGAAGTAAATTCCAAAAATAAATAAAGCAGCGAGGTGCGACCCTTAAGGTCTACACCAACAAATTCCCAGTAATGTCTGCATAATTATTCAAAACAATAATAAAAAATAATAATTCTCGAAAAAATAATGATTACTCATTACAGTTAGTGAAACGAGTAAAAATTAATGGCATCATGTAGTGATCATTTATGGTGTTTATAGAATTATTTTTTATATATCTTAAAAAATATAATTTTTTGGTTTGAAAAGAACTTTTTCAAGCCTCCGATCGTCTAAAGTATTAATTGTTACAGGTTTAAATCAAATCGAAAAAAATTTAAAAATTTAACAACAATAATAATATTTTTTTTTTAATTTTTTGCCTTGTTTTATTGAATGAAAATGATAAAACGATTTGATTGGTTCCACAACCACATCATGAGAGTAAGTGAAATTATGTAATTTTATTCGTATGGATTAGTCAGTTTGACTATTAACTGTTTGTTATGTTAATATGAACAATATTTTGAAATTATGAAAAGGTATTCATGTTTACTGACTAATAACTTTATGCCGCGTCTATTTTATTAAAGCATTGATTACAAAAAGTGCAAATTTGATGGGAAAACAGTTGCTTGGAAGAGAATCTTATCATTTGCGGTTTTCTCTATTGAATTCAAAAAAAAATTGTGGTAGCTATTCCGCTCCATTTTATCCCCAATCTGGTGTCCCTCAAGGTTCCATTCTTGGACCTTTACTATTCATTCTCTTCATTAATGATCTTCCTTCTCTGTTTGACTTTCCCTGTCTTCTTTATGCTGATGATCTCAAGTTATTTAGAGCGATTAGATCTCTTGACGACTGCAAAGCTCTTCAAAAAGATTTAATCACTCTCTGTTCTTGGTGTGAAGCAAACTCTCTCTTCCTTAATATTCCTAAGTGTCATGCAATGTCCTTTTCCCTTAAGTCTTCGCCCACTTCCTTTGATTACTCCATTGACTCCATTATGTTGAATGTGGTTGATCAAGTGAAGGATCTGGAGGTGATCTTTGATCCTAAACTGAAGTTTGATGCTCACATTTTCAGTGTTGTTACCAGGGCCTCAAAGTTTTCGGGTTTTGTACTGAGGCATTGCCGTATATTCTCTAATGCTCATTCTGCGGTGCAATTATTTGTGAGGATCGTACGTTCACTGCTTGAATATTCTTCTCAAATTTGGTCACCTCATTATGTCTATTTAATTGCCCTACTTGAATCTGTTCAGCGTAAGTTTACACACTTTCTCTTTTGTAAATTTAAAATCCCTTATTTGCCTTATAAAGAACGTCTTCTGTTTCTTCATATTTCCATTGGCTTCTAGAAAGATATATCTTGACCTATGCTTTCTCTCTTCTCTTTTTAGATATATCCAACCTTATTTCGTTAAGGCAACGCTCCAGACCATCTCGTGTTCCGAATATTTTTGCCTTACCATTTGCTAGAACTGAAGTTTATTTCAATTCTACATTACTCCGTTTACCACGAACTTATGATAGTCTACAGCTTGGACCTTTTCCACCTTCTCTTACTTCATTTAAGCGTAACTTAGCAAATGTAATATTTAGTTAATGGATTTATTTCACTTTTTTACTTAATCATTTAATTACTTTTTATGATTTTTATTTACTTTGTTTTTTTTTCTTATACATTTTGTAATTGGAGTTAAACTTTGTTAAATGTGCTGGAATAAATAAATGAATAAACATGTTTATTAAACTTATTGAAAACTGAACAGGCTCATACAAAGGTTAATACGCTTCGATTGACACCTAAACCGCGTAAATACAACGCTTTGTTCGTGAGATATCGTGCGTCAAAAACAACCTGCCCAATTCTTACCATTCTTACCAAAATCTGATCAGCTCAGCTCTTCACTAAAACGCCTCGATTGACACCTTAACGTAGTTGATACGATTGTTTACGTGAGATATCGCTCTAGAAAGAAATGACCACAAATATACATACGTATCTGAGTATCTACACACACGTAACTTTTTTGGAAACAACTTTTAAATTGCTCCTAAGACTTTGAAACATAAAAGTATGTTGAACATTTCGATTTTCGTACCAATTACAAGCATTGCTAAGTGTCCAAATTAATGATGATTTTTTTTTAAAAAGTGACTTTAGTTAGTTACTAATTGCACCAGCTACTCAATAATCATGGAGGACAGGAGCAAGGTTTAAGAACACGACCACCTTTTGAAGAATTTCAAATTTGTGTATTGTCGTATATCGTGGTTGTAAAAGGAAAATCCGTTAACTCCGTTAACTGGGGTTCTACAATGGTTAAGTTCTAGCCCCAAAAATAACTTTCCCAAAAGAGAGAGAAAGAGTAGCTCATTTTGCTAACTCCAGAAAAGAAACCTCGAAATTTTGTTTGTAAAGTAAGCGGGGTTTCCTTCGATGCCCACGATATAATCTATTTTAAACATGATTTTATTGTCCATGATTTTATTGTCATGTATACTCCATTTAAATCGATAGAACACTTTTCACATTTCTAATATTCGTTTGCATATTATATATTCAATCCACCAAAATAATTGATGGAATGGCTGCTATCAAATTTCCCAATTTATCGCCACATTCAAGGTGCGCATCGCTGGCAACACGTTAAGGGAGCACGACATAGGCACAGGGCAAGGTATATAAATTAGACATGGTAAACCCATGCGCAGCTTTTCTTATATCTCGCTCGTACAGCTGGCATTGCGTGCGTCATTTTGGCCAAAAAATTTGGGCTGCCAAATGAACATAATACATAGGGTGCGCATCTGGCAAGGCAAAAAAAAACGAGGCGCCACAATTCAAAATGTATAAATGGCGGAAACCGGCGGCGGATAGTCGGTGCATGACTGAACGATTTCGCATTTTCTCTTACCGAAACCCTTTCGGGAGTGCAATTGTGCCCACTAATAATTGTTTCTTGTACGATGTGCGCCGTTCCTGGATTTTTCGCTTTCCTACTGGGCGGAACATGTTTTTCAAAAAGTGTTGATGCTATTCCTACTGGGCACTATTCGGCGACTTCTGGCATCAGTGACGTACATGCGCAGTAGTGAACGCATTTGGGAATCGGGAATAGACTACCATGTCTAGTTTATATACATTGGGCACAGGGTAAGCAAATATCCCGCAGCTGCTTCTGTTTCATTCACGCTGCTTCTGAAATATGCGTGATGAAATACTTTAATTTGGTGTGTATATCGATCGTGCGGAAAAAACAACAGAAACTGACTGACTATCGATCTGATACCCACAGTCACAGTATAGGTACACCCAGTAGGTAATGTTTCATATATAGGCGCACTATCAAGTACGGCCCGCGGTTCTACGGGACAACGTCAAATGTTTGTTTACATTTTGCATATGTTTGTTTACATTTATCATCTGTTTGCTGCATTCAAGTAAGAGAACTTCAATGGTTTGCTGCCATTTATGACAAAATGGCAGCTACCTACTGGTGGGGGCACTGCCAGAGCTCGTATATGCACTTTTCATGCTAGGCGTGAAAAACACCGTTGGAAACTTCGGTTCATTGAATTACAATGGTGAAACGTCTTCGCTGACAAATATTTCATTTGCTTTTGACATATTGATTTAGAGAAAGAGCCAAAATGACTGGAAAAATGTCACATGTGTTGAAGTGTAAGATGAAGTCCGCGAAAGTGCTTTGTGCCTCTGCAAATCTGGCAGTGCTTGGCATTCGTCAGCTTTTGCAAGCACATGGCCAGCACATGGCGCCATTTCTTGGAAGGAAAATACGAGCTTTTCGGCTTCGATTGCATACTGGGTCTACCTATACTGTGCCCACAGTATATGTAAGACCCAGTATGCAATCGAGCTGTTAGAATCCAAAAAGAAATTGGGATTTAAGAGAGATTTAAGAGATAATTAAGAGAGAATAATGTGATTTCTATGCGAAACAGAAAATCAAATACGTGTGCTAGACAGAGTAGAGCATATGATTATGTCCCGTAGAACCGCGGGCCGTACTTGATAGTGCGCCTTTATATGAAACATTACATACTGGGTCTACCTATACTGTGCTGATACCCATCCGAAGTGGAGGTGTTTCGTTGTTGTGTGTGGCGCCTAGTATTAAATAATTTGAATATTTACACAAAGTATGTGCATTGCCGCTTGTCTGTCCAAGTTTGGGTAGTCGTAATTAATTGACTCGTATTGAATTTTTATTTATTTTCAACAAAAAAATAATTAAAATTAAATCTCCGGCACGAATTCTCCACGACGTTCGTGTTTCGGCTTAATTTTTAATATAAAGTTGATTTGTCAATGAAATTATCGAACGTATTTGTTACCATAGTAGAATAGCCTAAAATCTTATTTTCTGCGTAGGTAGCAATAAGAGATTATGCGACTCGAAATGCTTCTGGAAATTGATAAAAGACTTTCACATCATCTACTTCCTGATAAATGAGATTGGCAAAATCGTTGTTTTCGTTGTATTGGCTTTCAAATTCTATTCTTGCGCATCATCAAGGATCGAAATTCAGTAGCTTCCGAAATCAACACCGGTTCGGCGTGGGCGATTCGCATCTAAATATAAAATCTCGAAAGAGTAGCGAGAAAGATGCTATGGAAATATCCTTCCCTGTCCGTCGTTACGAACATTCAGTAATAGTGAAGGAAGGACGAATAACCACCCACACTCGACTCGTGACCTTAAAACCGCTGTGTTAACGAATACATACTACGCATCGGCCAGCAAGAAAAGATCAATTGGAATACATAATGTCGGCGTCGCCCCAACCTACGACAATACGATTACGTTCAAGGATTTTCGTTATCGATTTTCCCCATTGCTTGGCGATGGTCCCTAAGCAATGGTGTACACTTATGAAACTCATGGACGAGTGCCCCAATTGAGCATTTCAGGATTACCAAGCATGGTATGAAGTTGTAGCACCGACCGGGGGTTTACTGGGGATCAAGGGCATTGTTGTTTACCTTATATACTGGAATTTATTGTACGTTCGAAGAAGATAAAAACAAAATGTGGGTGAAATTTGTCTTTGGATAATAGCAGCGGAGAATGAACATGGGAAATGAATGTAAGTTTGTTCGTTTGACTTGCGGGGGCTGTAACTGCTTCAATAAAAATGCGTGCTACAGGAAACCGATTTTTTTCGGTTTGATTATTTGAATGCGACAAGTAGGCGATAATTCAGTAACATTTGTCTCAATTTTTTGAGCGCGTTTTTCGGTATTTTTCTACTATCAAACCCAAGTCTGAATATGTTTCATCGAGTTCCTCTTTTTTAAGATGTACTGAAACATACCGTGGTGGCCAAATAAAAGTTACCACCTACAAATATGTCGTAATATTGCCACTACATAATGATATCCGATTATAAATAAAACGCACTGGTGTTGATTTATGTAATTTTAGTGTTATATTTAAAATGTATAAAAAACATAAACAAAATATTTATTTATTTTGAAGAGACAGCCACTTTTATGCTTTATCAGCGAAATGATCATTTTCGCAACAAGAGTTGTTGAAATAATTAAATATTTTGAAAAGGGAATTTGTATGGGAAGTACTAGTATGTAAGTAGGAACAATATTCTTTAAATAATAACTAAAACTAATACTTCGTGTATCCTCCGCGAGCCTTGATTACAGCTCCAATCCTTCGTGGCATGGATTTTATCAACGTCTGGTAGTATTCGATGCTGATGTCGTCGTTCCAAGCGTCTTTGATGGCGTTTTTGAACTCCTCCTTGGTCCTTGGTCCCCGACTTGCCACTTTACGTTTCAGTTCGGCCCAACAATTCTCAATTGGGTTCAAATCGGGGCTGTTTCCAGGCCACTCAAGTGTAGAAATTCCCCTTTCTGCGACAAATTCCTTAACCTGTGTAAAAACAAAACAATTATTTTAGGCTTTTATATATTTTTTACTTTTGTATTGAACTGTTGTTTGTAAAAGACCCACAACTTACCTTACGAGCGCGATGACATGGCGCAGAGTCATCTTGAAAAATCGGGTCGTAAATGACTGGGAAGAGCGTATCCATCGACGGGATCAAATGGTTGTCAATCACGCTGATGTAACTGATTGCATTCATTGATCCTTCTAAAAACACCAAATCTCCGGTGCCAAAATACGAAATGCAACCCCAAACCATGTAACTTAGTGGAAACTTGTTTCGAGTCACTACACAGTTTTCGTGAAGTTCCTCTCCGGTTCTGCGACGTACATACTGCAATCCATCCGACTGGTTCAGGTTGCATTTCGATTCGTCGGTGAAGAGTACTCTCTTCCAGTCATTTTCCGACCAATTTCGATGTGATCGGGCGAAGTTCAGCCTCGCTGTCCTCATTTTAGCTGTTAAAGTTGGTTTTTTCCGAGGTCGCCGAGCTAAAAGTCCCCCTAACTGCAGCCTTCTTCGAACAGTTCTATCGCTAATCACTGTCCCAGTCGCTTCCTGGAAGTGCCTGTTAACTTCCCTAGCGGTTCTTCTTCGGTCACTTAGGCATAAGTTCTTCAGATGTCGGTCATCTCTCGCTGTCGTCTTTTTGTTCCCAAGTCCTGTTCCTGGTTTCCGCTGGAGAGATCCTTTCGTGTTTTTTCCAAAATTTTCAACACAGTCACGTGGCTACAGCCAATTCTTCTGGCTATAGCCCTAATGGAAAGCCCTTCGTTGCGTACGACAATACTCGCTTTTTTTAACTACCCAACTGTGGTGCCATGTTCACTCATAAACGACTCAACTACAATAAACGCTTGACAGAAGCCAACCTTGTCGTGAAATCGACAGGTAATTAACTGTAATAAGTGTTGTGTTAAATTCGTCATTTCTAAAGAATGATATGATAGGATAAGTTTACCTAATTTTCAGCGACAAGCGCTAAGCACAATGGCACGCGAAATGCCTATATTTCTAAGGATCTGGGATTAGGGCTGGTACTGCCGAATATGGCAGGAGAGTTGCTTGATTTCAAAACACTTGCCGAATATGTCAGTTTGGTTTCTGAATTAACTCTAATTTTATTTCTAAATCTACAGCTCTTTTATACAAAAATCTATATACAGAAAACTTACTCTAAAATTAAAAGTAGGGATGTAAATCTATGTACATAGTATAAGAAATCAATATCATGCATAGGACGAACAAATCGCGTTCCCACGGATAGTCGTGGTCATTAAGATCCAAATTTTATGAGGTCATCACACTCGTCTAGACGCTGACCAGCCATGAGCCACTTAGAGCATTACGCTGAGCAATGCATGCACGTGGGAATTGTGCATGCTCGATCTAAATATGTCCTTATGGCTGATCGTCATTATGAATGATATATGACGTCTAGACAGAGTAAAGTGTACTCTTAGTACACTACATAACAACAGACCGACAGGTAGCTAACCCCGCATGGTACTTTAATTAAAGGACCCATAAAAATAGGACTTTCTAGGAAATTTCGCTCTTTTTCAAAGTGGTAACTTTTATTTGGCCACCACGGTAGATCCATTGTAAAATGTGATTTACAACATAAAAGAACAATTGAAGATTTGCACCAGAAACGAGGCAGCTCCATTTTTCTCTTCTAAAAAATTGCAACTTGCATTTTGAAATTAAAATATTGAATTTTAAAAATGATTCAAAAGTATTTTCTCCACTACAGTCCCTGCATCATGGTTCGTCTTCATCAATTTCCAAAAATATTTATTTTGATTAGAATCTCAGTTTTTGACACGCAAGTAGACCAAAGAGCCAAAATTTTGCTGTATGTTCTTTAATTTTTAAACTTCTATCATATTAGATTTTCTAATGAAAATCCTAATTGCTTTGAATTACTTGTGCCACTTCAAATAATCAATTTTAAACAATTACTCAAAAGAACATTACATTTAATTACAAATTTCCCCATTTCAAAATTGTCTACACTCCAGATGCTCAAAATTCCAAGGTTGGTTGCGCAAAAGCAAATAATTATTTCGGTTGTCGATAATGTTCAATTGATTTTGAAACAAATACAAAAAGCATTGTTATCTCATTTTGGCCTCAAATCGATAATCCATCACATTTAATTATTTAACTGAGATAATTTTCAATTGATTTCCGATAAGAAGCACTTAACGGAATGGGTTATAAATGTTGATTTTAAATGAAACGTTCAGAATGACCTTCAATATCTTAACGGGACGGTTTTAGATTATTTACGAGTCAAATGTGGTGCATCCTGGCTGAATGAATTTTATTTTATGTTGGAAAAAAAATCTCATGAAATTATAACAAATTACAGCCTTCTTTGCATTTAATAACATTAATAAAAACTCATTCCTTGAAACGTTTCAATGAACTTATCCATTATAAAAACTGATAGCACTTTCACGCGACTTTCCTCAAAATCATATTTTTGCCTCGTCCCAAAAATTGAAACGACTTATCATCTCACCAAAAATCACCATAGATGATTGGAAGTTTGTTGATATTAATGAAAATTCTACAACATGTTCAAGTTCAAACGATATGGAAAGTAAAAAAAAAACACGTCTAATCATTGAATGCCATAAATTTTCTAAGAGAGTTTGAGATACGCTCAAGTGGAATCCATCAAAAACCCACGAAAAACAAGACTGGAGTAAAAAGTGATAGTGACAACAAAAGATAAGAAGGCGCCAATGTAATTTATTGTTGAATTAAAAATAAATCTATGAAAATGTTGAAAGTCAATTGATCAATTCTAACTGCGCAGTTAGGCCAAAAGTCATGAGATTACGCGTGATTAAATTGTTTCATTTTTGATTGTTCGCTGTTGGTACTAGTGTTCAACCAATATTATGCAATCATGTGCACGAATACAGCACAATTGTACTAGGTATGATTCATGAAATACTCAAAATGAGTTTGATAAACGCTAGATTGTTAGCAAACAATAATGATTGTAACTATTCATAGTACAGCTTTGAAATGAGGGGCTCAATTTTGATTCATTGCAATTTAATTTTGAATGTCTTGATTGTGTAATGAATGGACAAATACAAATGCATACTGTAATTAAAGGCGGAATCCCTTCATGTTGATAAACAATTCTTGAATTACTATTGTATACTATCACCGTTGAGGTTCATTTATAAATAAATTCTTCAAACCAACATCAAAAAGGGTATTATCTAACACATTTCAATATTTCTCCATTCACAGTTCAACGTTGTCATCCAGGATCATCCAGACGTGCTTTACGAAGCAAAGAAGGCACTAGCTCTTAACACAGGCGATTCTATAACAAAACGGTTACCGTTATGTATCGAAATATCTTTACAAACGGTCGACGGTGATAAGATGATATTGGAAGTATGGTCTCTTGCAATTAATCCTGACCAAGCCGATCCGACAGTACGAGCCACTCATACGATTTATAATCGTATGGGAATACTTTTGAAATCGCTAATTTCAGCGACAAGAGCCACACCAACGTATAAACTATCGCGACGCCAAAGTTCCGATGCATATCATATCTACTATAGAATTTATGTTGATGAACCACAGATACATAATTTGGGTGAGTAAATCTGTTCTTGATTTTCGAATATTATGAATGTATCAGAGTATAAAACAAAGCCGAAATAGAAAAAAAACAGTCATTTTTTAAGGAAAAACATCTTAGTTTAAAATCACAAGAGTGCATTAGACACTTCAGACATTTTAATGCAAAATTTATTTAAAAAAAACTATAATGCCGAGGACATGTCTCCTCTTGAGGTCCTATGTGGATGCATGTAAACCTCCCACACCCATGAAGATCGTGAAGCAAAAAATACTAAACTTAACTACAAAATACATTTATTTATTGTTCCAAAATTTAGCCCGATTCCGAGAAAGATGCAACCACATGCTGTTGTGCGAAAAAAAATTCGAACAAAAAGTTTATTTTTATCCAAATCATCAGATTGCCGACTTTCCGCGTAAAACGTTTTGGCATACCACCAAAAAGGTGTGTCATGGATTAGCAAAACGCTTTCATAATCACGAGAAAGTACACTCGCATCGCAATCGCAACACTAATTCACGAAGTAAAAACTTTTCTGATATGATCATTGCTATTGTTGGTGTAGTATTTGTTAAAATGATAAGCCTTAAAGCCATCAAAGATATGTAAGTGCTCCAGGCGCTAGGCCCGTTGGTATGTCATGAAAATACTCTTACTAAATTTTTTTTTGAATTCGACTTCGCATAATGTTTATACAAAGCTTATTTTGCACACCGTAAGATTATTGGATAAAATCATTTAATTAAACAGTTGAGGCATTGTCAGACAACTCCAAAAGCTTTGCCTTCTTGAGAATTATTTGTGGGAATGATTTTAAACGAATTTGGATCGTGCTGTTTAAAACCTGGCAGATATGTTTGTTATAGATGTTTCGCATTGTTGCGTTCTTTTTTGCCAGCAGCTGACCTTGGCCACGGTTAGGCGATCCCACCCGATGGTCATCCACAAAAAGGGGTGTGATAATCAAAAATAAAACCAGTCTCGAGGACTGCTCTGGCAATGAATCTCGAAACGAGAAATAGAACCTCAACCACCTGCAATCAATGTGAAGAAGAAACCCTTTCGTGATAAGAAAAGGATATATCCACCATACTCCAAGTCAATTCGACAGAACAAAAGCAATCAATTTTACGTTAACTGAATATTTTCTTTCTTTAGTTCAAAAGACAAATATGTATGTAAAAAATATTAAAATGCTCTTAACCTGATTGGTCCAACGATATTCTTAAATCTATTTACATGTTTGCACTTGTCCGGTAGAAATGTTTTCGTACACGGCAAACTCAGATGCCGTCAATACTCACCATTCTTTTCTTGATAAGTCCGCTGTCTTTCAACCAATTCTAAGCTCACACCCCCAAAATAATGCACCCATTCCTCCAAAAAGACTTCCAAAAAAAATTCCGTCTTCACCGGTTTCCGCCAAGTATAAAAAACGAATAATTTCGAAACTACTAATTTCAAAAATGAAACTTCATTCCCATGTACATACGAGTACATCGCTTTTTAGTACTTTATTGCTGCAAGACCGGTGGTTGACCAGTGAAATTAAATTTAAATTCGTTTCGTTCCACCGGTTATGGCGATTTCAGATCGTAAAGAGGTGGTGGCCGAATCTGACCCATTTAAGGTTCACGTCGTTCTAATGACAGTTCTGGAAGTCCTTTTGTCAACAATCGTTGACATGAATTCGCGCATTGAATTTTGCGTGGGTTTAGTGCTGATAAATTCGCCTTGTCGTATAGAGCAGTGCTATATTTCACCGGAAAAGTAGCATTATCAGTGCCTCGCAGGCAACGACACCAGTTTGGCTCACATTGCGAGGTACTTTCTTACAACGCCAATTGTAAGTATCTAACAACCAATCATTATTGACTACTGTGAGAATTTTACTCGGTTCATTCAATACGCATTCTTTGCGTGGATGTTAGCTATAATGTTACTATATTCGCAAGAAAATTTGTGAAGTCATCGTCATCGGGAATCGAACTTCAGGCTCAGCCGTACATGCTGAAACAGGAAACCAACTACTCTAACCCAGTCATCCACGAAAACATTTTAAAAGATCGGATAACACTTAAAGTCGCTTCAAATTTACGTAAGATCCATAATGAAAATGTGCTAAGCTACAATTTTCGCATAAGGTACAAGTGGAGTATGCAGAGTGTAAAACCAAAAGCTATCTTGAATCGAAGTTTTTTTCCTAATATTTCGGAAACCGCCGATTCTACGAAAAAAATCTTGCCGATATTTTTTGTTGAAAATGAAATTTCCTATTTTTTGTCCGGCTTTTGTCATCCTGAAATTCGCAGTATTTAAACTACAGAACCTTGACGTTCTCTTGGACCGTTTTTTTTCGTTATAGATCAGAAATTGTTGACTTTGTGGAGCAAAACTTTGAATTTCGATAATCCAAATATGTTTTGTCAATTGATTTTATTGATTTAGTAATTTATTTATTTGTTTAGATATTGACTTTTTTCATATGAAAAGTTATTAATTTGATCTATAAATTTATTTATTTGAAGCGAACATTATTTTATTCGGACATTTGTATATTGTATGTGTACACTTGTTTATATGATCCGGAAATTACTCAATTTAATGTCGTCAAGCATTGCCAAAGACCAATTCTTTACATAGGTCATGTCTTCAGAGGGAATTAATTGTTCAGCAATATGAATTTCAGAGGTTGACGATTTAGGATTGTTTGTTAAAAAGGGAATGAGTTCGTTATGAAGAGTTTCGACATCTTTTCCTAGAACATATTTGAATATCAACCTGTATATTTGTAGATCTGTTGTGTTGACCTACCGTCAAATTCTTCCACATTCCAATTTGAAACTTTGCCTAGAATGTAGAGATAAGTTGCCATCTAGAAGTGATAAACTTCTCATCACTTAGCCGTGTGGTGTATGAATCTAGACAGACATACTTTATACGCCACACTACAAATTTTTAAGAACATGATTTTTTTTCGCGTACCATGGCTACTAGCATCACTTTACTAAATTGAAATTTAACAAGCCGCGAGGTGCGACCCTTGAGGTTCACACGGTCAACTTCCCAGTAATATCTACATAAACATCAAAAACATTAAACACAATAATAATTTTGAAAATAATAATACTTAAATAATAATAATGAGAGCAGTGCCAGGAATGAGTTAATATTAATCATATCATCTGCGGAAGAGTTTTTTGGATTTCCAACATTTAAGCATAAAAAACATTAACACTAAAACACTGTAGAAACTATTAAAAATCAGCTCAGCTGTGCAAATCAGGTAAAAAAAATATTTTTTATGAAAAAACCCTAAAAGACTAATTTTTTGCATTTTCTTTTATTCAATTAAAAAGCGGCTGAAACAATTTTTATAAAATGTTTAAAGAATCGCAAAAATTTTTATGCACGTCTATTGACACGTTAATGATGCAAATATTATATCTGGATCGTGAGATATAGTGAATGATAAAAATGACCTTGAAAATCATGCTGACTTTTAATGATTTTTTATTTTTAATTTAATTTTTTACGTAATCATGAGAAAAAGTTTTGATGATGTTTTCAGAAACATTGTTTGGAGTATATAAATTTTATAAACATTGATTACTATATTTCGCAAATCAGGTTAAAAATTTCTTGTTTCTCTTAATTCAATAAACGCCTCCAAGAAATTTTTCCAAAACTTGATAGAATCACATAAATGTCAATACGCGTCGATTGAAGGAAATCGTATGTTTGGTTCGCGAGATATAACGCATGACAGAAATGACCTTTAAACGGGCAAAACAGCAAACCCCCCCAACCGAAGTTTCCCAAAAACTAATCAGCTCTTAAGATTGCAAAGACGCTTCGATTGACACCTCAACGAAGTCAATCGGACTTTGTTTACGTGAGTTATGCTCGTAGAAAAAAGTGTCCACGAACGCACATACGTACGTACGGACGTACGTACAAACACACACACACACATACATACATACTTCTTTCTAAAAACACTTAAAATATACTCTAAAGACCTCAAAACGTAAAGATATGTCGAAAATTTCGATTTTCGAGGCGATTACAAGAACTTCCCATATACTGGAAAGTTAATAAATTCTTATAAACACGGACAGGTTTAAGGAACTTCTGATATGCCATAAACATAAATATTCAGATATGCTCATTATTTGAATAAAAACTATGTGCAAACAATGTTAGCCATATCATATGACTACGTCTACTATTTTCTTTATTTTTCATACGATTCGTATGTTGTCTGGAGGAAGCTTGTCCAAAGAAACAATGAAGAAGCCACTCGACACATTGCTACACTGTCTGCATTCATATGAATAAATGAGTGTTCTTGTAGGTGTACAACGTAATAATTGTAGATACTATTATTGGCGCCTCTGGGTTTTCCTGTAACTTCGTACAGTTCCTTACAGGTTTTTGTTTGGCTTCCACTTATTCATGAAAATGGCTATTATGTGTGGCCTTACCGTCACCATGTGAAGGTGGCAAAGAAGTTCATTGTTGACTGCACAAATTGCTTAATCATTAGCTAATTTTATGGTGACACGTGATTGATAGATAAATTGAATAATTTAACATTTTCAAGATTTCGTTAAGCTCATCTTGTCGATGGTGTTGCGTCGAACGAAGAGACAGTAATATAAAATAATCAGGAAATTATTGAGGTGTTGTGATGATGTCAGTAGAGATGGGTTTCTCGTTCACTTTAGCAATACTGGCACATTTCGTTCAGCACACTCAAAAGATTCGTTCAGAGCGGATCGTTCAAATGAACGATATTCATTTTATCATTCAAAACACTCAATTTGAATGAAAATTCACGACGGCACATGAACGTCATCGTTACTTGCTTGTGCATAGATTGTATCGTGAGCTCACGGCACATGTGCGACGGTGGCGGCACATGTGCGTCCACAAGAATTTTCTGAAACGGCACATCTTCTGAGCGATTAATGGTCCAGCATACATATTGCTACGAGGAATATATTATACTGTGCAGTTCTTCGCGCGACGCATTTTGACGTGTTTAGAATATTTCGTGTCGAGTATTTTTAATTAATAAGTCACTTTCTCTGTTCGTAGGTTTCATACATAATTCAAGTGTAAGTCGTAATGTAATGTGATTTTTTTGCTATTCAGTACTATTTCCCTGCAGAGGATGCCTAAGCCACCATTTCCAAAAAGAAGCTCTATTTGGTCATTTTTCACCGAAATTGGAGAAAATACAGCAAAATGTAGTTTTTGTTCTCAAAAGCTGTCATTTAAAGGTGGATCAACATTTAATTTAAATCGGCACATTCGGTCAAAACATCCTGGAGTTGAAAGCATAAGCCAAAGAGTAGAATCAATAGAAAAGAAAAGTGATTTGTCGGCTATTGCCTCGACATCGTCTACATTTTTACATGACGATTTAGGTTCGTCTAAAGAAATAAGTAAGTTGCAAACCAAGCCACAAGAAGGGATAACTAACTTTCTAAGGCGAGCAATGAGTGAAAAAAGACGTTCTGAAATACACCGAGCCATTATTGAATTAATCGTGAAAGATTTTTTACCCCTACATATAGTAGAAAGTTCCAATTTCAAAAACGTTTGCCGAGTTCTTAATCCTGATTATCAATTGCCTTCAAGAAAAACGGTTTCAGAAATATTAATTCCGCAAATTTATAATATGGTAAAAGAGACAGTAAAAAAAACTCTTGATTTGACTGAATCAGTGTGCATTACAACCGATTGTTGGACTTCCATAAATGCCGAAAGTTTTATATCAGTGACTGCACATTTCATTAACAACGAAAATAAAATGATGACAGTTTTGTTGGATTGCTATCAATATGGAGAAAGTCATTCGGCAGTAAATTTATCTGAACAAATAATGCTTGTTTGCAATGAATGGGAGATATCTGCAAAAATTACAGCTGTTGTAACAGACAATGCCGCAAATATAGTTGCAGCAGTTAGAAGAACTGGCTGGAGTCATGTGCCTTGTTTTGCACACACATTAAATTTAATCGTGCAAGGTGCATTGGAAAATATTGATGGCATTCGTAAAAAAGTGAAATCTATAGTCGAGTTCTTTAAAAGAAGTCCTCAGGCGACCGAAAAATTACGAAAAACTCAGTCACAAATGGAAATGAACAGACTCAAACTCAAGCAGGATGTCATAACAAGATGGAATTCCACCTTTGAAATGTTTAAGAGGATAATTGATGTTAAAGAGCCTCTCATGTCAACTATAGCAATTAATTTCCCCCAAATTGAAAATATAACAAATTACGATATTATTTTAATTGAAAAAAGCTGCGAAGTTCTCGAATTATTTAAAGATGTTTCTGAAGAAATTAGTAGTGAGAAACAAATAACTGCATCAAAAGTGATAATCCTCAGCAATGCATTAAAGAAGTTCTGCATCCATTTTATAAATGAGAATCCAAATTTGCCTGATCCAATAAAAGCAATGACAAAGGATTTGTTACAAAGACTAAACAAAAGATTCGAAAATATTGAATGTAATGAAATTTTCACAGAGTCTTTGTTCTTAGATCCGCGTTTCAAGACACATGGATTTTCGAATGAGGTATACGTGGAAATGACTAAAAAAAACATTATAAATTCCATATCTCTACCAAGCCATATCTTAAGCGACCCATCAGAGCAAGAAGTAGAAGTCATCAGAAGTCATAAACCAAATACTTCGAAATTGTGGATGGATTTCGATAACAACGTTTCGAAATTGGTTTCAAATAAGAACCCTCAGGTAGCAAGCTCTGTAGAAGTTGAGAAATTTTTGGAGGAGCCTCTTTTGGATAGAACTATGGATCCAATTCAGTGGTGGGAAGACAGAAAAAAATTATATCCACGGCTCTACAAACTTGCAAAACGGAGATTATCCGTTGTTGCCTCTTCTGTGCCATCGGAACGTATTTTTTCGAAAGCTGGGCAAACAATAACAGACAGAAGAAATCGTCTAACAGGAGACAAAGTGTCTAAAATTTTGTTTCTTAATGTAAATTTATAAAATGTTGCCATGATTAAAACTTCATTTAATATTTTTTTATACTTTACGGTTATTATTTGCTGTGACGAAAAACGTTTTTTTAAAATTTGTATGAATTTCATTTAGTATTATTGTTTTGAATAAATGTTTAAAAATTATTACTTCTTTGTTTTTAAATGCTCTATAAGGATGTTAAAACTAGCCACAACAAGAAATTACTTCAATTAACCATTTTTGGTTTGCATCTCATTCACCAACTTTTAAAATTTATGTTGCAGTTTCTTTGCAATGCCAATTTCTCATTTCCTATCATTCATGAAATTTTGATTTTAAACTCGATTGAATTGTCTCTACACCGTTTAACATGATCAATTCAAGCACACGTGCGTCGACTTGGGCACATCGCACACTTGACCGCTCAGCACAGCTCCGCGCGCCTGCGTACAAAATTGTACGCAGAGAGTAAATATTTGAGCTATTGCCTTCTGCTGGCCATACGGCAACCGTAGAAGCACACTGGATGAACGAAACGCTCTTTAAAAGAAGAGTCGTTCGTTACAGCACACATAAGTGTGTCGTTCATAATGAACGACTCGTTCACGAACGACACATCACTAGATGTCAGATTGATTTTTTTGTTCTTCAGCTCGACTTTGAATTTTCGATCAACGATATTTTGTGGTGGGCAACAAAGAGTGTTTTGTTTTTTATATTGTACTTTTAAAATAGTATAGAGCTAAATTCACAAATGTTCTAGTGATAATTGTTATTGACTTTGTGCTAAAAGTATTGTTACATTAGGATAAAAGGATGTTATTCTTGTAAATATTAGCTCTCTTTTCGGTCCAAGATCTAATTCAATCAAATATTGATAATAAATATTTAAATATGTTCTGCCACAACGACTTCAACTCTCCCCCATACAAACAGTTCAATGGTTGGCGTCGTCATTAGAACAATCCAAAGTCCAGTTCTTTGCAGATCCTGTGCCCGCCATGTCATTGTGTATCAGCAAAATTCGTAAGAGGGTGCTTAAAGAAAGATTCATTTGATCTTTTAGGGTCATATCGTACAATAACTACATATATGCTGGATGAGAAAATTAAATAAATTTAGCGAATTGTATCTGTAGATTTATTTGAGTCGTTATGCAATGTGTATGTGAACAGTCACTCCACTGGCAATCGTTTGTTTTTCTGTGCCTATCGGTACATCGTACTGACAAGAAATGGACTACAAAAAGATAGATTGTAATTTCCTAACAAATACAGTTCATAAGAATGGTCAAGACAATTTGAAAGTGGCTCCACCGACCATGTTTGTTATTCAAGAACATTTCAAGGTGATAAGCGGCGAATATTAAAATGAATATGATTGTAACAAACGCATGGACTGTGTGATTGGTGGCGACCTTCAGATTCTGTTTCAAGTATCTATAAAAGGGGACGTTCATTTTTTATTTCACATATCAAATCATAAATGTAACAAATAAACTAATAGAGGAAAGAATTGATATCTATGTTTATCTATGTTTCACAAGCGTAACAGTGAAGAATTAAACTAGCATTTGCATATGTACCATTATCATTCGCTATTTGATTCATGGATGATGGTGCTAAAATTTTCAGAAGTAGAGAATATTCACAAAAAACTGCAAGTACATCACAGTGAAACGATTGCTACAAACACACCATTAGAACGTGTTCTGAATGGCTACCATATCGAATCGCATTCAATTTGCCAATATGTAACCAAGTTAATATGCTTACATGCACCCTCACATACTCGAAACTTGTAAACAATTCTAGCGGAGATGCTCCAAGAAAGATTAATGTGACTTCTAAATAAATCGTAAACAGGTTTCATAAACTCAGAGGCTCACTCGACCTTCTATCACATTGACTCTGACCTCTAGTGTTTATAAACAATATTCGCCGAGTAGGGCAAAAACATCTTCATTGACGCAAACACTCTTGACTGGAGGAACGGTCCAGTGAATAACGAATATCTCTGTTAGTTTCATGTTAACCATTATTGTTGTTTTTAGGATTCTTTAAATAGAATCTTTAATGGGCGTTATCACCAAAAACCTGTACTACCAATTTGTAAGACATACAATTTTCTACCAATATGAATCGAAATAAATGTTTTTCTAAGAGTGAAAGCTCGCAAACTAAATTGGATAGTTTGGAGAACTCATGTTTGTTTGTTTTTCATAAAAAAGATGCATAATTTATTTGTACATCAAATTAAGTTATTCCTAAACGGTATGTGTTTTTGTAACAACGTGTACATCAAATTTGTACATCATCGAAATCCCTGCAAATGAGGTTTTAATATTCTATTCTCTATAGAAAGTTTGTAATGTCCAACGCAAATCGTAGATTATACCTGTGGCTGGGTGGATTCATACCACCTAATACAATGCACAAAGAACTTTGCTTCGCAAGGCAAAATTTGCGGTATGCAATTATGTGCACCAATTAGGAGATACTCTCCGCAATGACGACAAAAATAAGATCTCTAAAGTCCTATTCATATTTTATTGCTAGAGTTCTTCCAGAAAAATTTGTTGATCATAGATACAGGATGTTTTTTCTTGTATATGGTGTTTCTAGAGGGGTAGAATTTTTTAAACATATAAAATACAGATAAATTATTGAAATGGCCTTTTTGGCTTTATTAGCTTGCAAGTTTTATGGCATTTAGTGTTTCAAAATATTTTCTGGCTTATTACCACCGCGAAAGCCATCTTGTCGGTCCAATTTTGTAGCACTTCTTCGGGCATAGTCAGCCTTATTTCGCCAATAACGCGTCCAATATTGACTTCCAAGTCATCAATAGTTGCTGGTTTATGAGCATAGAAAAGTGATTTGAAGAACACCTACAAAAAAGAGTTCAATGAACTCAAATACCATTATCTGGGCGGCCAGTCTTAAGATGATTCGTTTACCAAAGGTTCCGCCCAATTTTTGTTTAAATTATCATAAATCAGATTTAAATGTATATTACTATTAATTCAACAATTAAATACAACTTTCCAATTTCTGTCTGAACTGTTAGGCTGATATATTTAAATTATTAGTTATTGAAATTTTTTTCAGCAAACCAAAGATGACTTCGCTGACATTTGATTTTGCTTTCCAAAATTTTTCATTCTAAAAATGTGCTAAAATGTAGTTAAGCTCTAAACTTATACCAAAACTATCGGTTCAAAAGGTACATACATACATATTTATATAGTAAATCATAAGTAGTTATACATTCAGTAGGCGTTTTTCCAAATGTCGGGTCAGCGCAGTGTGGGTGTCCCCTATTGTTGTGGTTATATTTATTCCCACACCTTCTGAAACTACATCTGAAACATCTAAGCATTAAGCTGGAAGTGATCACGAGACGCACTTGCACTCCATAAAACATCAAATTGTTATTTTCCACATGACTGCATGGAACGCTTTTTTTGCGAAACGCACGCTCGTTGAACCGTGTTTCACACATCCTAATCCGTGTTTTACACATCCCAATCCGTGTTTCAGACACCCGATTCCGTGAAAAACTCTGCCTCTTGCATGAAACACTTCCTTGGGTGCGTGAAACCGAATACGTAAAAAACTGGCTAGACTACGAGTACCACGTCTTTCACACCCGCGTGCCACCTCGCCAATAATGCTTGTCTGACCAAAAGTCAAATTCGTCTTTCGTGTGTTTCGCGCCATGTTTGACTCATGTTAAACTTCGAACTGCTCACTCATTTATAACAGCACTTCACGCACTCACAACGAAAATAACTAATAATGTTTCTGCTCCCACCAGTAACGATAAGGACGCCACAAAATACTTTTGGGGGTCATGTTCATTAAATAACCAAGATGCTTTATAAGATGGTCGTTTGAAAAATTCGGGAAATCTTTATGTCAATTGATTGTTGTGAGCGTCACAAACTTTTTAAGCATTTTTATTCGATTCGTGCAATATGATTTAGACTTAACAGTTATGTTACTACGAAAAGATTGCAGTTTCATATTGGTCCATAATTTTTTTTCGTATGATGTGGCGTGATTTTGTTAGTCCACAAAGTAAGGGATCATTGCGCCATTGAGTTCCATTCTTAGTACTCCAAAATTCTGTTACAGATTCGTCATGTAAACTAACATTAGTCGTATTTTGATCATTTTCAGTTCAAAATTTGAATCTTCTTCGATTATTTGAGGTACATAGTCTTCATCATCAGATTCAACTATGATTGTTCATCATATTCCAGTGCAGAGCCACATGATACAGCGGTGACCTCAATCACTGAACAGTAGAGTATCACCATACAATGATTAGAAACAATTCGGAGTTGACTTTTTTGCTAGAATTTGTCGATAAATGAAATCTTCGGCGTTTTCAACCGTATTTAGATTAATAACAGATGAAATCAGCGGTGGAACTTATGACACGTCCCAATGCGTGTTGAGATACTTGTGTGATGCACTATAAAATCAATTTTGAATGTAAAGTGGCAGCCAAATTGTTAATCTATAATTAGGAGTAAAAATAGGAAAATATATACTGATCATTAAGAAATAATCGTTGCTTGTCTAGATAAAACATTGGCCTGCGATTTCGTATCCCTGGTTTATTTGGTTAATTTTCACTATCACTTACAATTTCTTTCGGCAAAACACTAAATGCATCCGTTTTATCTTATCCATACATTCTCTTTTTGATTTCGCTTGTTTACATAAAAATGCTGATTTATTACACGCAAACGTACTAATAATTGTAGTTTTAGACTCCAATGTTTAATTAATGCGCATCAATCATGCTCAGTAACGTAGTACTCTTTGCAGCACAATTAAGTATATTTTTATATTACATTTACATAAATTGTATGTAATTACAATAATTGGGGAAAATTACACTATGTCTGAAACTGTAGTTTTCATAAGTAATAAAGTAAAGATAACTTTCGTCTGTAATAAAAATTAGCGACAATAGGTGCTGTTTAATCTCTACCATGTTCCTTCAATTCGTCTGCTAACAAAAAACATATCTGCAGTGAAAATTGACGCAGTAAATGTATGAGGGCACAATTACAACTTTGCCGCCCTTTTAGGGTTGCAATATTATGCCGCCTGACGAAGGTTTAATAACAATTTTCTTCACTAAAAAACATGCTCAGTAAAGTGAGCTTCAGCATATAGTCTAATCAAATCAATGAGCAATGCAAAAATTATACACTCAAATATTATTTAAGGAGTTAGTGAGAGGGTGCGGTAGGTAAAAGATCGATGCTAACGCCATATTAGACAAAAAAAATTATATCAGCTCGGAAATCCTGTGAAAAATATTAGCGGTAATATTTGTTTAAAACTAAATTCTTAATTTATATTTATTTAATAGTTTTCTTTTTAAATATGTAGTTTATAAACTAAATGGCCTTCGAATTGTTGTCAGCTGTTATTTTCTGTCAAATGTCACAAACTATTGATTTTATGACAAAGAATGTGTGTTCAAAATGATAAAACGTGATTTTATTTACACCAAATAAACCCGTAGGGCTTTCTTGTAGGATTGATAGTTAACAATAATTATGGAACAATTGTCGCCCAGTGCAATTGATTACGACGATACCCACAAATGAATGTGAAAATGCATGACGCGTGCATCGATCGGTGACATTTTGCGCGTTGCGCTCTAAATTTTAAATTATTAAACGTACAATAAAACACTTTTGATAAGTTTGATAGGGAATTTGACGGTCTATCACTTTCCCAGTATATGGGAAGTTCTTGTAATCGCCTCGAAAATCGAAATTGAAATTTTCAACATTTCTTTACGTTTTGAGGTCTATAGAGTATATATAAAGTGTTTTTAGAAAGGGAGATGTATATGTGTGTGTGTGTGTGTGTACGTACGTACGTACGTTCGTGGACACTTTTTTCTACGAGCATAACTCACGTAAACATAGTCGTATCGACTTCGTTGAGGTGTCAATCGAAGCGTCTTTGCAATTTTAGGAGCTGATTAGTTTTTGGGATACTTCGGTCGGGGGGGTTTGCTGTTTTGACCCTTTGAAGGCCATTTCTGTCATGCGTTATATCTCGCGAACCAAACAAACGATTTGCATGATAGAGGTGTCAATCGACGCGTATTAGCATTCGTATGAATCTATCAAATTTTAAAAAAAAATGGTTGGAGCCGTTTTTTAATTTAAGAGAAAAAAAGTGCAAAAAATTAGGGTTTTTTTCATAAACAATAAATTTTTAACCTGATTTGCGAAATTTAGTAGACAATGTTTATAAAATTTATATACTCCAAACAATTTGTGTAGAAACATCATCAAAGCTTTTTCTCATGATTACGTAAATTAAAAATAAAAAATTAAATTAAAAATAAAAAATTATTAAAAGTCATCATGATTTTCTAGGTCATTTTTATCATTCACTATCTCACGAATCAGATATAATATTTGCATCATTAAGGTGTCAGTTGACCGGTATTAACATCTTTGTGAAGTTTTTAACATTATAAAAATTCGTTTCAGCTTTTTTTAATTTAATAAAATAAAATGCAAAAAATTATAGTTTTTTTCATAAAAAATATTTTTTAACCTGATTTGCACAGCACAGTAATACCTGTTTATAAAATGTATACATTCTTATCAGGTTTTGAAGAGAAACCGGCAAAATGTTCTTCCTTGATTATGAAAAAAACTAAATGAAAAATAAAAAATCATTCAAGGCTACCATGTAAAGAGGGTTCATACGAATGCTTTTACTTTATTTTTTTTATTCTAAAAAATTGTTGTAAATTCAATCAAAGTTTTAAAATATTTGCATAATTTGAACAGATTTTAAATAGTTTTTACAGTCTTCTTATTAAAAAAAACGCTTAAATTTTTAAAACCAACAAAAATTTTCAAGACCACCGATTGATCCGCGTGAATATTCAATCTGTCCTCATCGACCAAAAACCTTACGTAATCAATGGACCCTCCCGTAGACGATATGATTCATATTAACTCATTCCTGTTACTGCTATGAATACCTCTCATTGTTGTAATGTTGTTGATGTTTATGTAGATATTACTGGGAAGTTGACCGTGTGGACCTCAAGGGTCGCACCTCGCGGCTTGTTTGTTTTATACTTCACATGTATTCTCCTACTCATTTTCAGACTTTGAACCATCACTATATGAAAAAAGTCATGTATCTTATAGTAGTGTTCGGCTTAAATCTGGCAAATCGACTTAAATTTACCAAATCAAGTACTAGTAGCAATTCGGCGAATAATTGCTCGGTATAAGCCAGCGATTCACAGCTTACTGTGTGAAGCCGGCATCATGTTTTTTTTATTACAATTAAACTTTATCAGCAATTCCATTTTTTCAAAAAAAATCGTGGAAAATTTTGATGTAATCAATCAAATTTTCAAGAGAAAAAATCATCACAAACAAAGAACCCCCAACATCTAGTTGAAATTCAGTCGTGAACAATAAATAAAACGATAAGCTTTTTGCAATTCATTCAAAACATTTATTCAGTCCACAACAGTCTGAAATTCGCTGGGCAGCAAAAACCAAACATTTTGTATGACAACAAACATTCTGTGAGCGTCAATTTTTTGTCAGAATTAAATAATGATGAACCGATAAACACAATCTTTTTTATAATATCGGTCAAATGGTCAAAAATTCGTGTTGTCAAGTGACAAAGTGTTAATTTTTTTTTGAACGTGTTTGAAAGGATTATAATGTTTTCGTTATTTATCATTTCGCTACTTACCGATGATTTGTTTGAAATTGTTACACATTGCGGCTTTGCAACGTTCGCTACGGTTCGGTTGACAATAAAACGTGATTGTGTTGATAAGGAATATTGTTATTTGATTGTGAACAAAAGCCAGCAGCTGTTCTATGGTTTTGATTCGTTGCGATTATCACCTTGGAATGATAAGAGTGAATATTATTTTGGTTCACAGTTGTGGTCGTATTTATTTTACTTAGTTTCACTTTCCCGGATCATACTCAGGATTTCTGAAACTGTGAATGAAATCGATTTTTAATTTATAGTTTTGGTATTAGTTTGAAGCCTAATTTTGGCACATTTTGAGAATGAAAAATTCTGAAAACCAACAAAAAATTAAAAAATGTTCAATAATTAATCATCAAATTAGGAAGTTGGATTTAATTGAAAAAATAAATGGTAACATTTATTTAAAATTCAATTTATGATTGATCAAACACAAAAATAAAAAATAACCAAATTTTGGAACAGATATTTGAGGAAAATCGCTCAACGATTGTCGCAAATGCATAATACATCCCTGTAGAAAAAAGGAGACAAGCTTACCTCTGACAATAACAGAAGTATTTACTTACTGTGCAGGTCCTACAAAGAAAAAAGACTGATATTGTGAAAACAACATTGTTTGACGAGCTCATAAGTAAATTAGATAAAATATTCTTCTGAGAATGCATTATTAATGTAATTTAGAGGACTTCGTTCAATTTATGGTGTTCATAGTCGTCCATCTGAGCAGCTCATACGCAATACGATGGAAATGTTTATGTTCACGTTCTATTGGACAATGTTAATCCAACACGAGCTCGTACAGTGCGTTCCGAGGCGGCTATCGCAACTGTAGATGTTGGTGTGACTGACAAATTTATCAATTCGACGCCGTTCTTAACAATTTGATCTCTGTCCGTCCATTAAATGAAAAATTTTGTGGAAAGATCTTGGTCTGAAGGCCTATCAAATCCAAAAATTGCAGCAATTGAAACCATTGGACCATCGTTTGCGTCGTACGTTCGATGAAAGGGCTAAAAATGAGTTAGAAGTTGAAGCACATCTTACCATCGTAACATTTTCAGCGATGTGTCTAATATCTGTCGTAATATGTAGGTTCAGCAAAATTACTGTTTTTGGTATGAGGATAATGTTCAAGAGGTTGCATCCCGGAAAAGTCACTGGATGGTGCGGTTTCAATGCCGGGGAAATAATTGTTCTTTTCTTTTTCAAATCTGAAGACGGAACCGTTTGTGTCAATCGCTACTGACAAATGATTGGTTTTTTTTTATACCAACATCAATGTCAATCGTCCGATTGACAAATGGTTCCAACAGGAAAGCGCAACATGATATACAGCGCGTGAAAGCATTATTTTATTTGGTGAACGAATCATCTCAAAAAATGGAGCTGCCCCTGATCATGTGATTTGACTCCATTGGACTCTTTTTTGTAGGTGTTCGTTATGGCACTTTTCTATGCTGATAAAGCGTACGTGTTATTTGTGAAATCAGGCCGGCTACGCTGGAAAAAGTGGTGCAAAATCAGACCGACAGGATGGCCTTCCTGAGACGCAGACGAAGTAGTCATACGCCAGAAATTACTATAAACACTAAATGCTATAAAATTTGCAAGCAAATGAAGCCATAAATTGTCCAATTCAATAATCTATCTGTATTTTATTTGTTTTAAAAGTTGTATGCGTCTGAAAAAACACCCCATTGAATATTGTATCTGTCTCAAGGTCTCGTTATAATTATGTTCTGTCACATCTGTAATATTTAGCTTCCGCTGATAATTTCCGACAGATCGTGAAAAATTGTCTGTCTTTTCTTCTATTAAGTTGTCTGGCCATTACTCAAATTTTCACATCCAGACGTGAAAAGTTAAATTCATATTTAAATGATTACTTTCAAAAGCAAATGATCTCAGGACAATTCAATTACATCATGTGATTGGTATCTTAACATAACATCGAAATGACTTTTAGGAGCTGATTAGTTTTTGGGATACTTCGGTCGGGGGGGTTTGCTGTTTTGACCCTTTGAAGGCCATTTCTGTCATGCGTTATATCTCGCGAACCAAACAAACGATTTGCATGATAGAGGTGTCAATCGACGCGTATTAGCATTCGTATGAATCTATCAAATTTTAAAAAAAAATGGTTGGAGCCGTTTTTTAATTTAAGAGAAAAAAAGTGCAAAAAATTAGGGTTTTTTTCATAAACAATAAATTTTTAACCTGATTTGCGAAATTTAGTAGACAATGTTTATAAAATTTATATACTCCAAACAATTTGTGTAGAAACATCATCAAAGCTTTTTCTCATGATTACGTAAATTAAAAATAAAAAATTAAATTAAAAATAAAAAATTATTAAAAGTCATCATGATTTTCTAGGTCATTTTTATCATTCACTATCTCACGAATCAGATATAATATTTGCATCATTAAGGTGTCAGTTGACCGGTATTAACATCTTTGTGAAGTTTTTAACATTATAAAAATTCGTTTCAGCTTTTTTTAATTTAATAAAATAAAATGCAAAAAATTATAGTTTTTTTCATAAAAAATATTTTTTAACCTGATTTGCACAGCACAGTAATACCTGTTTATAAAATGTATACATTCTTATCAGGTTTTGAAGAGAAACCGGCAAAATGTTCTTCCTTGATTATGAAAAAAACTAAATGAAAAATAAAAAATCATTCAAGGCTACCATGTAAAGAGGGTTCATACGAATGCTTTTACTTTATTTTTTTTATTCTAAAAAATTGTTGTAAATTCAATCAAAGTTTTAAAATATTTGCATAATTTGAACAGATTTTAAATAGTTTTTACAGTCTTCTTATTAAAAAAAATGCTTAAATTTTTAAAACCAACAAAAATTTTCAAGACCACCGATTGATCCGCGTGAATATTCAATCTGTCCTCATCGACCAAAAACCTTACGTAATCAATGGACCCTCCCGTAGACGATATGATTCATATTAACTCATTCCTGTTACTGCTATGAATACCTCTCATTGTTGTAATGTTGTTGATGTTTATGTAGATATTACTGGGAAGTTGACCGTGTGGACCTCAAGGGTCGCACCTCGCGGCTTGTTTGTTTTATACTTCACATGTATTCTCCTACTCATTTTCAGACTTTGAACCATCACTATATGAAAAAAGTCATGTATCTTATAGTAGTGTTCGGCTTAAATCTGGCAAATCGACTTAAATTTACCAAATCAAGTACTAGTAGCAATTCGGCGAATAATTGCTCGGTATAAGCCAGCGATTCACAGCTTACTGTGTGAAGCCGGCATCATGTTTTTTTTATTACAATTAAACTTTATCAGCAATTCCATTTTTTCAAAAAAAATCGTGGAAAATTTTGATGTAATCAATCAAATTTTCAAGAGAAAAAATCATCACAAACAAAGAACCCCCAACATCTAGTTGAAATTCAGTCGTGAACAATAAATAAAACGATAAGCTTTTTGCAATTCATTCAAAACATTTATTCAGTCCACAACAGTCTGAAATTCGCTGGGCAGCAAAAACCAAACATTTTGTATGACAACAAACATTCTGTGAGCGTCAATTTTTTGTCAGAATTAAATAATGATGAACCGATAAACACAATCTTTTTTATAATATCGGTCAAATGGTCAAAAATTCGTGTTGTCAAGTGACAAAGTGTTAATTTTTTTTTGAACGTGTTTGAAAGGATTATAATGTTTTCGTTATTTATCATTTCGCTACTTACCGATGATTTGTTTGAAATTGTTACACATTGCGGCTTTGCAACGTTCGCTACGGTTCGGTTGACAATAAAACGTGATTGTGTTGATAAGGAATATTGTTATTTGATTGTGAACAAAAGCCAGCAGCTGTTCTATGGTTTTGATTCGTTGCGATTATCACCTTGGAATGATAAGAGTGAATATTATTTTGGTTCACAGTTGTGGTCGTATTTATTTTACTTAGTTTCACTTTCCCGGATCATACTCAGGATTTCTGAAACTGTGAATGAAATCGATTTTTAATTTATAGTTTTGGTATTAGTTTGAAGCCTAATTTTGGCACATTTTGAGAATGAAAAATTCTGAAAACCAACAAAAAATTAAAAAATGTTCAATAATTAATCATCAAATTAGGAAGTTGGATTTAATTGAAAAAATAAATGGTAACATTTATTTAAAATTCAATTTATGATTGATCAAACACAAAAATAAAAAATAACCAAATTTTGGAACAGATATTTGAGGAAAATCGCTCAACGATTGTCGCAAATGCATAATACATCCCTGTAGAAAAAAGGAGACAAGCTTACCTCTGACAATAACAGAAGTATTTACTTACTGTGCAGGTCCTACAAAGAAAAAAGACTGATATTGTGAAAACAACATTGTTTGACGAGCTCATAAGTAAATTAGATAAAATATTCTTCTGAGAATGCATTATTAATGTAATTTAGAGGACTTCGTTCAATTTATGGTGTTCATAGTCGTCCATCTGAGCAGCTCATACGCAATACGATGGAAATGTTTATGTTCACGTTCTATTGGACAATGTTAATCCAACACGAGCTCGTACAGTGCGTTCCGAGGCGGCTATCGCAACTGTAGATGTTGGTGTGACTGACAAATTTATCAATTCGACGCCGTTCTTAACAATTTGATCTCTGTCCGTCCATTAAATGAAAAATTTTGTGGAAAGATCTTGGTCTGAAGGCCTATCAAATCCAAAAATTGCAGCAATTGAAACCATTGGACCATCGTTTGCGTCGTACGTTCGATGAAAGGGCTAAAAATGAGTTAGAAGTTGAAGCACATCTTACCATCGTAACATTTTCAGCGATGTGTCTAATATCTGTCGTAATATGTAGGTTCAGCAAAATTACTGTTTTTGGTATGAGGATAATGTTCAAGAGGTTGCATCCCGGAAAAGTCACTGGATGGTGCGGTTTCAATGCCGGGGAAATAATTGTTCTTTTCTTTTTCAAATCTGAAGACGGAACCGTTTGTGTCAATCGCTACTGACAAATGATTGGTTTTTTTTTATACCAACATCAATGTCAATCGTCCGATTGACAAATGGTTCCAACAGGAAAGCGCAACATGATATACAGCGCGTGAAAGCATTATTTTATTTGGTGAACGAATCATCTCAAAAAATGGAGCTGCCCCTGATCATGTGATTTGACTCCATTGGACTCTTTTTTGTAGGTGTTCGTTATGGCACTTTTCTATGCTGATAAAGCGTACGTGTTATTTGTGAAATCAGGCCGGCTACGCTGGAAAAAGTGGTGCAAAATCAGACCGACAGGATGGCCTTCCTGAGACGCAGACGAAGTAGTCATACGCCAGAAATTACTATAAACACTAAATGCTATAAAATTTGCAAGCAAATGAAGCCATAAATTGTCCAATTCAATAATCTATCTGTATTTTATTTGTTTTAAAAGTTGTATGCGTCTGAAAAAACACCCCATTGAATATTGTATCTGTCTCAAGGTCTCGTTATAATTATGTTCTGTCACATCTGTAATATTTAGCTTCCGCTGATAATTTCCGACAGATCGTGAAAAATTGTCTGTCTTTTCTTCTATTAAGTTGTCTGGCCATTACTCAAATTTTCACATCCAGACGTGAAAAGTTAAATTCATATTTAAATGATTACTTTCAAAAGCAAATGATCTCAGGACAATTCAATTACATCATGTGATTGGTATCTTAACATAACATCGAAATGACTAAGGGCACACTCTCAGCATGTGTAATTTCCATAGAATATGTAACTCAGTACTGTTTCCGGAAAATATACTCGCTGTTCAATTTGCGGGAGAAATCACAGCATTTATATTGCTTAAAAAAAATCATGCTTAGTAAATAAAGTTGGCTTTGTTAAACTTGATCCTTTAGAAACGCGAGGCCAAATTAAATAAAATAAAACATCTGCAGCAAAAAAATGTATCTAACAAATCTTGAAATTCGCTGTTGTTTCCATTGAAACAAATTTTAATTATATGTTAATCTTTAAAAAACACGAATAATAATCGAATGATTTCGAAGTATTCCGAAAAAGGAATGTAACGAGCAAAATATCAGATTTGTAGAAGCTAATAATTTTTACTATATTCGATGAGTTAGCACACAAATGGACTATTTGCTTCTGAGGCCCTTAGAAGATTTTCTGTGGGAGGTTTGCTGGACTTTAAACTCAGCCATAAGTCTTGTAATGGTTTTTTATACCAAGATGCTAGTTATTTCTGAAGATATTTATTAAATGTGACTACATGTGCATGCACTTCCAATAGAGAGAATTAAAACGTGTTAAGTATTAAATGCAAATACAATCGAAATAGTCTCTATAGAAAATGATCCTTGTTATTTCAGCCTTGCGACAGAGTTGAATATGAGTTATAGATTCTCAGGCGTGCATGAGGGGCATATTGAAACCTATGTTAGTATATAATACAATCACTTTCATTCGCATCCATTGGCATATATGCACATATACCTAAACGTTTTTGAAACATATGCGGAACTAGTTAAGTTCCTACTATGCTCGCTCGACTCGCATCAAAGCTTGATCGATATTCATTAGTCTTCAGTTCCTCATTTGCCACCGTGGTAGCGTCCATAACTAATTCAAATGTGATTTTCAAACAGTTACTGTATGACCTTGATAAAATTAAAACAAATTAATTCTAAATACTATTTGGAGTGAATGTTTTACGCTTATTGGCACACCGACGCCATTTGTTGTCGTGTCAACATGGACTTTAAAACCACCCGAACCAAAACAACATTGACCGTGGTCACTACGATGTGATCCCGCATCTTTAATTGCTACTATTCTTGTTTTTTTTTCCTGTCCGTCCCGAGCCAGGGGAAGCACTTCAAGTATGGCAAAGTCTGTTGCTTTTGTATTTCTTTTGTAATTGTCGCCAACGATAATGCTGCTAGACGATTGCCACAAATCTTTGTACAGTGTCTAAGCGAAAATCAATTGTCTGCGAATCGCCGTGTGAAAAAAGATATTTTTTAATATTTAAATTGGATTTATAGATACATTGCTTACGAGACGGAACTCTTCTGAATACTAACCTTTTATTTTTCATAGTGTGAATACGAAAGTGGTATTTATTGCATAAACACTTCCTGAATGAGCTCTACATACTTTTATTTTCCAAAATATAGCTTTTGTTAGTGGATTTAATAGAATTTATTAAATGATGTTGCCAAAGATACTTTCCATTTCGAATATTGGCTCATTTTATGAACTTATTATTTATTTTCATGGCTGATTTCCCGATGCACACTGACGCTACGTTGATCTCGGTTTCAGATGCATTTGTCGATATTTTAAAATTAGATGGCATTTTATTTTGGTGCCACTTTTATTTTTCAGTCTGATGATCATCTAAAAACAGAATTTTTACATAGCGTACATAGTATTGCTGCTGTCATTTTCGATGTTATTTTGCGATTTCAATTGAACAATGTATCAGGCAATAGTTATGCAAGGAATTGCAATTTTAACCGAAAGTATATTTTTTTATTGAGTAGATTAAAAAAATTGGCATTTAGATAATTGTTTAGGAGTAAAATGCATATGCTAATATTTCCGGGATATCAGGCTTGCCTTTTTCAATCAGTGGCCTTCTAACATGTTGAATTTAATATTTTCTCATGTTGCTTACTGAAATCAACAAACAAGGGGGCGTAAAAGTCTTTACGAATGTTTTTTATGGTAGCTATTAAAATATAATAACCAAATTTTGGAAAATAAAGTTAAACAAATGAAGCTGATATTTCTTCAGATTACGGTCATTGTTGTTTCACAAATAGAATGAAAAATAGATGGCGCATTATTTTAAGAGAACATAGCATCACGTTATTTTTAAGAACTTGTAAAAATATTCATGCAGTTTTTTTGGGCCTAGTGCACAAACTTCAAAACAACTACAAAAAATTATCTGTCATTAGTTTTATAAATTTTTCTAAATAAAAATGTCGGGCAAATTTAACTCCTCGAAAAGTAAGCAAGTCGCTTGGGTTGTCGACTTTTGAATAAAAGATTATCTGAAACAGATAAACCGAAGAGCTATAGATTCAGTAAGACTATGGCTATGGTCTGAACCACGATTGCGCATATCTGTAAAGAAATAACTAAATGGCGTTGGCAAAAAGTGTAGTAAAATAAAAAAAAAAACTTATTTTAGTTTCCAACTTTAACTAAACATGTCGAAAACATGTGGTTTTTAATATCATGATGATCGCGGAAACTCGAAAATTTCAACAATGCACGACGAAAATCTGTAGTATGGAGACAAACGTGTTTAAAGATATATTCTGAAAAATCGTCAAAACATAGCAGCTTCAACAGCTCAAGAAACTACAGTTAGACTACTCAGATCTTTATAAAATATCTATACTATATTTTTGACTCAACATATAAGGTCAAAAACAAAAAAATAATTTTCTGAAACGGTCAAAATTTACCGTCCGAGCGAAAAATCTCTCGGATCGTCGTACATCGCAGGGGAGCGGAGCTCACCAGGCATATATTGAACCGTCTGGGCCCACCTTAGCATGTCCACTTGCATGCGATTTCGCATTTTATGTGCGACTAGACCCATTATTACTTATTTTATATGGGGTGACCTTTGCCTACTGAAAAGGATCCACAACGAAACCCCTAGGTTTAAGTACTTTATTCTTCAACTTTATAATGCCTGATTGGACGCTGTTGTTTTCTGGCTCATTTTGAAAAATATCTTACACGTGCTTTATCTTATCAACTAGAACCTCCCATTCAATTATTGTTTAAAAAAAAATTCATAACAATTTGGGTATTGAAAATTGCTAAACAACTCCTTATTTTTATAATTTACCAAGCAATTCATGCAAGAGTAAACTATTCAAACTTAACTAAGATGTTGAGGGAGCAAAACTCAACTGGATTATTAAGAAAATGAGAGTAAATTTCCTTAATAAAATGTCTCCATCAATCCCCCGGGATCAGACGCGATGATCCTCGATGGCGGTGGCGATCCTGTAACAACCATACACATTTCCGCTTGGCTCGCAAAAAAAAAACTAAATATTTATGTCTACGAATAGTTTTTAAACCTTATCGCCTATCGACACTTGCACTTTCGGCAAGATTTTTGCAAATCGAAACTTTCATTGCAATGAATTTCACAAATTTTCTGCGCCCCGTAGTTTAATTAAAGGATGACGGACATGAGCACTCCACGCTGCTAATTAAATCCAAACTGACCTCTTATCCAACCGATTGCTACGCTCAACCATCATTAACAGTGAATCCTGAACTGCGGAATGTCAAGGCGATGCTGTCGGATCAATCGCTTATCAAATTGTTGCTGCGCTTTATTTCGGATCGTTTGGAGGAGTCCAATCCGCATTACCTCTCCCTTATAATCCTAGAAAAAAAATTTCGTGCTGGTTTATCGCTTGACACTTGAAAGTTTTCGATTGAGTTTCAGAGATAGCCGGGCTCCAAATTGGCTTGCAATCTCCTCTTCCAAAATGGCTAGACAGCTTTAATTTTTCCTCACCCACATTATGCTTGCGGGCAAGCAATTAGGGGTGATGACTGAGATTCATTCCCTGCTGCCATCGTTGGGGCCCTGTTGACGGATCAAGTTGCGAGTCCCACTGGCAGTCCGATTGAGAATCCGCTTCATATGAATTGATCTTAAGAGTCGAACTTGGCTGCATTTTCTTTTGATGAAGTTTTTTAAAAATTTGCCTTGTGACCTAGAACGTCATATCTCAAGATATGAGAATCAAAAGATAATTTACAATTCAAATATTTTGTGCAAAATTCGAACCAAATATTGATAGATTGTCATTATCTACATAGCAGTTATCGAACACAAAAATCATTTCTTTATCACATGCTGCAATGTATTGTATATAAAAAATTGAACGCTTCAAAATCAAATTAAAACACGTTTATAATGTTATCTGAAGAAAATATATTTTTAGAAAATATATTACTATGCTTTTTATCGCATTTACGCGTAACGACTTGAAATAAAGGAAAAAAGCCATTACATTACCACGTGACGCGTTAATTTATGAGCAACGATTCATATATATTTTAATATTATTAATGCATTGAGTTTTAATAGAACTCCATATAATGAGAATATTTGCATGGTAATAAATATTCACGGATTTATAACTATACAAGAAAATAGAGACGTTTTCCGATAAGCGATTCGATTTGTTGCAATTTTTAATAGAATATTGTTAGTCAGCAATGAGAAAAGCAAGTGGGTATTACGTATTTTGTAAAGGAAATTATTTTTTTAAAACTGGAACGTGCACTTTATAGCTTTCATTTTATTGTTACTAACGTTTACGAATGTATGTTTGCATCGGAAACTCTACATCTGTGACAATATAATATTTCCATAAACGCGGCTACATTTGTTCTAATAAAGGTTACGAAACGTGACAATATTGCGTAAGAGAATTTTTTATGTTGTTCAAAGATATTTTCGTTAATATTTGAATGTTTTAAAAATATCTTGACAATTGTGAATCGATTAAAATTTTATATTTAATTTTCATAGTATAACTTCCAGCATTACGGCAAATGGAATTAAAATAAAAATTTTCTAGATAATATTTCAATGTAAAGATTTCGCCTTAAAAATCATACAAGAACATTTTATCCGTATTAGCCTTTGATGTATTTGTGTTTATTTTTAAGAAACGGATGAGTTTTATTTAAATTTAGACAATATTATTTATGACAGTGACTTTCTTTCAAGCTTTTTACAAAGAACATCCGCGCATAGTAACTATTTTAACTTCTATCGTTGAACTCCTAGGTCAATTGAGCTGTCTAAACAGCACAGTAAATTTACCTGCTCAAGGCAACACTTGACATTGATAAATATCCATCATTATATTTATTAAATTATGTGTGAAAAAATCCAGTTTATTTAGTAAGATCTGCACTACAAGAAAGCAAAGAGAACATATAATTCCATGAATATCGTGATAGAAATTTGCCATCGAATTCTTTTCATCTTTCCAATAATCTCGAAATGTGTACATGTATGGTTAAATGATGGACATTGATATGAAGAGGCTCTTAATAAAAATATGAATAATGCAAACTGTAGCAATTAGCTATATTCTAAAAAACGATTTATATTCTAATCATTCTCTTCATTACCATTCCATAAATTCATGTCATTCGAGATGATGTTCAACAAACAACATAGCTATAAAACCTTTTAATTGACACTATTCAAAGGTGAAAAACATATTTTCAAAAATCTTGTGTTAAAAAAATGTCTACACTCGTAGCTATGAAACGTTTGAATCTCTCACGTCCACAGCTTAAAAGTAAATGTAACCTTGAGTCAACCTATTTTCATTCGTTAATGGTCGTGCAAAAAAGTATCTGAAAAAGCATGAACAAGTGAATAATATGATAAACTATGCAATGTAGATGCAATCAGTTTGTAATGTTTGTGGTTGCAAAACTATGTATGCGCATACACTGAAGCGCGAACACTAGCATCTCTGATGATAAAAACAATCTGATGTGGTTTCGGTATTTGAAGATTATCCGAATTTTTTATCGTATGGGTTTAGAAGATGTATGCAGTTAAATGTAACTGGCATTTTTTTACTCTGATTATTTTTATCGGGCAAATCTTCGTATAAAAGGCATGAAAGTTTTTTAATATTCATGTAATACTATTCTAAAGCCGGTATATTAAATTACCCGAATCATGCTGATTTAAAATTCAAGTTCGTTAAATTGAAATGCGATTAAAAATAAAAAAAAGCATCAGCTTAACTCATAAAGAAATCAGAGAGTATATTGAGTACCCAAACTATTAGAAATAATTTTGTTGTGGTATTGTTACACAACTGATAATAGATTTTCTGTATAATTTCTTTACGAGTGTGACTTAAAAGTTCTTTAAAAAACACATTCTCAAATTCACCGTAGAATTTTTTTCCATTACGTTTTGAAGATATGACACGCCATATTTCTGTAAAAACCCATCCAAAAAAATAACTATTCAATCGATGTAGTTTTAAGGTATTTTAACCAGAGAAACTAAAATGACACTAACATTTTGTAGAAACATTGTAGCGAAAATATCGAATTTTCTGTTAAAATTTAGTGGTTTCTGTATTGAATCAATACTTTCGTGATAATTTAAAATATACTCAAGATAGATCTTTGCAAAATGATAAAACGACCCTCTACTTTTTTATTCCAAAATCATTTTGGATTCTCTAAATAATTCGGTGGAAAATTTACTTCGATTTCATTTTGCACACTTCTATTTCAATAAAATTTTCATCAATCTTTGTCAGCTTCCAACTTTGTTCGTAAAATAAAACATCGAGCGTCCTATACAGAGAACCAGCTAAAACAATAGAAGAAGTATTGTCTTCAACAATTTTAATTGTCTAAAATAGAAGAAAAAATAAGAAAAAAAAAATCTTAAAATTAACGAAAATAAAAACTTAAAATCTTTAGAACTAAAATTCTCTATAAGAATGAACTTGAAAATCAATAGAAAACAAAAACAAGCCGCGGGGTGCGACTCTTAAGGTTCACACCTAAAAAACCCTCGATAGCTGTTTTTCATTTTCCAACATTTGAAGCTTACTGATTACATATCGATTGGGAACTGTAAAACCCCTTTGAAACCCCCCAGTCGAGGGTTGGTCTTGATGATTCTGAAAAGAGCGAAGCGAAACTGCTTCTATTTTCAGTTTAATGCAAATTAATTTACGATTAAATAACTTTAACTGCTAACAACAGAAAGCAATATATTTTTTATTACCATGTGATTTATTTTTCATTAAATGAAAAGCTTTCTACATTTCACAACTAGTAATCAAATATTATATTAGGCAATGGCGTCAAAACGAAAAGGATATCCTTTTGATTCAACCATTGGAACCAATTATAATGTATCGAGACTTAAATTCATAACAGTTTTTTGTTTGAATTAGAAATATCATTTCGATCCTAATAATTTTTATTTTATCAACTCACAATAACGAGAGGGGGAAAATAATATTGATTATGGCCACATAAAATAAGTATTTCTCATGCATACGATAATCCTGCCTACAGATATTACTATGCAAGAAAATAAAATACGCACTGACTACATGATCAAAGTAAATTCATTACAATATAGATTGAGAATCTGAAAAATCATATACATCATTCAAATTTAGATCGCATTTTTAAAAGCATGGTCTTCGTGATAAGAATTGTTTTTTAAATTAATAATATCCTGATTTATAAACTTTTATTTTTCTCGATTATGAAACAAAACATGGATGAAATTTCCATATTTACATCCAAAAACGAAATTATTACTTAATAAGAGAGGAAATAAAAAGGTCATATCTAACATTTTAACGAGAATTTTTTTCTATAAATTAAGGGAAAAAGTAACAACTCCATTATGCAATCATACGTGTTAGTAACCAGTAGCTAACAGAGCACAAGTGAAGGACATAATGAAAATAATAATATGAGATTTTTTTCAAGTGTGGATCTAAAGAGGTTTTTGTGAAGCTAGCCTGAAAATCGACCAAAAGATTACACCACCAAAATTGAAAACATCCTCAAATACTCGACAGTCATTGTATGTAATTTTGTTCGATAAAATTTTTTTTTGAAAGGAACCTTTCATTTGTGTCTCATCAAATTTAAATCAAATCAATGGCGCATTACTGATACTCCATATGAATCTGCCTCGCTTTACTTTTTACTGACATTTCGCCATTCCAAGATGCTCGTCGTCGTTTCTTCTTGCACTTTTAAAACTAATATATTTCAATTCTGTGCTCTATAGAATGTCTGCAAAGCTAAAAAACCAAATTTTCCGACGGGAATCTCTCTTTTTTCCCTTCTTTTTTACATGCCACCACATTGATTTCAATTCTTGAATTCATGAATGCTTACGCCTTCGATGTTTTAATTTTGACTCCCAATCTCGATCATCTGCTCGTCAGTGGCCGTGGACAATCTATCAGCAATTCTCACTACCGGCAACTCCACTTCAGATGTCGACGGCGGATCCAAGACATTGCCTAGTGAAAAATGGCGCTTGCACCTTAGCGGGAGCGATCGCTTTCACTGGATATATTACAGGCTGCTAGTGTATGGTATATAGTAAGAACAGGCTCACAATATTGTCCGGAACGATCTATTGAAATAGAAACGCTCGCAATTCTCGGTGAATGTTGTTATATCTGCAAAACTTTAAGCTAACCGATTCATAGTTCATAGTCTAGGCAGTTTGAATTTTTAGTAGATACATTACTCTTATACGTGGCTTTAATTGTAGCCATTTCTAATTAATTTATACGTTAGTTTTCAAGTAATGAATACACAAATGCATGAAAAATGCTGAGCAATTATTTTTAATTGCCTTTCTTGCACTTTAATCTTGTAGTTTATTACCTACTCTGTAAAATTTTTGAATGTCATAGCTATTTTAGCCCACCATAATCACATATTAATTACCACTTTTTCAAAAAGAAAACATTGATCTTCGTTAATAAACAGTCCAACATTATGAAATCAAATTAGAGGTGTAGTAATTATTTGCGAGAATAATAATGATCATTTAAATTGCGCAACTCAAGCGACACAAATATTGAGTCCATAATTAACTGTTATTGTTATCTGAAGGGTCTAATAATGCTATTCATAACAAGATCTAGCCAAATAATAATATATCGACATATGCATCTATTTTGCGTTATTATGAAATTACCACTGCGTTATAGCGACACTATCAATCTTTACCCTCAAGCATTATCAATTAATAAATTTTTCTATATTTTCTATACAGTGTGATGTGACAATAATCAATTTGATAGCAGAGCTATCACTAAACGAAAGTAGCCAATTGTGGCTTCCACTCTTCGTTACGTTAGCAATGTGGTTGAATGTGTTACAGCAAGTTATCTAATAACCCTCTAGAAGGAGCATTGACATTAGTCGCTGACGTAAGGCGCTAAATTTATTTATATGTGCAAGTATTAGCGTCAGCATGCGATTTAGTGAACATACTGAGGCATATGAACGTAGGGAACAAACAACTGGTGCCTCCGTCAGTACCAGTCCCATTTCCATTCTCAATCCTTCTGGCTAATGTATATATTTATAACAGAGCAACAGTTCGATTCTATCATTATCATTTATTTAACAGTCAATTGAACTTTAAACGAGAGTTGTATGCAAAAGAAAGAATAAATAAATGAAATAGGGTTTTTCAACAAATTGCGAACATGTTATTTTGCAATGTGTTTGAATATTTTTAAAAGGAGCCTGAAAAGCTTTTTGAGAATCAAAAACAACATTCGATTTTAAGACGACTTTTCTGACACTCCAAAAAATTATTTTTGCCGTACTTGTTATAAAAAATCAGGTTTTCCACTGTAATTATTTACTAGAAGTGTCGCAAGATTTTTGATATTTTCACTAGAAATTTGCTGATAATGAAATCATGACTTATGATAATTGTTATTCCCAAATTGAAAGTGTCTCTAATGAGTGAATTTTAGAACATTTGTTTCACAATTGTTTTTAACTTCCCAGTATATGGGAAGTTCTTGAAAATCGAAATTGAAATTTTCAACTTTTCTTTACGTTTTGAGGTCTATAGAGTATATATAAAGTGTTTTAAGAACGGGAGATGTATGTGTGTGTGTACGTACGTACGTACGTCTGTACGTTCGTGGACAGTTTTTTCTACGAGCATAACTCACGTAAATAACGTCGTATCAACTTTGTTGAGGTGTCAATCGAAGCGTCTTTGCAATCTTAAGAGCTGATTAGTTTTTGGGACACTTCCGTGGGGGGGGGGGTTGCTGTTATGCCCGTTTGAAGGTCATTTCTGTCATGCGTTATATCTCGCGAACCAAACGTACGATTTCCTTGAACAAGGTGTCAATCGACGCGTATTAACATTTATGTGATTCTATCAAGTTTTTCAAAAATTTCTTGGAGCCGTTTTTTAATTTAAAAAAAAAAGTGCAAAAAATTGTTTTTTTCAAAAACAATAGATTTTTAACCTTATTGTCAAGTACAAGTAATCAATGTTTACACGATTTATATATTCCAAACAGTTTTTATAAAAATGCCATCAAAATTTTTTCTCTTGACTACAAAAAAAAACAAATAAAAAATAAAAAATCATTAACAGTCATCATGATCTTCAAGGTCATTTCTGTCATGCGTTATATCTCGCGAAGCAAACATACGATTTGCATGGTAAAGGTGTCAATCGACGCATATTAGCATTTTTTGTAAGTCTGTCAAATTTTGAAAAAAAATATTTGGAGCCGTTTTTTAATTTAAGAAAAAAAAGTGCAAAAATTTAGGTTTTTTCATAAACAATAAATTTTTAACCTGATTTGCGAAATATAGTAATCAATGTTTATAAAATTTATATACTCCAAACAATGTTTGTAAAAACATCATCAAAACTTTTGCTCATGATTACGTAAAAAATTAAATTAAAACTAAAAAATCATTAAAAGTCATCATGATTTTCTAGGTCATTTTTATCATTCACTATATCTCACGAACCAGATATAATATTTGCATCAGTAAGGTGTCAGTTGACGTGTATTAACATCTTTGTGAAGTTTTTACCATCATAAAAATTCGTTTCAGCCGGTTTTTTTAATTTAATAGAAGAAAATGCGAAAAATTATAGTTTTTTTCATAAAAAATATTTTTTAACCTGATTTGCACAGCACAGTGATACAAGTTTATAAAATTTATACATTCTTATCAGTTTTTGAAAAGACACCGGCAAAATTTTCTTCCATGATTATGAAAAAAACTAAATAAAAAATAAAAAAATGATTCAAAGTTACCATGTAAAGAGGGTTCATACGAATGCTATTACTTTATATCTTTTATTCTAAAAAAATTGTTGTAAATTCAATCAAAGTTTTAAGATATTTGCATAATTTGAGCAGATTTTTAATAGTTTTTATAGTCTTTTAATTAAAAAAATGCTTCAATTTTGAAAACCAACAAAAAATTTCAAGACCAAAAAGGCCCCCCATCGATTGATCCGCGTAAATATTCAATCTTTCCTCATCGACCAAAAACCTTACGTAATCAATGGACCCTCCCGTAGACGATATGATTCATATTAACTCATTCCTGTTACTGCTATGAATACCTCTCATTGTTGTAATGTTGTTGATGTTTATGTAGATATTACTGGGAAGCTGATCGTGTGGACCTCAAGGGTCGCACCTCGCGGCTTGTTTAGAAAATAGGCTTGTTCTGTTTTCTAATAGTTGATGAATCATTTTGAATTTTGACGTGACAAAGTTTCAAGTACGAATTCCATCTTGCTAAAATTTAACTGAAATTTCGGCCGTGTCATTTCATTTAAAATTTAAAAATTGCCAAAAACATAAAAAAATCTTCCATAAAAATTTTATGGTTTGATGCAATGTGTCACAAAATTTATATTTTTTTCAGGTTAGATCTGAATGATTGCAAACTGTTTCTCTTATAGAATAATTAATACGAAAACTTTATTTCGAATTTTTCCAATTTTACAAAAACTCCTAAAGTTGTAAATAATTTGAACCTTAATGATCAAGACTCGCTTTAAAATAACATAATATTATATTTTAAAATAACATAATATTATATAGGTTCGAGCTGCAAGTTGTCCAAGCAACAAAAATTAAAGAGTCATCAAAATCTCAACTGTTATATAAAAGAAGCAGACGTTACAGTTTTTTAAGGCATTGTATCATCTACTTTCCATATTTAAAAATCGATAATGAAACAAACCTGTTACAAAATAACAATTTAAAAATCGAAAAGCAATTTCTTGTTGTCAGGCACCGCTTTTAAGTCTGAATGCCATCCATAACAATTGAGGATATCTCGTAACTTTATCAACGTTGAAACTGGAAATAAAAGTCGACTGCCAATAAAACCGACCAACGGCACAACGAAAAGACGCACAAAATTGGTTACTTGCATTGTTTCACGCATTTAAAATCCAAATTACACATCGAAAAAACTGGGTTAAAGTGAAAAAAGATCAAATAAGCATTTATAAGTTGCTTTTTCGAATAATAAAATTGCGGTTAGCGCTCATGTGAAGTGTTTGAAAATCTGTGATATTTTCCACCTACCAAATTGTGAAAAAGCAAAATGTACCGCAGACTATTCAAAGCAAAAGCCATTTGTGGTTGCTGTTGAGTCGTGGCGGATTTTTCCGATTAAGCGTGATCAGTATTCAAGTCAGACCAGGTAATGGATACGTACACAGGGAGGAATGAACGCTACCCTACGCCTATGTTGATCACATATAGTATCGAAACAACAGTGAAGGTTTTCCAGAGAATCGTGTTGTCTACATCGGTTGTATGAAATTCATTCGCCATGTTTCCTTGCATCGTTGAAACCTTATCAGGATAGCCTTGTCGATGCAGTTGTTGAATATCAAGAATTGCAGATACATACCATCCACTACAGCTTAATATTTTCGCGCTTCTAATAAAGGAGTGGTTTCCCATCACTGGCTTGTCATGCAATGCTAAATGATCGTGCAAAATAAATAACATTTAAAAGTTATTTTTGAACTAAACATTTTGGACAGAAATATATTTTCAGACCATTGCTAGACGAGACATAGTAACAGCTAAGATGGCAGCGAGCCAATCAAAATTGTCCACATATTTTTAAGCTGGACCACAGTAGTGCGTTGGACCATATTCACACCTACATATACAGAATACCTCTCTGAATACATTATACCATCTAGCTTTGCATAGTTTTCCGCGATATGCAAGCCAAGAGTGTTAAAAGATACATCCAAGAAGTCGGCGCTCACTACCATGCATGCACAAATTCCTCGTTCTGAAAAACATGCAGATTGAGGGGGTTTTCTATAGAACCACAAGAAAATCGCGTTGAGAATATGCTGCCGATCAACAAGCAGGAGGTGAAGGCTGTTTACAGGGTCAGCCAAGGCGCCATCTGGGCACCAGTGCTGTATCAAGAAGCCTTACCTGCAGTGGGCATTCCCTACCACTTGAAGTTTTCCGAAGTAGGTGAGAGAGTATCTAAATACTGCAATTGAGCAATACTAGATGTGTTGTAAAAGATTGGAATGTGAGTACGCTCAGATAAGCCGCCGTCCATTTTGCACAGTTGGCCGTTGCGGTGAGTCAATAAAAATTCCACATATCTAAGTACAGTGAGTGATATGAATATTGGAGCTCCAATGGTCACGTCCAATTCTGGTCGGAAGTTATTTAACTGATTCACAAGATTTCGTTAGAATTCGATAAATTTTCGCCAACACAATTAAGTAAAAAAATCTGCTACTGCTGCTTTGCTTACACCTAACCAAGGAAAAGCAAAATTTCAGTCTTATCCCAGAAATATGTCCAATATAGTGGTGCTGGCTTTCAACTCAAACTCTATTGTTGACGGTTAGGTGTCCGTAATGTATTCCTTTCTGGATTTGAAGACGAACTCACATTCAAAGTACAGTGGTTTACTAGATATTTTAGATTTGACTCCTTTCTTTGATTTTTTACATATTTTTACATACTATACATATATTAATCTTATATAAGTCACAGAGAATTCCAAACCACGTTTACTTACATTTACTCTAGAAATTTTTTGTATGTTAATCGTGTTTCCGTGAAGAGTTTTCGTCGATTTTAAAATCAGCGAATCATTTATTTTCGGTATAAAGTTTGGAAATTCTTATTTTCATGGTAAATAATTACCAGGTATTTTGGTAGATCTGACACACCTGGCAGGCGTGATTTTAGAAATGCTATGGAATCAGCGTCCACGTGCCTAATTTCTAGAATGTTCTAGCTACCCAATTAGTGCCGAGTGATACATATAAGGGAAGAAGGCACCAAGCAGTTTCAGAATTAGTATTAGCACCTTAAAAATGAGAAATTGTGGTACTTGTAGTGGTCCGAATAACTTTATAAGTTGAGAAAAAAATCAATGTTTTTTTCATGTGTATACTCTCCTCAATCTAAGTGAAAGAAATTTCGAAACCCATCTATTAGCTGGTTTTGTTTCTCCTGCTGTGTGGCTTCCTGGCAGTGTCACCATCATGAATGACGCCGCAGTCCAAATGAACCTTCGATCTTCTGAAGAGATTGCTTTTAGATGTCTCGGCTCAACAACCATATCTTCTAGTTTGCGAATCTCAGTAGCTATCATCGTCTACTGAGGTCACGCGTTCAATAAGTAGACGACGAAAAACAGCCAAGTTTTGATCATATTTTTTTAGAGAAGAACAAAACATATTTGAAAGTTTAAGTACATCTTATTTAGGAAAACTTTTAAAATAAAATTAATTTCACCCCAAACTTCAGTTTGTTTTGACAAAAGTAATTTGTATAAATAATTTCGTTATAGTTAAAGGTAACATTATTATTAAATTGCGTGTTCATTGTATTGTTTAATATTATGTTTCCCACCATCTTAAAAAATGTAGTTTTGAGAAAAACGTGTCAAACGTTGGTATGCTCCGGCCAACAGTGACTAATGCCGCACACAAGCAATAACTTCAGAATCGCTACAAATTTCGATTCAAAATTTTTCCACCGTACTCTTGTGATATTGAAGTAATGCTTTACGTAATAAAAAATGTGATTTTCATATATTTTATTTATATAATAGTGTCAAATGTATTTGACTCCTAAAAAGGTTTGCTCTGTGTCCAAATGCAAGTTTATCCGCCTTTCATGAACGGCACAATTGATGTTCCTTCCTTACTACTTTTAATGGAATAGATGATTGGTTCCGCACGAGAAGGAGGTTCAATTCCCATCAAAGAACCTGAAGCCTTCTATGTCCATCCTAAAAAAAACATCAACTAATGCGGCTTAGTCAGTGAGAAGGAAATACAAATTGAACAATTTGAAGTTCATTTCCGGAGGCAAGCCATTACTTACTTGTTCAAAAAGCTATACCACCAAACCTGAACTAAGGGCACTGATAGGCACCCTAACTGGACTGGTGTGTCGTGGCAGTGTAGTAGCCTATATGTGCTGCCTCTAAATTACATAGTTTTGACTCCATTTGTGATTTTGACCATTATTGGGTTCAAAATTACGTATTTTTCCATATATTTTCAAATTACCTCAAAAACGTAACTTGGACAAAATCACGAATCAAAACAAGGTGGTAATCGATGTTGCAATATACAATAGATGTCGCTTGTTGAACTCCCTGTTTCGAACAATATATCAAGGGAGTGCAGTGCTCCCAATAAGGGTTTGTCACTGCCGGAAAAACCGTAACTGTGGAACGTGTGTATCTGACAAACGAAACCATCTGAGTGGTTCGGTGCATTATGAAATGCGTCAATCATAAACACGTTGTTTTTTTATAAAAGAAAAACTTCCTTTTAATTTTGTGTATCTTCGAACATCGATATCAGCGATCGCGAATCGCTGAGGAAGACCGAACAATTGAGTCGAAAATCGATTACAGATCCAAATAAAGATACACAAAATTAAAAGGAAGTTTTTCTTTTATAAAAAAACAACACGTAGTATTTTGTGAAGATGAAATCAATTACTAAAATAAATACGTATTTTCGGCGCAATTTAAAAAGACTATAACTCGTTAGGCAAAATGCGATCTAACTGTCAAAGGTGTCATTAGAATAGCCAATCAGTGCTGACAACATTGAGACTTTAATGCCTAACTACTTGCAACTAAACGACTCCAAACTTTTACGGTATAATGTAAGCTTGGAACATATTCATGTAGTAGTAAGCTTTCAAAATGTATTATTAAATTAATTCTCATGTACTCTCTTGATTTCTTTTTCCTTTTCTTTCCATGCGGCTTCTCGAATTCATGCAATGCTATGGCGTCCACGTATGGCGTTCCGCAACCACACACAAACACACACATCGCTGCTGGGATTCTGATATCAAACAAATCGAAATACGTACATTCTCCTACTCGAACTGAACGGTTGGCGCTCATCAAACCTGGCTACGTCAATTGTGAATTCATTCGGTGATTTGAATACTTGGCGTTTGGATGCGCGCGCTTTTCGTCGCTGAAATACTATGATCAATATTTTTTGAATATTTTGGCGGTTTGTGCGCGTCTTGATCGCTTTTGAAAAATCATTACGGTGTGCCCTGAACGCGGAAAATTTGGAAACTATTTTGTGAATTCGGAACGTGCAAATGAAAATGTTCGAACTGTGATGGTGATTTTGGTGGTGTTGGCTTGTGATTTCGGAATGCAATTTTGAATAATTTCAACGTTGACCGCGTCCCTATCTGCAGGCGAAGGATTAAAGCAAGTTCGTGTTGGACAATTGAGCACAACCCTGGGAACGTTAAGTATGTCGGTTGCGTATCGTACAAAAATGACAATTTCGCCAACCCAAACCGGACGTGATACCACAATCATGCTGAAGAGTGATCATTTCCTCAATGCCAGTCCCAAGAATGCACGATACCAGAATAGTAAAAAGAGGTGAGTACTGTTTGTTTCTTTTTCTGTCGATGGTAAGATGAGGCTTTCAAAACTGAAGACGGTCTCGGTGAGATCATTGGTGATCACTTCTTTGGACATGTGTAGGAATGTTCAGGAATTCCTCAGCAAGATGTAGATACTAATTTCGCAGATACCTTGCTACCAGATTTTGTGTGGTTTGTCCCGGTGAACAGTAATCTTCTAGATTAGCTAAACAAGTTTGGGTAGTAAAATAATTAAAAAGTCGGGTATTTTGTATTTAGTAGCAATTGATAACTACCACGAATATAATTTAAAATTTGACCAAGAAATGTTTTCTCGCTAGAAAATGACTGAACTAGATAAATAACTCGTAAACAATTGGTGAAAATTCGCCGGTGAAACTGCATTTTACAAAGCTTTATCAAATCATGCCGAAAGTGTTGAATCTAGGTCGCATAAATGTTGACGATTTTTTCGTTGGTAATATGAGCATCGAAGAAGAAGATATACATACAAACGTGCATAGGTGTTTTGCGAATTTCTTCAGAGTCATCAAGTAGCACCTTAGATTGTGTTGATTGGTCAAAAACGGAGTTCCGAACAGTACCACTAGTAATGATTCGAGTACTGCCATTTGAGACTGAATTTTTTTAGGCACTAGGTCATACATTGGACGCCCTTCGGCTACCATGCTATGTTCACGATACTATGTGTCTATCGTCACGTCTTCCATCGCGCATATCATTTCTATTTGTTTCTTTGCCAACATCAACATTCGCTGCCGATGGCTTCGACTAAGATCCCACGCAATTCCCGAAAAGATTTTAATTTGGGCGCAAACGCTCTGATGATATCGAAACCATATAAAAAAAGTGTTTAAATAGATTTAATAGAATAAAATCAATAAAATATGAAAAATATCAACATTGCTTGATAGTAAATAATCCATTAAGGTGAAGCGTTTCAATATCCAAATATCTATTAAATTACGTTATACTTATAATTTGCAGATTTGGCTAAGTGAACACATAAATTACGTTCAGCCGACGGCACGCAATCGAAATTACCCACATGATCAAAATAAAAATAAATGTTTATTTATTATGTTAAAATTACACAAAAATTCGTGATAAACGCCCACTTTACTAGTCTTGCGAACAACAAATCATTGCATAAATTACATGGGAATTATTTGACTGAAACTAAAAATACGCTTCAAACTGATTTTCCAAACAGTTGCATTCAAATTGATGTAAGAGCAAAAACAAAAAGCTACTGTATATTGTCAAAAGATATTTCAAATGAAAACTTTTTATGGGGCGTTTCAGCTTGAAAAGCTGGAATGATATTAATGTTCACCAGCAATACGATGTAGTATTATTTGTATTTTAATATGTATACATTTATTATCTCATGTTTATTGTTGAGTTATCGTCACTTTGATATCGACAACGTCATGTGAATCATTGAGTATGTATGTGTGTACTTCCCCGAAAGATTGATGAAGCAACACACATCACGTGATAGAATTACTGAGCAAAGTCAGATGTTGAATTGAAATATTACATTAGCACTTCCTTGGTTACTGATAACTGAATATAATACATAAATTTGTCTTGAATTTATACTCTTTTGTGTAGATTTTTCTACATATTAATGCGTAAAAACCGATAGTATGATTATTCAATTTTTGATAAGATCAAAATTTAATTAATTTGAATTATTCTGTCTGTGTCATTGCTCTTAGTTTCACATAAAGAATAGCAATACATCTTATCTGTTAGTTTTCACACTTTCACAGTTGTCGTTTTTCAAATAGCAATAGAAAATTTTCATTCATACTCATCATCGGAGCTAATGTGTATACATGGAAATAGAAAATGGCTCTTATCATTTCATGGGATCAAACGTGACATGTTCGCAAATTGATTGATTGAAAAATTTGAACTTATACAGGATAGCTAACTTGGCAATTCTATTCGTCATATTGCAACATTGCAATTCCAATAAATTATCATATAGAAATTTTCTTTTAAAAATTCAGCATACATGCAAATATATTCATTTATGTGGCAACGATTATTGCGCATGGAATAGAAAATTGCTTATAATTGCCATTTCATGGGAAATGGTGACATATAAAAAGAGTAGAATGTTGCTAAGGTTTTCAAACACGCGTTTTACTAAATCAGCAATCAAATTAATCAGTATGGTAAAATAGTTTGTTGACTTTGATAAAGTCGTATAAATTTTATGAAATAGATTTCGATTTAGCTTGGATACCCTTAAAAGTGCTGTGGTGCAGATATTCTATCAGTAATTTTTCTTAAATCTTTACATTGTGATGCAATTATGGCAAGATAAGCTGATTTTTGCATATATATTGTAGTGTGTCAAATTGTGTCAAATAAATTTTTTTTCTTAATTTCTGCATCTTGTTTTTGTGCTGCCAACTGATAATTGAATAAGAAGAATATATAAAGACCATTAATTATTATCAATTCTTAATCTACTGTCAAAGAAGGTTGGACATATTTAAAAAAAACTATCTGTCGATTCGACTGGTAAAAGCAAAGCTTGATTAGATTGCTTCAAATTGTAGAACCTTCAATTTATTTCATGAGTTAAAAAAAAGCACCTTATTTTTAATTGTCCTCAAATTCTCGCCCTTGTATATTTCGATATCAAACACTCTGCAAAATAAGCTTCGATTTTGATTAAACTAGAATAATATGTCAGCATTTCCCAAAAACTGCGAAAAGGATTAGACCAATTCAGTCTCATTTTTGGTTGAATTTTATATGGAACCTGTACAGACACTACTGTAAATGTGATTCACAGAAACCACATCTTTGGTAGTAGTGCGAGACTAGCACCGCACCAAAATAACTAGACAATAGGTATTGCTTTTTGGACTCCGCATATAGCTAGCTGTCTAATTAGGCTTTTACTGGGAACCTCCGTAAACCTCCATCATTGATAGATAGATAGATTCACGTATCCCTTCATCAAATCCAAGTTTTCAGTCGTTGTCAACATTATAGAAAAACATTATCTACGTACAAATCCCTTCCCATATTGAGCTGCAAGCCTTCACCTGTAGCATCCGTTAATCCTCTTTACAGGGTTTATAGGCGAGATTGTCTGTCTGTATACTATGTCTTCTTTATAACGTGAACAATCGAAGAAAACGCGCTCTCTAGGTTGTGGGTTGGACAATTGACAAAGCTATACAAAATATGCCCCAAAGACCACATGTCCATTCAGAAATTGGGTCAAGTGGTAGTTCACCTTGCCACGACACCTTCTTTCGATACACTCGTGCAGGTTGTGTATTAACTAAAGACGAAAAATTAATTGAAATGGATTTATTGCGTATTGTTAGGGACCTCTTCAGTTAAACTGGCGTCTACACATTGTTTGACAGGATCCAACAGTTCTCAAGACGTGTTTGCTGGGCAATATTTTTTTGTTGATTTGAATTGTATTTAAGGGGGGAAGTACCTTTAGAGGCCGAAAAAAGGACTTTTTTTGCAACTGATTTGTGGGGAAATGAAGACAGTTCTTATTAAATCAGTATAACATTTATTTTAGGCGATGTTTGAGGTTGAAAAAAAACATATTCTACAAAAGTGAAAGTTGAAAATTAAGAAGTTTTTCAAGGATCTTGAAAGCCATGTCGTCGCTGACGTCGTAAATTGCGTAAGCGATGCTGGCTGCAATTTTCATCTGAAATCAACAACCCAAACATTTTCTTACTCGAGAGGGTTTTCTTTAGTAGATAGACTAAAATATTTCCGAAATTCGAAAATTAACCCTTCGAAACAGGCTCCAAAAAAAAAATTTCGATTTTGACGAAAAATTTCGTTGTACTTCCAGTCAGAAATTGTCCCAAAATAATTTGCTTTTTTATCTTTAGTCTATATAGAACAGTTTTTATGCTCTTTAAAATGAATGCTAGATGATGAAAATCGATTCACTAGTTTTTTTATTATCACTTACGCAATTTTAAAAAACATGGTTTCGAGAAAAGGCCGTTTAAAGTTTGTGGTTAAGAGCTATCCGGGCTCGGCGCCAGGCACTTCCGGGATGCATCTCTTCCACAATTTTCATAATTAGCTTTTGAAACTTTGACATGATATTCTTAGGCGATATATCTATTAGACGATTAAACTGACCCTCTAACAACCAACTCCAAAAACACTTAGATATCGTCAAAAATTGCTATAATACCTGACAAGTTTGAAAGCAATCGAACCTAATATTAGTTTTAAAAAAAGCCCTACGGCTGAAGGCAACAAATTGAACAATTCGTCACCAAATCACAGATAAATTAAACCTTTAAAATATTTTATCTAATCCTTGACAAATATTGCTCACAAATTTTGGTAAAATGCGTCTTGGATTTGTTCTTTTTTTTTAAATCTTTATCTGCCCATATTCGAATTTCCACATGTCCTGTTGCATAGATCAATAGAAATACCCTTTGACATGGCCTTTTGTTTCTCGAATTTTTCGAATCTTTTTTTTCAACTTATCGGTAAAGTATTTTAAGTGGTCTTGACACTATTGCTCTGAACTTTTCCTTTGCCGTTTATCAGCTCGTTGATGTGATAATTAGCGTCCAACATTCGGTTCTGATTTTAAACGACGCGTTAAACGGTTGCCTTTTCAATATTCGTAGTTTAAATTCACTTTTAAATATACGTGAGTATACATATGATACTAAATTGTCTCTTCTTGGTATCTAGGATCAAACTTTTTATTAATGTCCTCTATAAAATTCACATGAATGAAACATTTCCGAACAAGAACCGGACATTTGATGTGATGGTCTTGTTAATCTGGTTTTCTTGCGCTCTAAGTTTTTTTTTTGCTAGACGAAGGTCGTCTCGGAAATTCCAGCAAGATGTATGCAAATTTAGAATATGTATTCGAATATGCAAAACTGAAAATTCTATTCTACAAGTCTGTTCATCAAACGGAACTTTAAATATTACTAAATACCAACGCATTTTTCATGTCATGTTGCAAAGCGTTCCAAATAGATACAACGTAATATATTAACAGTCTTCGTTTTACACCTGTGAAACTTCAACATCTAGAGCATTCACTTTTCGACGAATAGATTTCGTGAGAATGATTGAAATTTTTCGAAACTGGTTTATATTTTTTTCTCTGCTGAGACTCAAAAAAAAAATTAAGATGAAATGTTTCTTTCAATGCTTTTCTCATTTCACCTGTTCACACAAGCTTCGTGAATAGCAAATACATGAAAGAAACAGCTTAAATCTTTCAAATCGAACAATCTTGTCGAAATTTTCCAGGCATGCCACGACTATTCTAAATTCAAATGCCCAGTGTTCCAAATGGAACCCCAAGGAGAAGTTCATTGCATTGAATGCGGTTAACGATAGTGCTTTTCACGATTTGAAATAAATTGCTTGGTTGTGTGCAAGGAAAATGCAAGAAGTGTGAAAAATTGAGCAATTATAGCTGGTGAAGTCTTCTTGCGGATATTGTTCTGATGAAATATTTCCTTTTGAGTTGTTTCGATTGGGTGAAAAATTCATTCAAAACGGAATGCAGTTACGAATAAGCTGCGTTTAGTTATGTATAATAATAAAATTAAATTAATAAAATAAAAAATAAAGTGTTTGATCGCGTAATCATGATGTGTGTGCAATTTCATGCACACACTTCAAACAATGAACTATAATAAATTAACGAAATCAATTTAATGCAATACTTTCGATTACAATGCACTGGCGTATTGGCACTTTGCAAACAAATTTACACATGTGGGCAAAGTTCAACTCAATTTCCAAATTATTCTAAGATTCATTGTAATTGCGATCGTACTGTTTGGCCTCTTTCGTAAATATTTATGTTAACCTTCTTTTTAAAGCTTTCAGTTACTACATACATAAAACTGTTGGCTTTCATATCATTACTTCAATACGTCAATATGGTGGCACATTGAAAATGTAATTGCTAAATCAACAATACTATTTAATTATGCCCTCATTGTTGTCCGTTGCTGGGGATTTTTCCAATAGCCCGCCAAATTTACATTGACTGCACTTTGGTCTCGTTTTCTCCGTTTACTGGGACTTTTGTTAATTAACCATGAATGAATATATGCGGGCCCAATCGAGTGCATGTGTAAATACGATGGTGACAATAATTGATGAGACTGATTTGAATAAGTGGGAACATTAACCTGACACTTAATTAGGTTTTGTTATTTTTAAAATAGTATTTGATATAGCAGCAGCAGCAAAATTCTAATAGCGAATAAGTACAAAAGATTAAATCATTAACATCAGTTATAGAAAGTTGTGTGTACTCTTGATGAGCCATAATGGAATCAAATCTTTATAAAATTAAACACTTGATTATTTTGACTCACAAATGTTTATTAATACGACGCGTTTTGATCCTGAGATCATCTTCAGGTTAGATACAGTTAAAAATAAACGCGATAAAAACGCGTATTAATAAAAAAATTGTGAGTCAAAATAATCAAGTGTTCAATTTTGTAAAGATTTTATTCAAATCATTAACTTAGCTCGTCCCAATCTCAGCCGTTTTCACTACTCCGGGGATTTTTAAGAACTCAACGAAAGAAACCAAGTTTGATTTCTCATTTCATTAAAAATTCAATAAATCGAGGTCGTAAAATTATTGTGCTATACCATTAGTTTTGCTATTCAGTTTAATGTTCAATGCAATCTGTTAATAAAAAATATCAGAAAAATTTTGATACAATTGGATATCTAATCTGAAAAAATATAAATGTTTCGAAATAGCATTGAACATACTTGATAAATGTAACTAACTTTGTAGAAATTGAAGAGCCATTGGAAATATAGTGTGTATACAGTTTAATCCGAACACATTGAAAATTTTAATTTTATTTTGATCTTTGCTCTATGAAAATAATTCTGTATATCTAAAAAAAAACATTGCATTTATTGATATTTTTGTCCCGATCTCGTAAAGTCACTATCTCGTAAAGTCACAATAAAATGGCGATTCTATAGACAATTCGTTGGTTCCACAACACTCTTTACTTATAAATATTTTATTTTAAGTATGTTATGAGTAAGTCTAATAACATTTTATTGCAGGTGATATTTTGTAGTACGGTCCATATAGTGTATAACCGTTTTGACCCAATCAGCCATGAAATCGACTAAATTTTTGAAAATATTATTTTGAGTCTACTCGTACCAAAGTTTTTGAAAAAGTCATCTAATTTTCTAATCGCATTCAGGCGTTTCTCTGTATTTTGCTGATTCGGCACTAGTTTTTTACGCGAGCTATTCCCAGGCCTCGACAGTCAAAGAATGTTCGACCGTGTTACGTTATATCAGAAATGCGTTGGTCGTTTACGCCAACAATCAACGCTCTTCAACTGCCTCAGGCCTCATCAATTTGAACGCACTGAATAGGAACATTATCGGGGCACGGGTGGCTGGTGAATTTGCATCTGGGCAGTTTAAGGCAACGTATTTGTGAGATAATATGACGTAAAAATAAGATGTAAAAATAATAAAAAACGAAATGAAATGTTTTAAATGAATGTCAGGAAAGTGATGGACAAATTAGGATACTAACCGAGTAAGCACGAAAACTAGGTACAAAATCATCTTGAAAATTGAATTTTATTTCAATGGAAGTGTGCTTTTCTGTTAAAGATATTAAATAATTTTGAACAATTGAACATACTTATAATCAGGAAGATCCAACTGTCCAACACCGTAGTACAAAAACATTATCAGACCATTCGGCTCCTCTTTGGGTTAACAATTGCTTGTACACACTTAGCACTATATGTTTTATAAATTCTTTGCCTCATGTGCTGCATTCTGTCGGATCCCAGGATGTTAAATTTGGATTCGTCCGGAAACATCTAGTCTTATGCAATTTTAAATATGCTTTAACCCCCTAGAGTCATTTGAGTTACATTTTTTCCTTTAAAAGGGACTTTCCCGTATGCATCTTTACAAAAAAATCTTACCACATGCTGTTTCTGCCTTACAGTCCTTACGCCAACTTTAACTAGTTTGTTTTGTACATATGTATGTCTGTCGCAGTTTATTAGATGGCCTTTCGAAGTAGACGTATTTCAGATCCCCTCCTGATGCTGTTTTCCGCTTTATTCAATCGTGTTCCTGATTTTTTTGATGATGTCTCACTGGATTCAAATCTAGTTTCTACTTTTCGTACGCATAAGAAGCTACACCACCTTGCCGTTCCGAAAAATGGATATAAATGAAACAAAATTTCAATGCGGCTGTTAAATACATAAATTGATTTTTATTTTCCACAAATATATTGTTATGTAATAAACAATTAAAAAAAATCAAAGAAAAAATAAAAACTGCGGAGATATTAACCGTCCACTAGAACACGATCCTTGTCGATGGTGATATTTTTTGCAGAAGTTTCATTAGTTCTCACAAACGATTTTTGTCATAATTGCAAGTCGAAAGAAGAGAAAAAATGATTTAGAATATTTTGTGCAAGAAGAATGCAAATCTCATCTTCTTTGAAAGCTTCACAGAAATATTTAGTCCTAATGAAATTAAAATGGTGTTGGTCCTAGGATTTTTAATGTGGTTCTAGAGCCTTGTTTCGAGACCTAAAACCTAAAAAGAACATCTTAGAATAAAAGCTTTGTCACGACAATCTACCTATCACCTAGTTTAAAACGTAAAGCAGAATTGGAAAATCGGATTTATAAGGAAAAAATCAGCTTTGAACAGTTTACTGATATGTCATTTCATCTTAATGCGTTTGAGTTTGTATTTTAAGCCAAAATTAAAGAAAAAATACTTCTGAGAAGTAAAAAATTGAACCCATGGAGCCAAATAACAGCTCTGTTTCAAGGTATTCGGTATTATAACATGTTATTATGGAAGCTTAAGAATGGCCATCAACAGTATTTTCGGACAGCAAGACCTTATTGATAAGAGCTTCATGGAAACAGTTCAACATGGTCAGCTTTAGACGTGTTTTTCATTTCATTTCAATTCTTCATTTATTAGAATCCATTCAGCACCAATTTAATTTCTACGAATTTTTTTTACTTTAGAATATGTCTTCATGTAATCATTACTTATACCAAACTTATGTCATGAATAATCATTTTCTGGGAATTTTAGAAATTTATTATGCTTTTTATGCGTTTATTTACTGATTATCTTTGTTTCATTTGTTTTTTGCACTCACTTTCTTTTATGATAGCGGGGAAAAAACCTCTATCAAAATAGGACTCCCAGCAAATTAAATAAAAGTCAAAGATTTTATTCTTATCACCATTAAATAAACATAATAAAACATCTATATTGTATTCAAACGGACGTTGCGAAAATCTCGTGTATAATTTAAAATTCGCAAGCATGATAATATTGTTTGGTAAATGATAATGGTTTCAGATCATCAACGAAGTATAAGTGGTCGAGATTGACTAATTTAAAATGCCAAATGTGCTATTTCGTCTTCGTACGAAAAATTGAAAAAATAACAATCGTTGCAATCACCCAAGTCAAGTCATTTGGTCATGAAAAGATCATATGGACTTGATTTCAATCGAAAAATGTTTATAGATTTCAACAGAACTTTCTAAAGAAATTAATTGCATAAGTAATTAAGCTGTCGTTATTTTTTAATTAAAAATAATAATAATTTTACTATACAATCTATGATTGCTCCACGATCAAATTGCCTACGTTTGAAATTTTAAAATGAGCCCTTGATTATCCAATACCTGAACCTTTTAATTCATTGTTATTTTTATTGTTTGTTAAATTATGATCATAATGTTTTATTGACGTCAGGACTGAATACGTATGCAAAGTTTCATAAGAATCGGTAAAATAAAAGTAGCTCAAAGATCGATCATAAGATTTGAAGCGAAGTTAAACAAATCTTTCTAAAAAAATTAGAAATTCAAAGAACGAAAATAGTTGGTCAATGACCACACCCCTAATATAATTCTTAGCTCCATTTTGGGCATGTGTAAAGCATAACTCAAAATTAATCTTCAATAAGTGCAAATTGATCGGCAGCTTGTTCGGTCCCCATCAATTGATCCTTCCGTCGACATGTCCATTAACAATTTTTGGTAGACAAAAAAATCTGATCGTCTCTATACGACGCAACAACCCTCAATTGATCTGATCGAATAGACCTTGAAGATGAATTCAGTAAGATGCTCGTTGTTGATCCTATCTATTCGTGGACTGCATCTGAAAACTGCCTCTCTGTTGAGGAGGAGGGAAGCACTCTGAGCACCCTTAGCCTAAGTCTTTTCTATAGAATTTCCGCTTTTTCAAGAACTCATAAGCCGTATGAACTCTGAAGATGTGATGTGCTTCAACGGTGCAGTTTTCTCCATTCCCATTTTCTTTGACGAGCTGGGTTCGAAGTGCGTTCGCTAACTGCACAGAAAATGGATCTTTGACGAATGCACTGAATGCTCTTTCAGAGTTTACGAAGGTGTAAGCAAGTATTATTTATGACGATGATCATGGGCCATGTACCTACAAGCAGGGGGAATTCTAGAGTGCGCTAGACCAACATATGGCCTCCACCGTTCCTTGATCAAAGGCTAATCTTGGCTAGTGTTCTAGTAAGTCTTGGAATGCGCTCGTTCTTCTTAGGCGGCATGGTGTCGGCAGCGAGCATAAAAGTTGACTATGATGTATTTCAGTTGTTGTTTGTTTAATTGTTTTTGATGAATGAAGTCACGAGGGAATGCAACTGATGGACTGCATGTTTTCTGCTGTTTGAAGAAGCGATGATAAACATGCTATGCAAACTAGCTATTTAACCTCAACCTAGCTTGAAAGCGTCAATGGGAAAACAGGAGAGAGGGTGACTACATCATGTTTTAAAAATAGAATTACGATTAATGCAACGCATATCGCGATTTCAATAGAAACTTAATTGAAAGCCAACTGTGCATAGCATGCATTGCACCGTTGCGAGGAAAATTGACTGAGCTCACAAACAGAAAAATATTTGTCTAAAAACGAGTGTTTTACTGTGTTAGTTTAGCTAAAAATATCGCTGCAATTGTTTGAATTGCGTTAATTAAGCTATTGACTTTCGTTAGTCTATTATTTTCAGTGGGGCAAGCACCTATGTTAATATTAGCTCAGTGAAACTAGCGGGCATTCGTCAACCAATGAGGCCTACCAATAGAGGGTATAAAAAGTTTTGAGCAGGTTTGCTGTTGTTGAGTTGTATATTTTGCTTGCAGGAAATTTCAGCATTCAAGATTAAATCGAACATTCATTGATGGTGATGTAAATTTTTTTAACTGTATTTTATCCATCCTTGTCATTTTCCCTACGGCTAAATACATATGTGCTGCCAACATTTAACGCAAACAATTAATCTCTCTCAAAATTAAAAAAAGCTGCGTCTAGAGTCCACTTTACCATCATCCCTAGCCCTACTTCTTAGTTAACTACGATTAGGCGATAAAGATAAGATCTTTGAAAATATCGTTCGTTCTTATCAGCAACAATGGCATTGGAAATAATTTAAAATTTGAGCGTAGGAATCAATAAGACCTACATCTCAAAGATTGTTTTAACGTTCAGTCCAAGATCGACGCAACGAACGCTAAGGGTAGCCCAACAAATTAGTTCGACATCGCGAACTAAGTGCTCGACGACTGCTGGCAGGCCAGCTCAGTTCGGTTGGCACGTGTTCGTTATTCATTTTCTCTAGTCTTTGTCCTGGTTTCTGTACATGAAATTCAATCCACCATCCACAATCATTAAGTCTGATTACTCGAACTTGAAATTTTTTTGCAAAAAAATCTTAATATCATCACGACTTTACTTTAATGTTTCGTTAACGCAGAATGACTTTAATTTTGCGATGAGAGTCATTCCGAGGGCAAAAATCACTCGATTTGACACCAAATATATACCGGCATATAAAATTTCGAATTCAAAAAACACTCGAGCAACTAACCTATGAGGTATAAGCTTACTCTCACCTAGCATTGTTGATGCTGTCTTTTAAACGCGTGCGTTACCGCATGATATGCGCAATTATGTCTTCCATTTGCGAAAACAAGTACAAGTATACAAAATTATTTTTTTTAATGTTAAACTCACTCCGCCAATTTAGATCGCGCTTCTTCATCGCTGATGGTCTGTAAGAACTACTTATCATTAGAAATAACATAACTAAGTCGATATTCAGTTCTTTTTCTGATTCCTGATCAGAGGTTTTCACCTAAGATTTAGGAATTTTTCTTTCATCTTTAGAGGAAAAAAAGAGGATCGAAGTTTCAGTATTTGCTTAAAAATTTTGAATCAAAACTGTTTTGACCTGTAATTGTTCTTGATTTCTAAAGTTCTGAACAAGAAAAGTATATTTCATCCAAAAACAGTTTTTTCCACCGGGTTAGATCAGAGGAGCTTGAACATTTCTCGTCAGTTACGGTGTCGTTCCTCACAAGTTTCCCTGCCGACATCGCTATAGATTCACCGATCTTCTAGATGTCCGAGACACGTGGCTTTAATTCCCTGTGTTTTCTTCGAAATCCTTCCCTCGACGCAAACTTTTGGGGATTCGAATTTTCCGTCTTGGAAAATATCTCCTTGCTACATGAAATAAGAGTAAATTTTTACGCTAATGCGATTCGACTTTCGTTCGCACACTCAAATATTTTCTGCCTTGCCACACATTGATTTTCCCTTCTTTTCCTATTTTACTAAATGATTGACGGTAATCGTGCGACTCAGTGGAAACGAACGTTCACTGGATTCATTACAACGTAAAAAATCGATTTAAAATGTTGAAACATTCAACTTTACAACAGAAACAAGACAAAAAATTAAAAACTGTAATTTCCACATAATACTGGCTTCCCACAGCACGTGAAATCGGGCGCTGCACTACGTCAACACTTTGTGGGAAAGGTATCGCTTGAAGTGGTGCGTGCTGAAATCTTTAATGCAAATCTTTGCGGAAAGCCCTCTTCGGGTCCAGTAAGTCGAAATTAGGTATAGTGTCACATAAAACTAATATTAGTATTTAAACATGAAAAAATAATTGAAAAACTGATAGAGAAATTCCCGAGTTTATCGTGAATTTTCAAGCCAACAACATCTTCATATTTCTAAAGAAAGACTGTGATGTTTGGGTATCAAATGATTACTAGTTGTGAAATTTTGCAGATCAGAAATTCTTTTAGATCAATAGCATTGGAGGATTTTTTGAATGTACAGTAAAGCAGCGTTTGCAAAAATGACTGGGTTTCCTTGCGTTTGTTCGTTTTAGTAGATGTCAACAAAACGATAAATTTCGGGACAAAAATGAAAAAAAAACGTGTACAACAGACCAGAACTAAAATTATGGCGGGCTTTATTGATTGAAAGAAAATATTGGAAAATGTAATAGTTGTACTATTTTATTAATATGCATTTTTTTGCTATCGGCGGTTTAATGAATCGTTGATATGAGAATATAAGCGCTTTTGAAGGTTCGGTGAAGAAGAGTGTTAGTACTTCATCATTTTCACGCATCAGACATCCTAAAGGTTCTAGAAAAGCAAAAAACTTCCAGCATACCTCGCTCGGTTTTCTGCATATAACTGCCAAATACGATTGTAATTTTCGAATTACAGTGTTTCTGAAATATACTTTTTGGAATGGTCAGAATTAATAAATAGCTTCCAAAAATGCTTAGAATCTAAATTTTGGCTGTTGTCGTCCTTTACATAAAGATTCAATAGCATTAGTTCTTTGATTCAAAATTCTACGATACGCGACAATGAAAACAAATATTGATTTTACTATAAATTTAGTGCTGCTGACCACTTTTCCACGTGGAAAAACTACCCCTAAATATTTCCTTCTTTTATATAAATTTTGTAAGATTCAAATGACTTTGATAGCACTGATGTTTTTAATTTTATGATTCATTCAACTTTTTTCGTTTTAAATCACTGGGAATGTATTAATAATAAGTCTAAAATTAATCTACTATTATTAAATAATAAATTATCCATTTTTTCTAATTTCATGCAGATGGTTGTTTATTCTTAAATAATACTTTACTGCTTTTCAATTTTAAGGTATCAATTCATGTTTCTTTTCGACTTTCGATGTTTAAACCTAAATCACCATAATAATGGAAAAATTGTCTAATTAGCAATGGAAATATCCAACCGCAACTCATTATACACACCCATTGCTTAATACTTGCGGTTTTTAAGTATAGAATAAAGTCTAATAGTTAAATAAAGCAGTGCACGTCATAAGCTGGCAATGTTCTACTTTAATACGAATAGTCCATTGAAGCTTTTCATTTTTTACAAGAATATGCTCTAGTTGTAAATAACTGCTAATAGATACTCGTTCTACTTATCCAAGATATCAGTTTCATGACTTAGTGCTAAATGATTTTGAAACGAAGCTAGTAAGCATTGAACAATGATAGTTGGATTTCGGAATAACAACAGCTTGCTTCATACATTCAACATACATTTATTTTTAATGAGTTGCAAATTTTGTCATGTTCTATTATTGGCTTTAGAAGAAAAAAATCAAATTAATTATTTGGAAAACAAGCGGGAAAAGAAGCACATAAAATACTTGTGTCAATCAATTTTGAGTAACTTTTTTTTTCTTTTTATGCCTTTTTTTGTTTCTTGGTTTTTTAATTTATTTTCACATCATATACCAAAAGAAATAAAGAAAAAACGTATTTTATTGTCACTTCATGTTCTTTACCGACAGCAAACAAATTGCAATCAATTGTTATTAAATGAATGAGATGTGTTTTCGATGATAACTTTTTTAATGTTCGCCAAGATAATGCTTTTCATTGGCAACAAGCGTTCAACTGCGGATTTTGTTTGTCTGGTTGCCAATTTAAATTTTAACCCTTGTATTTATACCCGGTTATGCATTTTATGCGCAATTGACCGCGCAAAAAATTATTGGCTATAGATACAGGGTTAAGTAGGCATATCTGAAAAAGAACTATAATAAGTGGCATAAACACAACTCTGAAAAAGAAAGCAACCTATAAACAATTGTATTTATGTTGGTCACGCAATAAAAAATCACCACGTCTTAATGATAATTAAGTGTGCATTCTTCAATGACTGGCAATCATGAAGCAGCACGTATTTGCAACAATCAGTGTTTATTTTCTTTGTAATTTTGTAATTAAAAGTCTCTGATCAGTGGCGATTTCGTGAATACGTCGACATTGGATTTTCCTCGGGAATAATATATTTATCTGTTCAAAATAGTATGAAAAAATGGGATAAATAATGATGAGCTTTATTAAATTTTCAATTTTTTTAAAATTATAGCAATGCCTCACGTGTTGTCGACTGGAACACACCAATGAAACCAGGTGCATTTGCCGATCCCTCGAGAATTAAAGTTTATACAGAAGAGGATTATATTTTGCCGGAAACGCCGCCATTTGCTTGGCTTCTTCAAAAGAAGGTTTGTTTTTAGCGCTCTAAATTGTCTCGTTAGATTTATAACAAAAAATCTTCAATTTTTAGGAGCCGGTTTTCAAATGTAAACCACAACAAAAATCTGGCGAGAAAAAGGATGACGATGAGAACGATCAGACTGCTTCGTGTACGTCCGAAAACAATAATACAGAACAATCGCAACAGCAACAACAGCAGGCCCAGCCACTTCAGCCTGCGGAGCAACAAAAGTCAAGCGAAGAAAGAAAATCTATGGTACAATCCACTTCATCAGATGTAAGTGCTGGTAGTGATAGTACTACGACCAGTGTTATATCCACGGGAAAGAAACAACCCAATCCCGATTGGTGGAAAAAGTTGTTGGCTGATAGTGGTTATGTGCCTAAAAAGTCGCCATGGTGTGAGCCTGAGCCAAAACCTGATATATTTTTGAAAGAAATGGTAAGTATGTCATTGTAAATTGGATCATTTTGTTTAACATAAAGAGCTTACAGTAAAACTTTATATAGAATGTGATATGATATGAAAAGGAATGAAACAAAACGGTTGCTTATTATACTTTGTAGCGTATAAGTATTTTTAAGGACACGGGGCTAAGTCCTTTACTACTAATTTCTGAAGTATATTTCGTTGAACTAAAAAACCCACGGTAAAAACTTTTTTAATAGATTCAGTAATACAGGGATCGTCGTCCTGCAAACAACGTCGTTTCGCTTTTACGTCACAAATAGATAAAAATCACGCCTTGCATTTCGTTCACCATACCCCGCTCTTACGCCCTTCATTTTTTTGCAAATTATGTAAAGATTATATGATCACACATTGTATGCCCCTTCGAAGTACAAGTTCTACATCTGTTCAAAAAAAATTTGGCGCCTTTTATAAATTCATGTAGCAAGATGGATATTGCATGAAGTAGAGGGCACATATTGATTTGATAATAGAATTCATTGTCAATTTTTTGTGCATATTTTGCTTTACACTTTACACAAAAAACATCCACATACATATTTGTTGCTATCAAAAATGGTTTTGGTTTCCATTTTCAACGGAAATCGTGTTTTTTGTAGGTGTTTTCGTGCATTGCTTAGAGCAAAACCCGGCTTTAGTCGTACAATGTGGAGAAAACTGCTATATTTTCCTTGAAAGTTTTTCCCAAAAAATATTAGTGTTTGTGCCTTATAGAATCAAAAAGGAACATTCGCAAGTTACCTGTATGAAGCCAAACTTTAAAGAAGAAACTTTTGGAAGCTTATTTTGGAAATTTTTTGTATCATTTGATTGGAAACACTATTTAAGAGTAAAGAAAAATTGTCTTACATTACTCATGCTTTATTTGTTCAAAATCGTATTTGATTTAATGTTTTTTTTAAAAAAAAAAGAAATTAATTGAAACGTCCATCCAAAAGTAACAACATATAATCAAAATAAGGAACTTCGTCGCATCATTTTCTTGTTTTTAAATAAACTGTTGCACATGAAGATTTTTGTCAACATGCCACTTGCATAAATTATCATTTTTATCACTATCATATATTTGTAGAAAATAAGATCATTTCGATCGCGCCAATCTTCGTCGAAATACTTTTTTAATAAATTAACATCGTCCTTCGTTTTTATGTTTGGAACATCATTTGCTATTTTCGGATTCATTTTTCTTGCACATTTCTTTGTTTGCAACGATCATCGCTACATCCATATCTAACCTATATGCAGTTTCACTTTTAATCAAAATATTTTCTAAGGAGCTATCTTGTTAGTAGGGCATTCAGGGGTCCTTGAAGAATAATTATAATAATAATTCTGCATACATCACATAATATTCTTCTAAAGAACATATCGCCCACCTTCCTGAGGCGTGCAAAAATCTATCTATCTATCTATCTATCTATCTATCTATCTATAATAACACGACATATAAGATCCTAAAGTGCCTCCTGATGCCGATACTTTCGGTTCGGTGTGTTGGCTTTTATGTGCGAGAAGATCAATGCATCCTGCTCCAATGTCTTTTTTAGGTGTAGAATCTATGGTGAAAGGCCAATGTATCTCGACCGGAAATCATCTTGCATTTGAAAATACTTCGGCGGCGAGAACTCAATGGCATCAATGGTTTTCAGCTTTACACCTAGTTAAACTCACTTTTTTCTGGACCTCCGACCAGATTCAGAGAAATAATCCATTATTATTTTGTCGAAACACAGCATACTTTATGAATTTTTTGTCCTCGTCAAATAAGAAAGATCTAATCACTAATTTTTTTCATTTCAGCACTTCCCATTTGCTACAAATAAAAACAGTGAATCATCCGAATTGGCGTCGTTTATTCGGCAAATATACAACGCTCCAAAACTAAAGCAGTACGAGGACAATACTGAAGATGTAAGCGATGAAGAGAAACCTGCCGAAACTCCTGAAGATCCCATCAAGGACATCACACAGCAACTGGAAAAATTTGAAACAGATCTAGCCGATTACGATGAGCTAGTGAAGTCGCTTACATTACCACCCCTCGACGACAATTCGAATAGTTAAAAAAAATCAATCTGGATCAAAAAGTGGTAGAGATCCTACGAAAATGAACTTGCGCCGCATCGGAATGCGTTGTAATATATCGTGGAGTCAGGAACTCGAAGCTCGTTATCGAGAGGATGAGGTGCGATTACTACTTATAATAGTTGATATAGACTTCCAAAAACTTATTTAGCTTAAAGTGCATTAAGTCTGTTTCGGTGGGGATAGGGTGTAGCACACAATGGATGTTAGTCTTGGATAGGTGTTGTTTAAAATATGCAGACGGGAGGTAGTAGACGGCAACGGCATGGTAGTTTTATTTTCAACCTAAAATGATAAGAACGGAAACATGGGCTGCTGTTTCCAACTATGGACTGACTATTTTAATTAATATGACCATTACTTCATCTGTATTTTACATTTTGTATAATTTTAATCTATTGTAGGGTAAGAAATAACTCATCTATTCATCTATTCGGCTTTTTATGTACATATTTACAAGTTTCAATTATTGATACTGATGCTAATCGAAGATTTAAATTATTTGCATTAAGTTGAGCCTTGTTCTTTTGGAAATTCAACGCGATCCAGTCTTTTTAATTATCGAATTTATTTAGTATGTATACGAAATTTTTTATAGTGATTTATTTTCGATATTTACATCTTCAGGATGAAGACAATATAAGTAATAATCGCCATATGGTGGATGTTCCATACAACTGGTGACTTTGCTTATTATGTTACGATTAGAATTGATGAGACTGATATTTAATATCACGACTATTCTGATCATGAATGGTCAAATCTTTCTATAGTCAAAATTGAAAAGGAAAAAAATTGCCTTGAGTGTAAATTTGCCTTCTTACATACCCCAATCACGGAAAAATAGTAATAATGGACAATTTTTGCTGTTTTTTTCGTTTATCGTGAATGATTGCTGATTGTACAGCACTGCAGTGTTTATTTCGATTTGTTGATGAAAAGAGAAATAAGATTGCTACGTACGTATGTTCAACTACTGAGGAGAAAATTTAATTGCCAGTATAATAATTATGATTTATGGGTATGACAATTTCGGTCAAATATGTTGAAGAGTTGTCGATTAAAAGCAAAAGTTTGAAGATAAATCTTACTTGAGAATAATGTTGCTTCCAAGCAGGAATATCACTGATCCAATCTCGGAAAATTGACTCTGTTTTCCAAGCTTTCTTATTGGAGCGCCAAATAACTGATAAGTAAGCTTTGTTGAACCCTTTAAATGCGCGACAGTTTTCTGAATGATAAACTGTGAGAGGTTCTAATTTAAAGTCACCTAAAGCGTATGCACATCCCATAAGTTTTGTGATTCTTTCCATCGTCGGTAAGAATTTTGGTGGTATTTTTCGTTCTTTGAAATATAAATTCTTTAGGGCATTCACTTCCAAAAATACCAGTTTCATTCACGTTGAAGACTTGCGGTGCAAAATATCCTCCTTTTCGTTGAAATATTTGGAAAACTTTTCTCGATATTTACGTGAACACTCGCAGCTTCCCCAGTCATTTTTATACAGTAGTGCGAGTCTTTTCGAACTATTCTCGACTAGCTAAAAATGTATCGGAGCTGACATTTTGTGAGCTACTACTAGCTTTTTTCTTGAAGCGATACAAAAATATTTTTAAAATATATATTGGTCATTTCTTGGATCCCTAGTAAACGATCAGAAATGTTTGCTTGGTTGTAATTTTTCAGCGATGTTAAAAAAGTATACTTTCCATTTTTTCGTGGTCTGTTTGCTTGCACTAAGCGCCGTGACGTCGCAATCGAGCATATTAGATTAACTAGCAGGAAAGGAAGTAGTATTCAATAAAGTTTGTATTCAATTTCAAATTTCATCGAAATCAAAGTCAATTCTAATGACACCATTTCTTGCATATGCAAATCTGGATTGATTCGTCATATCTTAAGGTTTCGCATCATATTGGAGGACAGCACATTTTGCCTTTTTTTGATTGCAATAAAGTCTCTTTTGTTTATCGAACGTGCACATTTATCATAATGTATTTCCGCTTTTTTTTATTTAGTGAAGAGTTGTCTCAATTCTTTAAAAACTATTCATTAATAAATTCCGCAAAATCACAATCACATTGAACATAACGTGCAATCATGTTTAAAATGAAAAATGCGTAACCAAGTTTATCCTCGCGTAAAGAAATTAACAAGGCAACATAAATTTTCTTTTCAAGTCGATGGTAAATTTCGAAGCTTGTAAATTAAACGCACATTTATTGTCCTGGTGTGAAAATGTTCGATGTTAGAATCGAAATGATGAAGCACAACAATTTTCTACTTAATTTGAACAAAGGGAACTTAATTTTTAAACGTAATATCGAATTTGGAAAGTCTTGAGTATATAAAAGTGTACAGACTGATTTCTTGATTGTTAACAGTTGTTAGAAAATATTGGGAAATGAATGATTTTTCCAAAATATTGGGTGTGCAAGTAAGTTTTAAGCGTTTTTTTTTTGTGAAATTGAGGCTTTATTTTTAAAAAAATTGTACAATATACTTTATTCAATGTAATGTCCATCGGAAGCGACAACTTTTGACATCTTTTAGGCAGGGCCAAAAGAGGTGCTCATTTTTCGAATCCAAGAACGCATCGATCCATTTTTTGATTTCTTCAACTGAAGTGAAGCGTATTCCAGACAAAGTACTTTGCATCAATTGAAACAAGTACTAGTCAGAAAGGGCGAGGTCTGGGAATATGGTGAGTGTGTTAGAACTTTCCATTCGACACTACCCAAATATTGCGCAAAATATCGCCGAGTATTGCCATGATGAAAAATTAATGTCGTCCACTGTTTACGTTTAGCTTTCAATGCTCGATTGAAACTGCATCAAATGTTGTCGGTGCAGCTTCCGAGTGATGGTTAAACCTGTTTTCAATCGTACGTAATATACGACGCCCTTATGATCCCACCATATACACAGCATAACCTTCGAACTATGAATATTTGGGCTTCAGAGTGGACTTCGCTGTTTGGCCAGGCTTCGCATATTGAAATCCATTTTTCGTCAGCAGTAACAATACGCTGCAAAAAGATTTCCCTTTGCACCGTTTAAGCAGCATTTCATACACAGTAAAACGGAGTTCGACGTCTCTTGGTTTCAGCTATTATGGAACCCAATTTCGCATTTTCTGGATCATAGCCATGGGCGTCATACGCCATGTGATTGTTTGTTGAGTCACATTCAAGAATCAGCAAGTTCTTCTTGAGTTTGAAGCAAATCTTGGTTCACTATTGCCTCCAATTCAAAGTCTTCAAAAGTTGCTGGCCTTCCCTCACGCTTTTTGCCGCTTGTGTGAAAATCCCAACTCCCGAATCGACTGTTTAGTCGAATCGCCGATCGTTTTTTTTTGGAATTGATGGAGCATGGTCCCTCATTCAGCATTCGATGACCTATAGTTGCACTCTTCTTCAAATGAAAGCAAAAATGCAAAGTTGCCCGCGTATTGAAAATTGACATATTCAGAGCATAAAATATAATGGTTACATTTCGCTAAAATGGTAAAATGACGCTTTAACATGAACTTAGTCCCGATTCGATTTAATACTATTAATGTCCTCTGTTGAAAATTCTTTAAAAAGGTATTTGAACATCCATTCAATATGAATTTTGAGTTCATTTTGTAAAAGATCAAGTAAATCAATATTAATTTTTGCATGATGACAAAGTAAAGTCTAGTTTTCATAAATAGTCTGTTTGTCCGTGAAACAGAAGTCAGCCAAGTTACTATGTTCCTTTAAAATAAATAAATAAAATATTAAGATTTCCATGATTTGGATATTATTTAATCGTACTTCAACGCTTTAGCTTCATGCTTAGTAATTCTAATATGCTGTTCATCAATTAAAATATTGAATATTAATTTTTTGTCAATAGATTTTTGACCGATTTGTTGAATAATTGAAGACTTTATAGATTAATCGAACTGTTTTCAAACTATTCAACTTTTCAAATGTTAAGGACAACCTAGAACCGAAATTTGTCCGTTCACAAGGCGATCCTATCAGTTTTTTTCGTAATGAAGCAATTGCTGTCCATTTTCCCACAAAATTGGATGCGAATTATTTGAGACTGAAAATTGACTTATACTTATTTTAATTTTGATATGTGGAAACAAATTCAGTTTTGACTAAGTTGCAAGCATCCATGATTTATTCGAGACAATCCCAAAGCTTTTGAACAAAATCTTTTTTCAAAAAAATACAGAATGGGAAAAACAACATCTTGCTCATTACATTCAATGCAAAACAAATAAATTGTCCTCAAAACTGAGATGACTTCAATACCAAAATTACGTTGTCATATTTTTATGAAATCCTACTTTTTTGTTAAATTCTAAAAGACATAATAGCTATAATCTTGTTCTACTCTAGTACAATTTTCTCTGATTCCGTTTTAGCTAGATAAAATAAAAACAACATTTAATTTTCAGTCTAGTGTTTCGCTGAAAGAAAACAACCGAACACTAATCACACTATTATATATAGAATATTGTTTTTCTATAAAAAAAATTATTTTGTTTTTATTTTAGATAATGAATATGAATAGAGAACAACAAACAAAAACATGAACATGGATAAATTAAATATTGTTATTATTCTCACTATAAAATAAATTAATTACAGTACAGTCATGTTTTATATGACTCTAAATAATAATAATTATGTAGAGCGCTGAGATTGATTATTGAGGCATCAAAAATTAATGATGACAACACGCGAAAGAGAGAGGGAGAAGAAAAAAATTCAAGAAAATTCAGAAAAATTTAAACTTGTTTGTATAAAATATTTTTAATGAACAAAATGAAAATCATTAAATTATTATCATAAAAATTATTGCATATAAATAGCATAAAACAATATATAAGATTATGTATAATTGTATTTACTACTAAGCTATAATCTATAGAAAAATTGTAAAATAAACTACTATTAAATAAATGTTACTGGATTTTGTAAGAATTATATATGAAAGCATTTATATTATGTGGAATGTCAAATATTATTAGAAACGATCGATAAATGTGCACGAATCGTTATGACGAAAAGTCCTTATTGAAATTGGAATGTGGGAGGATGTATGGCTTGACCAGAATTTGAATGATACGACTGTTTTTTTTAGCAATGTGATTTGTACATTGCTGTTTTTGTTGTTGTAGATACGCTCATTTTTAAACGGGGTTTTGATTTTTAATGCCAAAGTCTAGACTATTTTATACTACAAGCTTATAATAATCGAAATTCTTTTAAGATCTTGACATCATTCAACTTTTTGCAAAAATTTCGAAAGGCAAAAAAGGTAATTATTAGACTCTTTTAAATTATAAAATATCGCTCACCTAAATTTCGATAGTTTTTGGATCTCTTGACATTGAATTTATATCAATGAGTTTTTGACGAGTTACAATGAACCGTGTTTTTTTTTTGAAGAAAAGAACAGACTCCTTTGATTTACGACTTCACTTGTTTATTTCAATGTCACTAGCTGTGCTACAAATTGTGTAAATAAAATCATAAAGTTCGGATTTCCAGACTATCTGGTTGATATAATAAAACCGTTCTTGTGGAAACTGTCTGAGATGCGTCCCATTCCCGCTGGAACTCAAAGACCAAAATTCTTCCTTCAAAGATCTCCACCACATTCACTACTGTTTCTTTTCATATGGATGCTGTTTCTGTACGAATGGCTTCTTTAGATCATTTGTGAAGATATACTTTTGAATTAAGGTACTCGTAAAGGAAAAATTATGCGCCACACTGAAATGTCGATGGCATAGTCGTCTTCCCTCTCCACAACTACGACGCAATTCAAATTTGACCATCTATATTGCGCTTGATTTTTCGTATATGAACGGTATTGCTTTTTCAATTTTAATGACATGTTTAACAACAGGTAAAGTTCAGAATACATATTACAATTCATCAACTGGAAGCTTTACAGCAATTATACTTTCGATGGGCGATTAAAATCAATCCTACTAAAACCAAGGCAATAGTCTTCAGTAGAAAAAAGTAAAAGGAAACTCCAGAATAGAAGCATAAACTTCCCAGGAACAACAATGAACTGGTCCGAAAATATTAATTTCCTAGGAATCACTCTAGAGTCTAGGCTACAAACTTACCTTTCTAAAGCATAAAGAAGAAATCTATTCGAAATTCGTCTAGGTGCATATGACACCTTGTATCCATTAATTAATAGGAAGTCTAAACTTTCGATAGAAAACAAATTAATGATTTACAACATGGTAATCCTCCCAAGAATATTATATTATACGGCGATCCTACTCGGATGCAGCGCCGACGACCTTCTTCAGTGCTACAATTAAACACAATTTGAAGAGGGACACCACTAATGTCCGAAATATATATTTGAAGTATATCATGTTGTCTGTTCTTTTCTGATTGATTTTATTCCGGAATCCTTAACGAAACATGTCGCAGTACCAGTTTTTATTCCCTTGCGCAACATGTTGTGGAAAACATCTACTACGTTCTATATCATGTTCAAAATATAGGCCAATAATGTTTTGTGTTATGTTTCGTGAACATTGGGCTTCTAGAATACTTTGTACTACGAAAACAGAAAGTTCCAAGACCGCCCAATCATTGCAAAAAGACAATAATTAAAGGGGTGCCTCTAAAAAGGTTATATCTACTTTTTGGCAACTTGTCAGAACCAAAACAACACCCTATCAATTAGCCTGGATGGCACCTTTTTACTCTATATGCTAACTTCGTGTCTTCAGAGACCCGTTAATAATATGAAAATTGACTAGAACAACCTTAGTCGGAAAAATTCTATTTAGACTGTAAAATATGTTAATATTTTAGACAAGCTTTTTAGAGGGATCCCCTCAATTCTTAAATATATGTCATTGTCTATGTTGAGCTATTGACGTAAAACAAGATTTTTCTTATGCCCATTCTACACGTAGCACAAGGCAAAATATTTTTGTCCTGATACGATTTGGTGGCAGTAGTTGCAGACTAATTAACAAAGCACAAGTGGCCGACATCTATTTTACCACTCAACAGGTTCATGAATCTAATTATTGTCCTATCCTACGAACTGTGTTCACATGAATGCCGCATTAATACATATTTTCCGAATCATTCGCTTTAAAGACATGTCATCCACCCTTAATCAGTCATAATTTATAGCTTTTCGAGTTTTTCTGATAATTCATATTTGCATATTTGGTTTAAAACATTCTGAAATAGTTGCCATGATTTTTAAAGGTGCACACGGCGAAAAAAATACCTGAGGAATATTTGCCTTAAATTTTTATTCATTTTATTATAGTAGATACATTTTTTATAAAATTGTTTCAATTTGTAAATTATAAAAATAAGTGGTAAATGTTCGCCTCATGTCCAATCAAAAGTAATATGAATTGATTCGCGTTAAGAAATGTTTAATTCAAAATAGCTTGAAATGGGCGACTGTTTCTAATTATATTAATTTTTCAAACAAATAATTGTATTACAGTCGTCCTCGTTTGATTTTAAACGAAAATCGCAATTAAAACTTTTTGGAACAACTCAAAAAATCTCAAAGTGATTAATGAAGCTGGAGAGTAATAACATTCCTTGAGGAGAGTCCATAACAAAACGCAAATATTTAAAGAACATGCTTTCAATGTACGAAATCTTTGTTCCCGAAATTAAAGATGTTTGACACAACCATCTCCCAATAGCTCCAAAGATAAAATAAGTCGACTTCAATTGCGGAAAATAAAAGTTATTTTAATAGGAAACGTACTATTTTGTAATGGACCTCCTTACGTAAACTGCTTTTAAATAAAAGCAAAACAGAAAAAAATGAACATTTGGATCATTATTTACTTATTAATATTGTGTCTCCCAAGCCAAGTTCTATTTTGTGCCAAAATATTAAGAAATCAAAGTCAAAACGGTATGCTCATATAGTAAATTATTTAGATAACTATCAAAGTTCATCAGTAGCTGCACATCTATATCCCGAAAAATAAATCCAGTGATCTATGAATATTGCTTTCATTGCTTGAATTATTTCCACCATAAATGGAAAACCTTCAAAAAACTATCACAATCCTACTTGCATTGGGTTCGCAAATAATTAATTAAATTACAATTAAATTAAATGTTATATACCCTAAATCAATTAACACTATTTTATTGCAAAAACATTGAATGGAAGGATATTTTTTGCTTGGCCTTGCTTGTGCTTAAGAGATTTATAAGGATTTCAACAATACGTTGAAATATGAAATATACGCATCAATAAGAAGACTGAAGGCTTAAGATATCATTCATGTATTAGTAAAATGGAAAACTAAATTTATAAGCACATTTGTATAGTACGTATTGGAAGCTACATAACATGTTATTTCTTTTGGTTTGAAATTAAATGCTATCATATGGATCTTTAATGCTAAATAAAATATATTTATAAACTAAATTGATTTGTATTTTTATCTACATAGTCGAACGCATAATTTATATTAGGGAACATATTTTTATTGTGCTACACTTCATTTTGCATTTCTAATATAAGAAAGAATTTCGAAACTTTTTCAGATCACTATTTTGAGAAAAGTTCTAGGATTGTGATCCGGAAATTAGAAAAAATATTGTGAATGCACACGAAGAAACTGTAAGTAGATGAAAATACTTGAGTTAGACGAAGCCTCTTCAAAATAACTAAGAAATAGTTATGGATAGATCTCCTTGTATCCATGGCCATTATAGAACAGTACCTTTTGCTGCTAGAAGACAATTATTTTTTGGAAAAAACAAACGAGGCATTCCTGTTGTTAACGTGCTTTCCTTCAAATCAATTATTATTATAGTCTTCTTAGAACTGGGTATGCTTCAATGCGGCTAAAAATGCCCCTTACCTATGGAGAAAGTTAACTCGACTCATCAATATGGGTACCAGTTTCATCCTGAGTGCATTGACTCAATTATATTTAGTGTTTAAAACTACGCCCTGCTGATCTCTAAAATACAACAATAACACGACGGCTCATAAAATTTCAAAGGATCCCGAAATAGCTTCAACAACAAAAAATGTAGGGAGAAATTTAGATCAATTCAGATCCTAAGGATGTGGAAATTTACACATTTTTCATGTTAGTAAAATCAAAATTATACTTTTTATGTAACAGGAACCTAACATTGTTACATCACATTGTTACGTAAATGAGTTTGAAATTGTGAATGAAACGTGAACCATACGCTATGTCACCTATTACTATCGGTTGTGTAACTTTGATGTAACATTTACATAAATGTGTTCACTGGCGATATGTTATCTGGAAATCACTGATTTTTGGCAAGATTCTCAACCATATCTTTTGTATAGGAGAAATAGGTGGTGTTATGAAATAGTGCCTCAGGATAGCAGCGATCAGGAATAAAATCTATGTTTTCCGCACTACTTTATGTGCACGTTTTTATTTTTTCGGCCTTCACCACTGAGACACGCCTCAATATGAAAGCCAATTCCATATATGAGCCCCTTAAAGCACAAGTGGTGTAACTCCAATTTTCGTTTTGATGTAAGTACTTTTAAGCGCTCGAAAAAAAAATTAATAAATAAAAATCTTTAAAAACGCCAATTTAAGTTAAATATGACCTTTTTATGGAGTTTTATTGAAAAAAATAGTCCAAAAGTACAATACTAATTTTTATATACAACTTGTCGCAAACCCTTTAATATCTCAAAACAAGAAAAATTGGAGTTACACCACTTGTGCTTTAAGGGGCTCATATGTAAGTCCAGTCAAATGGTCCTATAGATGACGTCGATCGTGCACTATGGGTTCACAGGCATTTTTTTAAAATGTAGTCGGTTAAACAATGAGCTTAAAGTCAAGTTTCTAGGCTTGGAGACCCCATCATTTGGACACCATCTTGAAAACAAGAAAACATGTATATAAGCTCTGTACGACAAACTCATGTAGATTTCATTTGCAGCAACTTGAACATATGTACATTACATTCACGTAATACCAATGATAGAAAATAAGCTAAAACGATGTTATAAAAGACGAGTGAACTTTTTGTTTTCACTGTGACTGCCCAACACGTTCAGAGCTTACGTTAAGAATCATTCTGCATACCTTTTTTCATACTTTTGAGATACTTTTGAACAACAAACCATTCAAATATTTGACTCGGTGACCAGCACGATAACTCCGATACTTTTTAATTTATTTGTTTGCTCTTGTTTTATTGTTATTTTAAAATTTTATTTATTTTATTTTTTAATTGCTTTCTCTACAGTCTGTCTAGGTATTTCGTTTGAAATTTGGTTTAAATCCACTTCATCAACTTATAAATGAACGGACTGTAATTTATAGCGCAAAATCTTTTATATTTTTTTATATTTATTTATTTTGGATGATGTTATGATGCCTACGGGTGGACGTTACCAACGTGGGCGAATCAACGTTGTACAAACCCGCGAATTTCAAAACTTTTTGATGGTGAAATACATTATTTGGAAATGTTTCTCAGGTCCATACTTTAATATATTTTCTTAAATATACGCATGGAAAAATTCCTTCCCATTTGCTCGGAGAAAGTCATATGAATTTTGTTTATTTCCAGTTTGTGATTTTAATTAACTTTTTTTTTAACAAGGAAAGTGCAGCTTGATACGCTTTTCAGTGCATTGCAGTGCAAAAATGTAAAGTGAATATAGATTTTGTAATTTTTAAGTCGTTTCAAAAGCATTTTTAATAAATTTTCTGTATAAAAGCTTTTGAAACTCATTGGCATTTAAAAATTGATTTTCCTTGAAACATATTTCTCCCATTTTTTCTCAACATTTTTACTCCTAAAATTCTGTAGCAATAGCTTAATGCACAGTTTTTTAAGTTAAATCTTTCTGAAATTAAACTTAAACCACAAGTTTCCCTGGTGAAATCAAAACCTTTTTTGTTTTCGTCTTTTTTTTTACAAAAAGGCATCTTTTGGGGGGGAGTTTGCTACCCAGAAACTTGATCAGAAGCTCAATAATCTGCCTGCCTGCAACAATCATCTGCCTACCTACCAAAATGCTCCGTCAGTGTTAGTACTGGGGGTTTGTGTCCGCTAGCCAATCATTTGGCTTCAAAATCCTTTTTTCCACGTGCCTTATTCCACTTGGGGACGCAATAACTCCCGTCAGTGTAAAGTGATTGAAACAATCAATACCGCAAACGGTTTATAACAAAAATGCCTTAAAGTAGTTTTAGAACGTGTTTCACAATAAAAGTGAAAACAAAAATTTTATGGTGCTCGAAAGATGATCCCAATCTTTTGGCGTCATTTCTGGCTTGTAGTTATTAACTTCCCAGTATATGGGAAGTTCTTGTAATCGCCTCGAAAATCGAAATTGAAATTTTCAACATTTCTTTACGTTTTGAGGTCTATAGAGTATATATAAAGTGTTTTTAGAAAGGGAGATGTATGTGTGTGTGTGTATGTACGTTCGTGGACACTTTTTTCTACGACGATAACTCACGTAAACAAAGTCGTATCAACTTCGTTGAGGTGTCAATCGAAGCGTCTTTGCAATCTTAAGAGCTGATTAGTTTTTGGGAAACTTCGGTCGGGGGGGTTTGCTGGTTTGCCCGTTTGAAGGTCATTTCTGTCATGCGCTATATCTCGCGAACCAAACATACGATTTTTTTGAACATATTGACGTTTGCGTGATTCTATCAAATTTTTTAAAAAATTCTTGGAGCGGTTTTTTAATTTTAAAAAAAAAAATACAAAAAATTAGGTTTTTTTTCAAAAACACAAAATTTTCAACCTGATTTTCAAACCTAAGTAATCAATGTTTATAAAATTTACATACTCCAAATAGTTTTTGTAAAAAACCCAGCCAAAGTTTTTTTCATGATTACAAAAAAAATTAAATAAAAAATAAAAAATCATTAAACGTTCAAGGTCATTTACGTCATTCATTATATCTCGAGAACTGAATATAATATTTCCATCATTTAAGTGTCAATCGACGCGTATTATCATTTTTATGATGTTTTTATATTTTAAAACATCGTTAAAGCGTTTTTTTAATTTATTTAAAAAAATTCGAAAAGTAGTGTTTTTTTCATAAAAAGATTCATTTTTAACCTGATTTGCACATCGTAATAATAAATGTTTGTAGAATTTATAAAATTTTATCAATTTTTGTAGAGAAACCAGCAAAAACTTTTCTCATGATTACAAAAAAATTAAATTAAAAATAAAAAACCATTCAAAGTCACCATGTAAAAAGGGTTCATTCGAATCATAATACCTTAATCAGTCAATCAAAGTTTATTAATATTTGCAAAATTTGAGAAGATTTTCAATAATCTTCACAGCACCATGTTTTAACTTTAATGAAAAAACTGCTATGTAACCTGTCCCCCTCCGATTTATCCGCGTGAATAATCAATCAAACCAATGCACCAAAATCCATACGTAATCAATTTTACGAAAAGTACATTTTTATTATTTGGAGTAGTATTATTTCCATAATTATTATTGTGTTTAATATTTTTAATATATTTTTAGATATTACTGGGAAGTTGACCGTGTGGACCTCATGGGTCGCACCTCACGGCTTGTTTTATTATAGTCATTGCGTGGAATTCATGTATGTACAAGTTGATGCAAATTAAATTCTACATAAGTTTATTTTACAAAACTTTTTTGTACGAGCCACGGCTATAGAGTTATGGATGTGTCCCATTTTTCTTCTTTTCAAGATGACCCCAAATGATGGAGACTTAAGCTCGTCGTTGAATCAACTACACATTCCAAAAAAATCTGCCTGCCAACCCAAAATGCACTGTTCAACTTCCATTTGAATGGACTATATCCTTGAATTGAAAATCGATGGAATGCAGTACATTGTTTAATTGGGCTGATTATTAAGGAGGACATTTTGTTGCGTTTTTGGATACTAAGCGAAAGAACTAGACTTGCAGACTGGAATTTATCAACTAGCATCCAACAGTAATGAAAGAAACCGGAAAGTCAGAATATTAGAAATTAGAATTTTTAATTTTTTTATAGGAATGGAATTGAGAAAATGGAAGTACTGAAAAATTAAAAAAAATGATACGTTCTTCGTTCGGCTCTTTCGAGCTTAGAACCTGAAATCCTTTCGTTGACGAGAACAAGGTATTTATTTTCTACTATAGCAGTTCTCTCAATTAATTGTTACCATTTTAGCTAGTTGAAAATTATACTATTATGATTATCCTTTTATTTTAAGTAACACAACCAACAAGTCTTTGAAAGGACAATTTTTTGAACAGTGACAACTGATAGTCCCATTATGCTTGTTGATGGTATAATCGCACCTTCGAGAGCTCTACAAAGCTCCTTGTTAAAATTTTCCAGATATCTTAAAATGCAACAAGAACACTCTAGTGCTTTCTACTCATGAATAAAGCTTTGTGTGTCCCAAATGCTCCTCCCGAGGATGGTATATAAACACCAGAAGCTTGCAAGCTTCGTTCAGACAATGTTCTAGTTCTCCTCCGGGTGCAGTCATAAAAGGACGAAAAATATTCTCTATTGCGTCGAAGTTTGCAGCTGGTGTTCGCAGTGAGGCTCGAAGTTTAATAAGTGCTCGAAATGACTCTTCCGCTTCTGCTGAGTTTGGCTGATGAGCTGGACAGCCTGTCTACGAGGTCCTACGCGGACGACTTTGGATTCGGAATGTACCCGCATCGCCATTATCACGCGTACGGCCCTCGAAACAATGGCTGGCTGCAACGACATCATAAGTTCGACGTGAACGAGCCACCACCGGCCGAAAAGGGGGGCAAACGAGGATTCCAGGTGAGTTTGGACGTGCAGCAGTTCAAACCGAGCGAGCTGACCGTCAAAACGGTGGAGGACTACGTCGTGGTCGAGGGCAAACACGAAGAACGCGAGGACGAGCATGGGTTCATTTCTCGGCATTTTGTGCGTCGCTATGCCCTGCCTAAGTACTATGATCCTGACCAGATAGTGTCCACACTGTCATCGGATGGCGCCTTGACCATACAAATCGCTCCGCCCTCCAAACCGGAAAACTCCAACGAGCGGGTGATCCCCATCCAGCACATAGGACCAGCGCGGCTCGACGACAAGGATAATGCGAACGGTGGGAAGCCCGAGGGCGACAAAGAAGAGGGCAAGCAGTGAACAAACTTTAGGTGAATGCACAATTAGAAAAATCGAAAGCTCCTGCTTCCCTTCTGCGGAAGCGAGTGCGGCATCATGCGTTTTAGCTTTTGTATTAGACAAAATACAGATGTTTGAAAATAGGACGCGATTCTTTGTTGCAAGATAGATCCAATTGTTTTGTATCGTTGGCCTGTGCCAGTTTCAGTGCTAGACAAATAAATTGCTTCTGAATTCAGTTCACAGTGTTTAGTTCTCAATGAAATCAATACTAATTAGTTTTTCGATGAGACCTAAATCCAAACTCGTAAGAATATCGATTGTTCGCTTCATCTACCTAATGTATCTAGTTCAATTGCGGATTTGCTAAGTCATCAATTTTGTAATTAAATTAACATTTAGGATGGCTGGCAAGAAGGTCGCCAAGAAACTATTAATGTGCGGGTCAACAGAAAAACCAAATTATTTACGTCCTTATTGGATATGCATTCGCGCTTTAATAGTCTTCTGAAAAAATAAATTTCCGCATAAAATTTTCTAGAAAAATAAAGAGTTTTAATTTCACTGATCTGTTTTAACTGTTTTAGAGAAATACAGACAGAAAATGAAAAAAAATAAGAAAAAAACTCTAGCGAAAAATTCTATGCCAACTTGTTCTTCGTCACTGAACAGGGCGAAACAATTACATTAACATAATCCCAAAAAATAAACAAATAAAAAATGCATAAAATTTACACCTACACATATCTTTAGGTTATCGGTAATTAATACGTGTACAAACTCAAACTCTACATAAAATATGTTTATCAAATGGCAAACAATAGATTTTAACTAAAATTTTCCCGGTTCTGTGAAATACGAAGAAAACATTGAAAAATTGGTAGATATTTTGTGTTTGATATCATAACAGAACTTAAAAGGAAAAGTATTTTAATAAGACAATAAAGTGCCGATTACAGACAAAAAATGCAATCCTCATTTTATTGAGATCGGCTGAGTATTAAAACAACAACAAATATCTTAGAAACATGTTCGATTAACGATTTAGGAGGGAAACTTTTTTTTTTTTAAGAAATATTAAAGCTAAATTCAAGAGTGCTTCAAAAATTGGACTTAGCGACGAATGTGCATGACAATGATCGAAAAAATTCCTCGTATAAAAAAGGATTATTGTATAACGTGTGGAATCTGTACTTCCTCCTTCACCCCAAACACCAAACCTTAATACCATCGAGCATCTTTCGGATATTTTGCAAAAAATAGTGTGGGAACTTCAAATCACAAGTCGAACTCTCCTGAAGAAGGTTATTTTAAATAAGTGGGCAATAATAACACCTTGAATTAGTAGAAAAGTAACTCATTCCATGAAAAATCGTTTAGAAGATGTAATTTCAGCAAAAAGACACTACAAATTTTTGTAATGCCCGAAAATTAAAATTTTCAAGATGTTTTTACGTTTTAAGGACTTTGGAGTATATTTGAATTTTTTTTGGTTAGAATTCTGTGTATGTTTTGGCGGTAACTCTCGAAGCACAAATCTTAAAGACTTCGTTAAGATGTTAATGAAAGCGTATTAGCAATGACACGAGTTGATTAGATTTTGGAAAGTGGTCATGTAATTTTTTATTTTAAAACATACAAGGTCATTTCTGTCTCGTAAATTAAACGTTCGATCTACATAATGAAGATCTCTAATATCTAATAAAAAAAGTGGGAAAAATTGAGTAGTTTTTTTCTAAAATAAATTTTGCATCTGATTTGTACTTCATGCAATCAATGATTATAAAAAAATTATTGAAATTTTTATCATAATTTAAAAAAAAATATAAATACTTTGAAACATTAATAATCACTATGATACTAATGATATTACAGTACAAACCCAATAATTCGTACTGCCAAGACTTCATTACGAATCATGGAAATTTTCGGAAAAGCGGGATGAAGCGATGGTTTCCTTTTCTTCTGTGAATTCGACATCATGGTAGATGGAGGAATATTGAAGCGCTTTGCAACATCGATTTGCTTCTCATCATCAGCAATGGGTTTAATTATTCCTTTTCTTATCGCGAATAAAGCGACACGTATAAATGTGATCAGTGATATAAAAATGTTAACTAGCATGGTTCAGAGACTAGACGTACTGGAAAATTATTTGCTTCTTGAATATACGGGATTGTTGAATGAGAACTACGAATTATAAGACGTTTCAATGGCTTTGAGGGCGAACATCTTTACGAGTTATCGATAAGACCAAAATTTGTTGTTATTTTACGAAAAATGCGATTTTTTCAGGAAAGCAGCAGTTCATAACAAATAAGCGGGATTTGCGAATTACCGAGATTGTATTGTTCTTGATTTCTTTTATTCTAAAAGCTTTGTTGTCGTATCAATCAAATGGTATTTATGTCTGCATGATTTGAGCAGATTTTCAACAATATTCAAACTGCCGTTTTGCTAGTTTAATAAAAAAACTACTTAAATTTATTCGAAAATAATAAATTTTTTCAATCAAATTTGCACCTGTGGCAATAAGCGCGTGGATAGGTCAGATGTTTTAAAAATTTCTTCGTTACGGATGGAAAACATATTCATACAAAAGCAAATATTTAATATTTTTAATAGGAAATTATGTAATATTATTCGTATCAAGGATCATTTGTCAAATTCTTGATTTGATCGATTGTAAGGGTACGTTATTTCTTCTTCTCTCTTACTTTAAATTTTACATGTTTCAAATTTAATTTGACATCGACACTATTGCTGAAAATGATTTGACGGTTAAATTGCGATTCCATTTTCATTTTCAGCCCATTAACCAAACGTGTGACGTAAACAATGGTCCAATTGCTTCAATTGTTGCACTAGTTCGATCTTATAGGGCTTTAGTCCAAGATCTTTCCTCAAAACTTTCCATGTAGTATACGGACAGAGGTCAAGTTGTTGAGAATGGCGTCGAATTGATAAATTGGATCCTCAGCTACATTACCGTCTACAGCAACGATAGCTGCCTCGGTACGCACTGTACAAGCTCTTGTTGGATGAACATTGTTCAATAGAGTATACGTGGACAGATGGACGATTATGAGCACCATAAATTGGACGAGGTGCGCAGGATTTTGATAAGGGGGGGGGGTTCGTATTTTTGAAGTCTTAACTAGGTACGTTTGCTAGTGCTTCGGTGTAGATATGAAGATATAATTATGTAATCACACTTAATCATACTTTTTCACCGGTCAAAGTTGGAGTCCTCCAAAAATAATTCTGACAGACTTTAGCCCGATTGCATGTCTGGTTTCATTTACTTGAATTATTCATGATATTTTCATTCAAATTATAAAATTATGCGCTTGACGTGTGAAAGAATCTACACTGTATTTGTAGACTTCCTTGGAACCGTAAAGTGTATATCCATGTTTGCAAGTACATATATTGAAACGCCTTCAATACCTACAGGCCAGAAAAAACGCAACTAATAAAGTAAATGCCGTGGGAAAGTGAAACTGTCACCAAGCACAGACAGAGTATTATCGTAATCAGGGCTGGCTAAGCTTGTTTGCAGCCCATGCAGGGAAGCAACTCTGCGCTCTAAAGCAAATTTGTCGCCATTTCCACGTAACGCATGAGGTAGACTTTTTGTACGCAATTTTTTAATGAGGTGTCTCCAATAGGCCTAATCCTCAGATTACAAATCATATGACAAAATAAAACAACCCATTTTTTGAGGGTTCTGATCAAAGATAGAAAGAAACATTCAAAAATATAACTGTTGCTACTAAGATATGGTTGCGAATTAAATAAATTACACTTTTCTGGAATATTACTTCGAAAACTTTCAATCAGGTGACCATATTCGAATGTTCCTACCAACTCTGTATCTATATATAAAATTGCTAGGCTTCATACAATAAGTAAAAGAAAACGGCACACACGGATCCAATTTGTGCAAATTATGCCCGTATCACCCCTAGGTGAGATCTCTAAAGCACCATAGGCCGTAAATCAGGCCCATATGGATTTTACTGTGAAATAGATGAAAGATCTAATTGCGTAGAGATACTGAATCTCACTCAACTCCCAAGTTCCAGAGTATCTCGGCGAATAATTGTTAAAGTGGGTGACAGTGGTTAACGCTAGTTCAAGGCTCCTTGTCGACAAATAGCTTTCGGGAATGAGATTTGATGCCGCACTATCATTTCACTCAGCTGTGAATGAGAACCTGAATCAAATCAGGGTAATAATCACGGGTGAGCATGTTCCTTACCAAATCCTAATTTTCCGTTGGTCAAGTAAATGAAATAACTCTAATATTGCCTGAAGGCCAAATTTTGGCGGTTGCGCCATCGATTATTATTTTTACCAACCTCTTCCCAGGCAATGACAAAGCCTTATGTAAATATGCTTAAGATATATAATTCATAACATTCGAATCTTCGAATTTTCTAAATTTACGCGAGGTGATCAAAGTTTTAAAATGCTGATAATGATACAAACTTAGTATTCAAAACTCATCTAAAGTAACGGTGAGAAACAGTGTAAAATGGAATTTAAATTTTATGTCCAAGCATAAAACAGAATCCTTCGCCGGATAAAATTATAGTGAAATATCTAAATGACGATTTTTTTTTTCATTAGCTGATTTAACACATCTTCTGTAAATGGAGTTAGATTTCTATGAATATTGAGAAGTGCCAATCCATTTAACCGTTCATTGCTGGTGGAATTTCGCAAGTATGTTTTTAGTCGTCGTAATGTTGAAAATGATCGTTCGTTTGTACACGTAGATACTGGGAGAACAGCCAATATTTCTAGCAATTTCGATATATTCGGCAAAATGTTTGAATTACACATGCTTAACCCATCTATGGCCGCTTTTGGGCGGTTTACTATTTCAAGATGCCCTATCTTTCTGTACCATAGAGTCAACTCAGCATTCAATTCTTCTTCAAGGGGGGTTTGAACCCGTAACCCCCCCCCCTTGGGTACGTCACTGGAGGTGCTCCATAAGTTTGGGGCACAGAATGTGAATTTCCGAAATAAATTTCCTCTGTTTTGAGACGTTGTTCGAGTGTAAGTTTTTGCATTGTAATTTACCAAAGTAAATTGAACATGATGTCAAAATAACAACGAAATTTGATAGCTACAATTGCAGATATATATATATATATATATTGGAGGCTCTATACCTGTATGTCTATGCAGCATTTATAGAAATTTTGGATCCTACTACCACATATGGCCATAATTCAATAAAATCTAGTTCAGTCAGCATGGCAACAAAAATTGCATTTCAATAACATTTCAAACTCAATTTCGCGGTTTCAAGCGTCGATATGAAAAAAAGCAACTTACACAAGCGGGCTATTTGTAAAATAATTTATGCTAACTAAATACTCAACTTTAAATATGTACATTAAAACATATCTGAAATACAAAAATAAGTTAACTGTCCGTAGATAAGTGCATTCATACATCTTCTAGCACCAGGAAATATCCACCATGGAAAAACGGTACCAAGGCAAATGTAGTCCGAACATGTTAGCTGATTACTGTAGGACACTCAACAGAGATGCACCTGATGCTAAATATTCCCGAAAATCCTGAGTAAAAGTAAAATATAACTTATTTTTCTTCATCGTATGTAATTTTTAACCATATTTAATAAATAAAAAAAATTAGCTGCTGTTGCAAAAAATTGAGCGTGACTAATTTTTTTACAAAATGCAGATTAGTTACAGACTAGTTCTAAATACAAAATAACCAATTCAGTTTGATTTAACTTTCATTAAGGTCTTTCTGTCGATCCGTGTAAGTGAAATATTGGGTTATAAAAATGTCACAATGAAAGCACCGATTATTTACTGAATCTTCAGACCAGGTAAAGCTATAAACGAGCCAACTTTAAATTTTTTATTTAAAATTGTTTGACTGCAGGGGCTGAGTCGATAAAATACGTAAGCGAACAAGGACCGGTATATACCGTTACGTCGCGTTAAAGTCAGCGAGCATCAGCATATTTATTTGTTCATATAAACATTAACAATAAATTGCCCCAATTTAAAAAAAACATCAATTTTCTCTTCGTAAAAATTTCAGACATTTTTAAACTTTTTCTAGCAGTTAACTCGTCGACGATGCGAAATTGAACCGTTTTGAATAGAATGCAATGCAAAACACGTCCCTTTCCCTGAATAATGGTATACTTTACAGGAGAGGAAGTGCTATAAGGGCTCCGCTAGTAAAAACGATATCATCCAAACAATACAAGGAATCCCCCATTAAAAAGACATCCGCGTACTTAGCAAATCGACTTTTATTTTAACATTCCAACAAACAAATTAAAATTAATACTTCAACTGGAATACGAGACTACAGGTAGTGAAAATGAGATGGTGGTTACATGAAGATGTGGCTAATGGAAGTCTTCTTTCTCTTCTGGTGTTCCGCTATCCAACGGGACAGATTACTCCGGCTTGGTCCCGTTCTTTTCAGGCTCGGCGGCAGCGTTTTCTTTCACGGAAAGGTGAGCTGGTCCCGTTTGCTGGATTTGGACCACCCGCTCGTTCGAGGCCTCGTTCTTGGACGGCAGAGGCGCCTTGATGGTCAGGACGCCATCCGACGACAAAGTCGACACCACCGTGCTGGGGTCGTATCCTTTGGGCAGTGGGTAGCGCCGCACAAAGTGCCGCGAAATGTATCCATGCTCGTCCTCGCGCTCCTCGTGCTTCCCTTCGACCTCCACGTAATTGTCGACGGTCTTCACGGTCAATTCGCTCGGCTTGAATTGCTGCACGTCCATGCACACCTGAAAGCCATCCTTGCCGACCTGCGACACTGCATTTTCGCCGCGCGGCTGATGACGCTGAAAGTACCGCTGCGGGATTGATATCGCCAATGCAGGATGTTGGTGGTGGCGCCGTGGAGGATAGGTGAACCCGAAGTCGTCGTCGTACATCCTCGTCGACAGATTGTCCAGTTCGCCGGCCAAATTCAGCAACAACGGTAGAGCCATCTTGCACTTAACGGAGTTTTCTTTTTTATCTCAACAAGAACTTTTTTTAACTTTAACTTTACTTTCGTTAGTTTTTGCCTTTTGAAATATGATATGAAAAATACTGGGAACACTATAATCTCACCGAATTACTATTTTCAAGTCAAGCTCACACTTGTCCGTTTCCACACTCTCGGATGAATTGCCGGTTCCAGTGCCGCCGATTCTCGCTTATATACTCGCTTATTTTTTCGAGAAAATTCTAGACAACTCCGTTGCATTCGAAACGAATATTTCTCGACGGTCTTCCAAAAAGTAGGGGAAGCAGCCATTTTCTCAGCAGTAAAGAGAGCCCGCTCAGCTGTAAACTCTCTTAAAAGTAATTGGAATGATGTAAAGATACTTAATGGAAGCCGTACAAACGTGGGAAATTTTCTAGATGAATCTAAAATGTTCAATACGTTTCGATATTTATAATTTGAATAATGAAAATGTGTCATGCTTATTATTTGCAGACATTGGTTAAATATGTTTATTATGAATACTCAACTATTCTCGCGGAGGTTCGATTTTAGTTTATGTATGATTACGAAATCGAAATGAATAAAATCGTAGGCAATTTTCTCAAAAAGCAGCGTTGAAGAAATTAACTCTTGGTACCATTTGTCCTATAAATGTAGGAAATATTATTGAATATGCATATACAATTCACATTTAGCTTGCCATAATATTTCAAAGCGAAGTCCTGTAACCTTCCTGACCAGGTTAACGGGGCTAATTAACGTCCACTACCCAATTATCAGCCGCAGTGTATCCTACTACATTTTCCACAAATTTGCAAACGAATTTCCACGAAAAGATATCTAGAAACGCATCTTTGAGTTAAAAGCCTATGTTGTTTTTTATTTCGCATATCTGTTTTATGAAGTTTATGCCCAAAAAACTGAAAGAAAACTTAAAAAAAAGAAAACGTGCAATTTTCATAATTATAAATTGAGGGATTTGTGGTATTTGGGGATTTTGAGGGTTTGGGAATTTCGAGGGATTGTTATTATCTTGGATGATTTGGGTGATTTTTTTTATAATTTTTAATTATACAACATAATAATTATACTAATTATTAATTAATTTTTATAATTGGGATTCTGTGGATTGTGGAATTTTGGCTGATTGGGGATTTGAGGGGGTTGGGTGATTTGTGGGGATTGGGGGATTTTGAAGGATTTGAAGAGGAGGTTGAATGGGTTGTGGTATTTTGGGGGATTGGGGTGTTGGGGTATTGCGGTATTTTGGCTGGTTGGGAGATTAAGGGAATTTGGGGGATTCAACTATTCAGATCACAAAGCTGAACCAGAAAGGAGCTTTTCAACCTTGAAACGTATTAGGACATTTCTCATAAATACTATGTTTAAAGAACGATAAACTGCAATAACAACGATTTCCATTGAAAAACATTCAATTGCTGAGGTTGGAGACTATAAGTAATCAATAAATTTTCCACTACTAAGAATCGTAGACTTGAACTCATTTTCATGCGATAATGAATCTTACTTTCGTTTCATTTTACTTTAATGTATACCTACTTGTATAGAATGCACGAAAGTACCAAAAAGAAGATAGAAAAGTTCATACTATAATACGTAATTTTAACTTCTAACCCTACCTTTCGACTATGGATTCATTTATGAAACGTAAGTACCTTCCTTTTTTACGAATACTATGTACCTTAGATGTAGTTTTATAAATGATTTGAATTTTGCAGGTAGTGTGTAGAATTAATCAAATGTATTTTTAACTTTTGCTTCTGTTATGAATTGCTCTTAAAAAATGTCAATGCAAGCAAACCTAAGAGATGAGGTGCAAAACATGTACCCGGTGAATCTACAAATTTTTGGAATCCGATGCAAAAAAAATATTTTCATTCCGAAAAAAATTACCATCTGTCTGAATTTATTATAAAAAATACTTTCTGTAAGCAGCTAAAATTGATTTGATTCCGTTTAAAATATGCATTTGCCGAGGTCAGCTTGCATTCCTCCTCTGATTGCTCCACGTAAGGATTCAATCCGATCCACCATCTACCAAAAGCCT